>CADCXT010004348.1:0-500039 GCA_902806775.1 Microtus agrestis | reverse complement strand
GCCATGACTCACAAACATAGTACAAAGGTGTCATGGATTTTATTTCTCCATTCTTCACAGAGAAAAACAGCTTTCAAGGGCTGGTGGGAAAACCTTCTCAAACTGTCACCCTTTTACTTGAAGTTAGATTAACTTTAGAAGTTCATTCCTTTGGCCTAAATGATTCAAAATTTTGTGTAATTTTATTATTCATGATGACTAAATTGGTTTCATTAAATGAAGGAATCTGTTTGAATCCAGATAAAAACCCCTCACATATCCTTAGATCAAAGTCACTTTTCATTTAAGTTATGGAAATGATTAGATTTCTCAACAAAAAATTCTATTTCATTTTTCAAGAAGTTGAAGGAAATGAAATAAAAAGTCCCATATTTTTTAGTCTGCATGTAAAATGAAAGGCAGAGTGGGTTGTACGAACCAGAAACACATCCATTTTATCACACAAAGGGAAAACCCTCACTTAAAAAATGTGTTTAAAAGCACCAGTTGTTGCACTAAACTATGAGCAATTGCATCAAAGTCCTTCCCAAACAATGCTGGAAATTTGTGTGGTGTGTGATCAATGCACAACAAGAAGAAGCTTGTTTCCATTCTAGAATGACTGGAAAGAGGCAATGAATTGCCTCCAGCAAGTGCTCAGAAGATCTTGTCTTCTGTCTCACTCACAATACTTTCAGTATTACAATGATGATCCCATAAGAGATGTTACCTATTTGAGAAAACATCTTCAGGCACATATTCGTTACTGAGATGCTATGTTCAAGCTAAGATGTGACCTCCATCACTGAGAGGACTCTCAGGGTAAGAGCTCTCTTGCTTCCGGCTCTCACTTCTGGCTGCTAGACTCTGTTCCTATTCCTTGTTTGTGCAGAGGAGTGTGATCTGTAAGTCTCCCCTAAATAAATAACCCTTTATTATACATAATTATAAACTAGTGTGGGGTTATTTTGTGTCTTCTGCCATCATCAAGGCGTTTTTTTCTTGTCCATTACAAGTGTAGCCTTACTTACACAATACAACTGTTGTAACCTTCTGTATGACTGCACTATGATAGTATTAAGAGGGGAGGAGTTGGTCATTATTTCCAGATAAGGAGAGGGAGATTTAAATAAGCAACTGAGGATATTGGCAAGCACATCACAACCACACCACTTATTCTATTTATTCCTAGCATGTTTATTGCTGGGCTGAGAATGTTAGAAGCCATGTGAGAAGCCAATGTGAGAACTCGGTGTTCTAAAACACAAACGCATGAGCATAAGGGCTAAGTGTCTCAGTACCTGTATCGCAATGGGCATAAGAAGACATCACATGATATATCTATCTTCATGTGCATGTTTCACATGTACACACTTACAACAATTTATGGTCTTCATATAAGTGTTTTTTAAATTGTATATATTTATGATGCATGACTATCTATCATCATTACAATGTTTCTGTGAACCTATTTCAATGTTTGTGCACATATATGTAGATAAATGTATTTGTAAACTGGATAAAAACATTTTTGGCTGAAATGAATTTGCATCTTGATTCAAACTAATAACGGTATTGTGGACACTCTGACAATAGCACTGACCTTAATTTTATATTTGCATCAGACACTGCCATGATACAAATAAAACAGGCAACATATTATTTCATGCAATTCAGTAAATAATTGCAAAATAAGCCCATTCCTTAATAAATGTTTCTCAGATAATACATTCTGCCAATACCCTAAATTATTTTTCTTTTCCAGATTTAGCTTTTATTTTATTTTTTCACACCCGTCTCACTGTATAGTCCAGAGACCTACAGATTTATACACAGACAGATGATATTTCCACATATTGGCAGGTAGATAATAGACAGAAATAAATGTGTGTATATATTAAAGGGCAGAGGGATGAGGTATGTTTTAAGACATGGTCATATTCTGTAGCCTAATATAGCCTCAAGTTTTCTATGTAGCCCTGAGTGGACTTATACCCATGCAATCCTCCTGTTTCAAATCCCAAGTGCTTGGATTACTAACAAGATCCATCAAACCATCACGCTGGACAATATTATTAAATTATAGTTTTAAAAGTATGTATCATTGTTTTGCATATAAAAATGTGAAATTCATGTTTATGTATCTGCCATTTTAAGTAGAAGCTAAGAGATTTAGTTCTAAGTTCTGAAATTAGGCATATATGTATAACTAAGAAATACAATTTCATTTTCCTCAAGAGTACTCACTACCTTCTGCTGTTGTGATAGTATTTTATCATGAAAATCAAATCAAGGAAGAAAGAGTTTGCTTTGGTTTACTGTTCCAGAGGAATAAAGTTTGGCATGGCAGGTGTGTCAAGAAATGAGGCATGGCATGGTGGACATGGAAGAAAGCTAGCTCATTGCATTTTAACTATATACAAAAAGCAAAGAGAGTCGGAGAGAGAAAAAATGGTGTGGGGGAATGACACACAGAGAGAGAAATAGAGAAAAAGCAGTAAGTGGAGAGATTTTACAAACCTTCAACCCCTCCGCCTTGACTTATTTTTCCAGCAAGGCTCTGCATCCTAAATGTCTCATAACTAAAACAAATGGCACCAACTGGAGACCAAATGTTAAAACACAGGAAACTTGAAGGGACTTACCTCAGTCAAGCTATTACATGAAACAAACACTTCAAGGAATTAGATTTAAGAATTAAATTATCCACAACTCACAATGTCTAAAGCAATGTTCACAACAAACTCCTCAATATATTTTTATGTTTTGAACACATTAGGTATTTAGTAAAATTTGGTATAAAGTTTCAATTAGTTTAAAACGTTACTGGCACAAAGCATATTGTAGAAGTCTCTCATGTGGGCAAACGTGGGCATGGAAGACAGTAAATTCAGGGAGGACAATTCCTGAAGAGTACAGATGTGGCATCAGTGAAGTTGGGGGGTCTTAAAAGGGAAGGGAGGAGCCTGTATATGGAAACCAGAACATGTTGTGATTTATAATAAAGAGATGCTATAACAGAAATCACAACCAGACTTGAGGCAAAATAGGCAAAGTGTGAGATGTGAAATGAAATGAATAAGTGACCCACATGAGGATGTGAGTAGGGACTGTCTGCCTGTGGTGCCAACTCCCTTTTTACAAGGTACACATCAGGTCCACACTGGCAATGCTACTGTCTCACATGGGTCTGGTTCTACTGTACTAGACATAGTTTGCTTACCCTTTCTGCTTACATTTAAGCTTGTGTGTGTGTGTGTTTCCATTCCTGGTTTGCCACCTTTAGAGTGATGTGTTTCGCCCATAGGAAGCCTTTGTTGCAGGAGGAAGAAGTGTATTTTCTGGTAGTGTGGCTCAAGGGCAACCACTACCCCAGGAAGTACATGCTAACTATGATTTTTACGTGTTTTTTTTCTGGTACGTTAAACCACTCTCAGGGGAAGTACACTTTTAAAGATACATAAAGATAGAATTATTTGTAGTTTAGAAAAAGCATTCTAAACATATGGCTTACAAACGAATGAGTCTTCCATGTATGAGAGAAAGGGGAAAATAATAAATATCAGCATATTATGCAAGTGTGATTCTTAGAATGCATGGGATAGAAAATGACTGCTTTCAGTGTCTATTCATTATAATGCTTTATGAAATAGCTCTTAATATTGCTTCCAATTCTATTCATTTTGATTCTTTATGAAATAGTTTTTAATATTTCAGTGACAAGTTATGCAAAATATCAAGGAGATCAAATGGAATAAAACTAAAGTATGAAGTGAGGTTAAGTTATTTATGCATTACAATAAAAATATGTTGAATGTGTTCCTCTGAAATGTAAATGCAGAAAGGAGAAATAACTAGCCATCTGTCTGATCACAAAAGACACTAACATATTAGATGTGCAGAATTTACTCTTCCCAAAAGGTATTCTCAGAGAGCAAATGTGGATGTTCTGCAGAGTCAGACATTGAAGAAAGCAAGTTGAGAAAATTTTATGTGAACGTTTCCCATAATAAAGATGGTTTTGGGTCTTGGGTACATTCTCTTATGGTGCATTTGCAACTACTTACGGAGGAAATATGTTGAGTACAACTCCAGGAAGATTACATTCCTCTATTTTTGTAATAGCTTAGCAAGAAAATAAAGTTATTTATGTTGACTCTGAACCAAAAATTATCAAACATTTAATGCATTCCTGATCATAACCCTTATATAAATAAAAAATAAATAGAAAAAATCACTAGTCTCACTTTATGTTGTAAACATTGGGAATGAGGGAAAAATCGTGAAACTCACTAACACTGAAACTAACACTTTCTCAATATCTGCTTGGTTACTTTCCAGCACTCTAGTAGCAAGCATACAAATAAATTATGAGAGATTCAAGCCTTCCTAGAAAGCTCAGTGGGAAGGTTTTATTATATTTGAGTCTAACTGAGATATTTTTGAGGGCAGAAGGTTGACACCTGCCCTTGTATCTTTTACCTGGCAGCACTCTTATACATAGGATTTGCTTCAAGGAGCATCAGAGAATAAGGGAAGGATTTTTTGGCTCACAGGCACTGGTGATAATTCAGGAATATCAGGAGTAGATCTCATCATCTCCATAGTAATGGGACTAACATTGACAAACAGTTTTAACTATTTAGAGAAGGTGTAGAAAACATTAAAAATAGCTGGAAAACTTGGTTAGTGTTTTAGTACATACTCATAATCTAAGAAATAGACACATTTTTAATTATATATATGTATCTAGGTACTTGTACGTGTGTGCACACACCTGAAGAGACCAGAAGAGAGTGATAGGCCTCTGGAGCTGGAGTTACAGACAGTTGAGAACCATGTGTGAGTGCTGAGACTGAGCTCTGATCCTCTGAGAGAAAGGAAAGAACTCTTGATCACTGAGACAGTTGTCCAACCCCCAAATTTAATATTTTTAAACCTTCATTTTTGGATCCAGGGAAGTTATTTGGATTTTTTGGAGCATGGTATATTATAAGTATATGTATGTGCGTGTGTGTGTATGTGTGTGTGTATGTGTGTGTGTGTGTGTGTGTGTGTGTGTGTATCCTGGATGCTCAAAGGCATACAAGTCTGTAGTGTTGTTTTCTACTATTAGAGATGTTGATTTTATGAAGTCTTATCTCACAGAGTGGCTCCATTATCATTCTTCTCTGATATGACCTCTTTTATTCGGGAAAATCTGTAATCTTATCATCTGCTGGTTATTGTGCCTAGATACAGTCACCCTACTCTGAGGAAATACTTGTCATTATAAAACAAGAGACTTATTTTCAATCCTTACTGCACTTGTGACTCCACAGACAAATGTTCACAGATGTTAATGCTGAGCTGATGTTAAACACAAAGCAACAGCTTTGCATGAACGTCAAAATGCCCAATGCTGATGTGGGAGTGTCATATATCAATCTGTTGATTTCATTGGCTAAACAAAAACTTTAGAACATAGGTGGGGGTAAAAGAAGAAAATGCAGAGGAAGAGAAGCAGAAAGCATGCAGCCCAGAAAGATAACTCTGCCCAACAAAGCTACACAAGATGGAATGGTTAAGAGGTAAGCTAATGGCACATCGGGCAGAGTGCTTAAAAGAATACAGTGTCCGTGTAATTATTTCGGGTAAAGCTAGCCGTGCAAGCTGCCGGGGTGTTTGGGACGCAGCCCCACCGCTGCTATTTCAACACAATGCAGTCCATGTGCCACTTTCGCTGGGTTCTGGTCTTTCTGAGGAATCAGGATCACAATCCAAGTAAAGGCATTCCACTGTGTACAATGAGGATTTAATAAGCCAACTCTAGCTTTTCCTTGTTCCCTGAATCATTACATTACTGTCTCCAGCCTTTTTTTATCTACAAACTGCTCCTTTGTACAAAATTAATGAGTCCTTTCTAGTGCATTCTTTCCGAAATAAAGCCTAATGATTTTTAACCATTATGAATGATTGGTCATCAACCCTCTGTGCAGTCTTTCTCCCACAAGTGTAATTTTATACCTAATATTTATATAATTTTATGTCCATGAAGACAAAGACTTTTGCAGAAACAAAGGCACATTTGGAAGGGATATTTTTAAACACTTAATATAAATTACTATAGCTCCATACTATTTTATAATTTTTAATTCACAGACTAAAATTTTTGCTTAAAGTTTAGTATTTGATTGCTACATTAGCAAATTGTTAGGATAAAAAATTTTTTTGCTCAACTCTTTGTGAAAACATCAAGAGGAACAAATGTTACAAAGTCAGGTGTTGCAATACAGTGCTGTAATCTAGAGTTTGGGAGGTTGTGGTTGAATTATTGCTATGAGCCTGAGGGGAGCTTGACTTACAAAGTCATTAGCTGGACAGCCAGTGCTATATATAAATATACTATTTTACAATAATAAATGAACAAATATGATTTTAGGTAGAGAAGACACTACATAAAGAAATAGAAAATAGAAAAAAAGTATATTCACAAAACTCAAGAAATATTTCTCCCCAATATAGCTGAAGTAAGAAGGAAAGGTCATTTAAAGAGACTGGGAACTGCTCACACTGTGGTAGCTTTTCCCATTCGCAGATGGCCCAGGATCAAGAGACGAACTGGGATGTGAACAACAGATATTTCCTTAGAAGTCCAATCTAAGGCTGCTCTGGTAGAAACCAGTTCTGAAAGACCCTGGGATTGCAGTCTCCAGGTGCAGTTTACAAATTGTGTTTGAACACACATGACAATGCCCAGTGTGTTCCACAGCAAAATGGACTCAGTTCATAGGCTCATTACACCATCAGGTCAAAAAAAAAAAGCAGCCACAGAGACTGAGACAAGACAATGATGGTTACTGTCAACAACCAGGAGACTGAGAAACCTACAGAGGCATCAAGGGGAGATGCGATAGTGTAGGATAAATCTACAGAACACTCATTCTTTCCAAAACAACAATGAACAATCAAACAGAGAAGGCGTGTCTTGAAGAAAGATACTTTTTAAACATGTACTCAGTGTACTGAAGGAATTGGAAAAGAAGATGGCAAAGTGGAGCCATTCATGGAGGAGAGAAATGAGACTAGAAACACAGTGGTGGTGAAGGGTATAGAAGCATTGAGGGAGCACGTGGTTGCTGGGCAGAGCCAGTTCCCAGCCTTTGCCCTCAGCATGTAGCTTCCTCTTCTGAAGGTCACATTGCTCACCCTGCTCAGGCACAGAGAGCATGTGGCCTTGGTACTGACAAGAGGCTGCAGTCACGGTGGTCATGCCCACCGAGCTGGCAAGGTAGCCTCCCCCAAGGGGAGGTTGGTGTATCTTGGCCTGGAACTTAGGCAGAACCTGCTCAAGAGGCGTTGCCCATCCACAATATCACGTTGACTCTGTGCAACAGCAGAATATCCAAGATGAATCTCAGCTTTCAGTTTTATGGTATTTCAGAATCCAGAAACCTTGAACCAGAGTAATGACTCATTGCAGTAAGTATTTGCATGTAAGGCGGATTGGGCAAGAAAGCATACTATGTCACACAAAGTAGTTTGCAATGCTTCTTTAATAAACAAAAGTGCAGTAGAGAGGTGGGAGAGATGGCAGAATGGAGCTGTACATGCATACTCTGTCCCTGAAAGCTCTGACCAGCTGCAAGAACACCCTGGCTCTGAGCAACAAGATATCCCAGATGAAGAGGGTTTATTTTCTGTATTCAGGCTCCTAATAGACCACCGTGGTCCCTGTTGCTTCCTGAGCTCGTGTTGATGTCTGGAGTCCACTGGAAACCCTGTGGAAGTCCATGATTCATGCTGCCACTGGCTGTGATGAGCAAAGGAAGCTTCAATGACAGTGATGTATAGACTGCAGATTTATATTGAGAATGAGAGACATTGAAGATTTCTATGTAACACCCCCCCCCAACAAAGGAAGCTATTGAAGAGAGCCCTTAAAAACTGTGACAATAATGCTGAACTCTACATTGATGACTTCTGGTAGGGGTGACTCAATTATCTTTAATCTTTAAGCTCTAATGGGCTGGCCAGAGGGAGTTTGACCATGCTCCAATGAGTATAGAAACAATAGAAATTGGACTCGATGCTTTTTTTTTTTCATTTTGAGGGGAGGGCACAATGGTGGGAGGGCAGACCTGGGATGAATGGGAAGAAAGTGTGATCACGGTGCATTGTATGAAATTTCCAAATAGCCAATAGGGATGTTATGTTAGAGAAAAAAATAAACTAAATGGGGAAAAAAAACAATCACAGGCTTTGAGCCTATCCCTCCACCAAACTAACTTTAGCACAGGTTCATATAAACATCAGTTTAGGCACCGTAGACTGAATAGTCCCAACTGATATAGCCCCTCCTCAATGACAGCTTGGGTCCACTTGCCTTGCATGCAATTTTGACTCCAAAGTACCAACTCCTAAGGACACATATTCCATAGTGGCACCTGCAACACTAGAAACAGACCAAGTACCTCTGTTTTCAATCTCCTGGCCAGTACTCACAAGCCCAGGTTATACTGGCTTTCTGAACTCAAGATCTAAGTCTTCTCTGTATGAGGTGGATCCAGGGCTACCAACGACTGCCCCGATCCTGCATTCTGGAGGACTCACACTGTCACTTGCTACAGTGAACCAGGGGTCCATGATTATAATACTGGTGCTTGTGGACCCAGGATGCATGATGCTTCTGAGGTCCAAACCTTAAAGATCTCACTCCCAGGTCCCAGTGTTAAACTTATCCTGAAACCTACATCTCCACCCAGCTTCTCATAACCACTGTCCCATTACTGGTTTCCCTAAGAAGTGGGAATTCATCATTATTATCAGTATTTTATTTTATTTTATTATTTTAATGGGAGAAGCCTCTTGCTAATCCCTAATTCCTCCAACCTCTGTTTTTCTGTGACATGGGATGGCCTTGAGTGAAGAGTCCGATCTTTTGTTACCTTAAGAATATCATTTTCCATACCACTCTAAGACCTTGTTATATGCATGGGGCAGTCTTGGTATAATTCAGTCTGCTGTTGACTCTTGACCTCCCTGTATGTCAGTAGTTGAAGTATCTGTAGGTTTGGCCATGTTATCTTTCAGTATAATCTCTCTGCCTCCTTTTCTTCAAAGTATCACTTTAAACTCAAAATCTCAAATATTTGCTCTTTTATGCTGTCTCCAAAGTTCCGCATCTCACCTATTCCACCATTTCTCCATTACTTTTTCTCCCTCTTTGAATGGATATTTTCAAACAACTCGTCGAGCCCTTTAGTTTTTTTCTCTGTTTGATCTGCACTCCTATTGATATTTTTATATTTTTAACTTTCTTCATAAGATTTTCAGCTCAAAGTTTATTTTTCCCCTACCCTCAATGTTTATTTTTAATTAGTTCTACCTACTGCAATTCTTGGTTAGGATATCAAAAATTTTCTCTGTATTCTGGTGAATATAAATAAGTTACATTAAAGCCATTCTTTTAGACTCTCTGTTAAAGGATTTATTCACAATGTTTAAAATCTAGTCAGTTTCTGACACTTTTTCTTGACTATTAGATAAGGCCCAAGTTCCCTGTAGTTCCTTCTTTGTTGGTTGTGACACTACTTCCACATAAATTACAAAAGTTCATATGTATTGCATACATTCATTACTCAAAAGTGAATGAAGAAGAGTGTCAGCAAATTCAGCTTGCCCTGCTTTATAAATCTTCTGCTTTGCTCTCTGTGTGTTTCCTTCTAGAGTTTCCTGGGTCTCCAAGTAGGCAGCTGCTATAACGGATAGTGCAGAAAACACAAGTACGAAGCACTAGCAGAGTTAGTGAAAAGGTTATTCAGTCCAGCCCAAGACAGAAAAAAATTTAATGGCTAACCATTTTGCAGAAAGTCTTGTAAATGGAGGTTAATTTCACCTTTATCACTTAGGTGAGGCTATTTGGTGCTCTGTTCTGAATCCTGGAAGCAATTTCTAGGTACTTGCCAAATCACTTCTCCTACTAAGAAAACAGTCCATACTCTTATTAAACTAGCAGCATGAGGTCATTCATTATTGAAATAGTGAAACCATTGCACTATTTGTAACAGATAGGGCCCAGCTGTTCATTTTGCTTAATAAGAAAAAAATCCCATGTATTACAGAACTGCATTTATTTACTATCATCTAAATGGAATACCTGTGATATCTACAGACAATCTCTACTCATGTGTTTTAATTACAATAGAAAACACAATAGCATCCTTAGAGGGGAGCCCTACACTTAATCATCATATGTAGGATGTGTATTCTGAAAGTAGAGCTACCATTTCATTTTAGAGAACTTGTGGTGCATAAAAATGCAGGGAGAATATGTCAATGACCTTGAGGATAATTAAATACTTCAAGAAGATTTAGTAAAGAGTCAAAACAAGTTGCATTTACTAAAAACGTCTTAAAATAAGTTCAATGCAAATTGATGAAAATATCAGGTTTGTATTCTAGAGTGGGTAGCGACAGTGAGAATTTTACATTAATGATTGGAGGACAGAAGCCTAAATGTTTTAAATATATTACTGAAGAAGAGAACTGCTAAATGACACAAACTGTATTTCATCTAAAATTTTTCTCTCCCAAGAGTAGGGATGTGGGATTGTTCTCTTTTTAGACTCCTCAGAAGAGACAATGGAAACCAATGAATTGAATGAGCAGTTGTATGAATTGAAAAAACATATTTGCCTTGGAGCCACAAAGTGTTGGTATAGATATATCTCTGGTAACTATACACCCACATTCTAGTAACTATTATCCTTAAAACAACATATGTGCAGCTGCTCTACTGTGTTCAGAACTGAAATTTCCTTTCAGCTGACCATATCCTCTGGCTCTTATGATCTTTTTGTCTACTGCTCCACTATGATCCATGAGCCTTGATTAGGGTGTGGAGGTTCTATGTGCATATTCTCTTTATAGCTTAGCATTCTACTGTCTCTTATCTGTACCATTGTCAGTTATGGGCGACTGCATTAGTCACTATTAACTAAATGTAGAAGCTTATCTATCAGATAAGAAGTGTGAGGTGCAGTAATCTATGGGTATAAGGATAAGTCATTGGGAGGCAGTTGAATATTGTTTCCACTTAAGCAATATAAAATTAGTAGGTTCTTTTCTATGGCATGTCTTTCTATAGGTTCTTAGACAAATAAATGAAGTCACGTATGGGCTTTATCTTCTGGAATGTGTCATAATTTCAACCAGGAATTGGTTGGTTACTTCCATGATGTTGTGTCACTGTACATCATGGGTGTTTCTTGCCAGACTAGTCATTATAGCTCTTAGGATTAATAGCAGCATATAAAAAACCTTTTCAAGTCCAACCCTGATCAAATACCAGCATAAATAGGTGAGTTGGATATAAAGTCCCACCAAGAGTTTTGGAGATATTGGTACTTATTAGTTCTGGGAGTGGGTAAGTCAGTTTTATTTTCTAAGAGGATAGCCCCTGTTGTTGAAGACTTAAAAAAGGGTTATGAATTTGAGCATGTTAAAAGGGAGGGTGGATCTTTGAAAAGTCTTTGAATATGATCAAAATACATTGTATGGAACACTGAATGAACTAATAAAACATTTTTAGTAGGAGAAGCTCACAGTGTAGAGTGTTATATTACTCTACTGTGATTCTGATCATTGTGTTTCTGTATTTCCCTTTAATACCCACCACAGATTAAGTAATACATGTTTTCCCTTTGAGTATGAAAGTATATGTATGTGTAACATTCTCTAAAATTTATCTATATTCTTAAACAAGTCTCTACTTTTTTATGATGATTGATGTAGACTAACAACAGGCCACTGCTTTTCCCATATTTCACATTTCAGTTTCCTTAATCCTTCATTGTATCCTTGAATACACCACAGTCTTCCCCTATAATACTACATGCCTCTGCTGGTCCTGCCAAAAGTCTTCTCTTAATAAATATTTTAACAGTTTGAGAACTTCATACATGCATACAATGTATTGGTGTATTGGATAAATTCCCTCCCTCCAACTCCTTCTCTATCCCTCTACTCCCATTACTTTTCCCTGTAAACTTTATTGTTCTTTTTAAACCCACTGGGTCCACTTAGTGACTACATGAGTATATCATAAACCACTGAAGCAGAGGTTGCCTTTCAGAAGTCTACCTTACTGGAGAGAGACCAGAGAATGGGGACACATACACACTCTCTGTTTCATACAATGTGGTGTTGTTGGTTGAATTAGAACTCTGATTGGGAGATGGCCTTCACTGTTTGAGAGATCACAAACTAAGACTAGAACTATGCTCAAAATAAATTTTCTTCATAGAGTTAAACATCCTGAGGTATTTCACAACTGTAATATAATATGAAGGAAGTCATTTGTTCCATGGATAAGTAGAACAAGCATTGAACTAAATAGGAACACCTTCCAAATGATATCATCACAAATTGGGCAGAAACATTTAGTCACTTCTCCAAGTTCTAGGTCTTTGCAATTGCAATGAACTAATTGGGTGAAAACCTAATGTCCAGAACTATGGATTCTAAGAATCTCTAATGCTGAGTAGGTCACTTCTTCCACTCAGTGTCAGTTTCTTAAGCAAATTTGTGTTTTGCCTATGCTTCATCACTTAATTATATTTTATTATATTAAAAATGGATTGAGCTCTTTTCAGTTATGAATCATCACACAGCTTCTCCTGAGTCACTCTTTCTCATTGCTATTCCATTGTAATTTGTGAGGTTCAAAGATGAAGCTCCCTTTGATGACTCTGGTGTGCATATGCTTTAGCAATGGACATTTAAACAAGAGGACCTTTGTGGTACTTCCAGCCTTCAATATTTTAGTCTCATTTCTCTAGCATTTCTCTCTTTTATTTTCATCTTCTTTTTTTTTAGTTTCAGTGTGTGAGTTAGTATCTTTGTAACTGATGAGAGTAATGGGGTAAGATAGTTGCTAAGCAACCTCATCTACTTCAAATAGAATGTTGGGACCTATTTCTATGAAAAACTTTTATACGAAGTATCTGAGGGAAAAGTTGATTTTAAATAAAAAAACCTAAAAAAAAGAACTTTGAAGCATATAGCTGTGCAGTTTTTTCTCTTTTTTTATTGAAAAAAATTACCATCTTCTCCCCACCTTCCATTTCACTCTCCCTCCTCCCCTCCTCTCCCTTTCCCCCATTCCTTTCCCCCTCCCCCACTCCTTTCCCCTTTCCTCTCCAGTCCAAAGAGCAGTCAAGGTTCCCTGTCCTGTGGGAAGTCCAAGGTCCTCCCCCCTCCATCCAGGCCTAGGAAGGTGAGCATCCAAACAGGCTAGGGTCCCACAAAGCCAATTCATGCAGTAGGATCAAAACCCAGAGCCATTGTCTTTGGCTTCTCATCAGCCTTCATTGTCCGCCATGTTCAGAGAGTCTGGTTTGATCACATGCTTTCTCAGTCTCAGTCCAGCTGGTCCTGGTGAGCTCCCAATAGGTCAGCCCCACTGTCATAGTGGGTGGGCGCACCCCTCGCGTTCCTGACTTCCTTTTTCATGTTCTCCCTCCTTCTGCTCCTCATTTGGACCTTGGAAGCTCAGTCTGGTGCTCCAATGTGGGTCTCTGTCTCTATCTCCATCCATCGCCAGATGAAGGTTCTATGGTGATATGCAAGATATTCATCAGTATGGCTATAGGATAGGGCCATTTCAGGTTCCCTCTCCTCAGCTGCCCAAGGAACTAACTGGGGACATCTCCCTGGACACCTGGGAGCCCCTCTAGAGTCAAGTCTCTTGCCAAACCTAAAATGGCTCCCTTATTTAGGATATACACTTCCCTGCTTCTTTTATCCCAATCATCCCATTACTCCAAGCTCCCCCATCCTCCCCTTCTCACTTTTCTCTCCTCATTTCCCCTTACCCCCATCCCACCCCACCCACAAGTTCCCAAATTTTTCCCGGCAGTCTTGTCCACTTCCAATATCCAAGAGGCTGACTATATGTTTTTATTTGGGTTTACCTTCTTATTTAGCTTCTCTAGGAAAACAAATTATAGGCTCAATGTCCTTTATTTATGGCTAGAAACCAATTATGAGTGAGTAGATCCCATGTTCATCCTTTTGGGTCTGGGTTACCTCACTCAGGAGAGTGTTTTCTATTTCCAACCATTTGCATGCAAAATTTGAGATGTCATTGTTTTTATTGCTGAGTATACTCTAGTATTTATCTCAAAGCCATCCCACTAAAATCAGGAACATGACAAGGCTGTCCACTCTTTCCATACCTCTTCAATATAGTGCTTGAAGTTCTAGCAATAGCAATAAGACAACATAAGGGGATCAAGGGGATTCAAATTGGAAGGAAGAAGTTAAATTTTAATTATTTACAGATGATATGATAGTGTACATAAGTGACCCCAAAAACTCCACCAAAGAACTCCTACAGCTGATAAACCCCTTTAGTAATGTGGAAGGCTACAAGATCAACTCCAAAAAGTCAGTTGCCTTCCTATACAGAAAGGATAAGGAAGCAGAGAGGGAAATCAGAGAAGCATCACTTTTCACGATAGCCACAAATAGCATAAAATATCTTGGGGTAACTCTAATCAAGGAAGTGAAAGGTCTATTTGACAAGAACTTTGTCTTTGAAGAAAGAAATTGAAGAGGATACCAGAAAATGGAAGGATCTCCCTTGCTCTTGGATTGGGAGAATAAACACAGTAAAAATGACAATTCTACCAAATGCAATTTATAGATTCAATGCAATCCCCATCAAAATCCCATCAAAATTTTTCACAGATCTGGAGAAGACAATAATCAACTTTATATGGAAAAACAAAAAACCGAGGATAGCCAAAACAATCTTATACAATAAAGGATCGTCTGGAGGCATTACCATCCGTGACTTCGAACTCTATTACAGAGCTACAGTATTGAAAACATCTTTGTATTGGCATAAAAACTGAGAAGTCAACCAATGGAATCGAACAGAAGACCTGGATATTAACCCTCAATCCTATGAACACCTGATTTTCGATAAAGGAGCTAAAAGTATACAATGGAAGAAAGAAAGCATCTTCAACAAATGGTGCTGGCATAACTGGATGCCAACATATAGAAGAATGACAATAGATCCATATCCATCACCATGCACAAAACTCAAGTCCAAATGGATCAAAGACCTCAATATCAGTCTGAACACACTCTACCTGATAGAAGAGAAAGTGGGAAGTACTCTACAACATATGGGCACAGGAGATCAATTCCTATGTATAACCTCAGCAGCACAGATATTAAGGGCAACATTGAATAAATGGGACCTCCTGAAACTGAGAAGCTTCTTTAAAGCTAAGGACACTGACACTAAGACAAAAAGGCAACCCACTGACTGGGAGAAGATCTTCACTAACACCGCAACTGACAAAGGTCTGATCTCCAAAATATATAAAGAACTCAAGAAACTAGACTTTAAAATGCTAATTAACAGAATTAAAAATGGGGCACTGAACTGAACAGAGAATTCTCAACAGAAGAAATTCAAATGGCCAAAAGACACTTAAGGTCATGCTCAACCTCCTTAGTGATCAGGGAAATGCAAATTAAAACCACTTTGAGATACCATCTTACACATGTCAGAATGACTAAAATCAAAAACACCAAGGATAGCCTTTGTTGGAGAGGTTGTGGAGAAAGGGGTACACTCATCCATTGCATTTGGGAATGCAAACTTGTGCAACCACTTTGGAAATCAGTGTGGCGGTTTCAGGAAATTTGGGATCAACCTACCCTTGGACCCAGCAATACTACTCTTGGGAATATACCCAAGAGATGCCCTATCACATTACAAAAGCGTTTGTTCAACTATGTTCATAGCAGCATTATTTGTAATAGCCAGAACCTGGAAACAACCTAGATGCCCTTCAATGGAAGAATGGATTAAGAAAGTGTGGAATATATACATACTAAAGCTGTGCGGTTTTAAAAGGATCACCAGGAAAAGAAAAAATTGATTTGATAAAATATTTATTTTTTACAGATAAGTTTTAGGTAAATAGTTTTTAAAGACATGATTAAAGTTTTAAAAAATAGCTTCATATTGTTTCTTGACAAAATAGTAATGCACCCCCCTCCAAATTCTGCTTATTTTCTCCAGCTTTCATGGATTTTAAGTTCATGCATAGCTACGTGAATCTCTGCCCAGAACCATTGAAGAATGAAATAAATTAATCTGCTATGGCTCTGGAAATATTTAACATTAATATGTCAATCGTGGGTATATATTTATTATTCAACCTTCCCTTTTAGTTGTATATGATTGTTGGAAAGAAGAAGAGACTTTCCTTAGATTTGGAATGTCCTTCATTTTGGCATATAATATCACATTATCACAGGGATGTTTGCTCATCTGGGGCTCCTGCTGCACAGGTTAGGGAAAGGGGTAAATAAGTGTTTCCCAGCAGAAAGCAAATTAGAATTTTGCCTTCAACATACATAGTCAAAATATCATGCTAAAGTGTTAAGATCTCAAAATACAAAGTGAGAAAAAAAATACTACTTGAATTCTGTTTCTGTTTTGGGAGAACTTTCCACTTCTTTGGCCAATAGCATTTCAGATACCAGCCCACTTGGGCATGGACTTTTATACTGTAAATGCAGCTGTAAAGCATGTGCTCATCCCTTGCTTCTGGCTCTCTCTTCCGGCTGTTAGTCTCTGCTCCTGTTCATTAATAGAACTATTATCTAGGACAGTGATCTATAAGTTTCCCTTAAATAAATAACTTTTTATTATTCATAATTCTGAACAGGCGTGGGATTATTTTGTGACTTCCACCATCATCTGGCACCCACCATGGGGCAACTGCATCCATATAAAGCCTGAGAGAGCTTGGAAAGTAATTCTAGAGAAAAAAATAGAGTAATGCCCAGCTTATTGATAGTAGCACTTCCTTGGGTGGGCTTTGCTTGCTAGAAGCTCTCATTTAATAGATGCTTCCTGACTCTGTTTTAGGTGCAAAACCTTGGAGCTCTTTTAAGAGGTCTGTCCACAAAACATTTAAATGGTGTTGATGAAAAGCTGACGTCATGCTTTTTGGTGATGGCAGGGACCTTGAAACACCATAGAGTTGTGACAATA
This sequence comes from Microtus agrestis, assembly GCA_902806775.1. Taxonomy (NCBI): domain Eukaryota; kingdom Metazoa; phylum Chordata; class Mammalia; order Rodentia; family Cricetidae; genus Microtus; species Microtus agrestis. The sequence goes on along the minus strand of CADCXT010004348.1, from coordinate 482,992 downwards.
AAGATGGCTTTGATTGGTGCTTCTACCAGGAGGCTGGAATATCAGAAAGCTAAAGAATGGGCTGGATTCAGCTGTCAAAGCCACAGCTTTAATCCTAGCCATATTGCTTAGCAAATTAAAGACTCACGTGGTCAGAAAAAGAGAGACATATATAGTAAAGATAGATTCAAAAAAGAAGAAAACCTCTAAATAGTTTACTGTATGTTTAAAAATATATGTAGGCTTGGGGAAGGGAAAGGCATAAAGTCCTTAAATGTAAAAAGAAAAAAAAAAGAGAGTAGTTGGGTTTGGTGGCACACACCTTTAATCCCAGTACTTAGGAGTCAGAGGCAGGCAGATCTCTGTGAGTTTAAGGACAGCCTGGTCTACAGAGTGAATTCCAGGACAGCCAAAGATACACAAGAAACCTAGTCTCAAAAAACCAAAAATTAAAAATAAAAATAAAATAAATAGAGTTTAAAATAAAGCCACATAAAGATGGAAAATACACAGAGTATCTGAATACTGTATATTATTATGTTATCTTTGAATTGTTTGATGGCTGAGGAAGGATCAACAGCTGCTAAAAGTTATTTGTTTATAAATGCTGGTGAATTAATCCAAGATAGGTATTTTGACAATACTTTGACTTCAAAATGGAAGTCAAAATGTATGTTACTTTGAAGAAGAGGTTTTGCTTTTGTTTCCACAGGAAGTGAGAGGCTGTGGATTCATTCTTAGTTAAGAAAAATTGTATTTGATCAAGGAAGACCATCTGAGAAATCTTTGGTAAGAATGGATGTCCCAGATGTCTGAGTTCTACATCCAGAACAAATTCAAGACTGCTGCCTGAGATAATCAAGCCTCACAGGATACTCCAGTCATGATTTGATCATAATTCTAAATTTTCTTTAGGTCCCCATAAAATTATCAACACTCCCAATCAGCAGTATGTAGCCTAGAAAATTATGCCCACATTTCCCAAAATATGGATTGTGGATATTTATTTTTGTTTAGAGTATTGGTTATAAGATGTTATGGATAATGATCTGAGAAAAAAGATAAACAAAGGATATTAAATTAAGAGTTCTTGTTTTTTTAAAAAAAAGGAGTGGGGGAGTGATGTGGGACAATGGTTTTACCCTGTATTGATTTGGTTCTTGTACTTGTTTAATAAATGCTGATTGGCCAGTAGCTAGGTAGGAAGTATAGGTAAGACGACAAGGCAGGAAGTAGAGGTGGCACAATGAGAAGTCTTGGAAAAGGGAAGTTTCATTCTGCAGTCATTACCTAGTCGCAGAGGAAGCAAGATGTGACTGCCTTGCCAGATAAGGTAGCAACCCACTTAACCTAGACAAGAATAATGGGCTAATATAAGTTATAAAAGTTAATAAGAAGTCTGAGCTACCAGGCCAATCAATTTATAATTAATGTATACCTCTGTGTGTTTCTTTGGGACTTAACAACTGTGGGAACTGGGCAGGATAGAAACCTCTGTCAACATGTTTCTATGTCCCAGTTATCTTTCAAATGCTTAATTGATACCTTAATTATTCAAGTGAGTTGAATTTAAAAACAGTATTATCAGAATTATTTTCAGGGATGATATTAAACCATACATATGTGGGGGTGTGGGGGTGTGTATTGTAATGTTTGTGTTCTTTTAAAAAATGCTTTATATTGTCACAGCAAGAGTTTACTTTGTTCACCTAAATTTCAGGTGCACATTTATGGAACTATTGCATCTAATGTGGCCTTATATAGAATAATTCTTCATACACCTTTAGATGTAAATAAATGGTACAGAGAGTTAACTATTAGAGGATCTAAACTTTACTCTTGTATATGTTCAGACACTGGAAGGATGAAGGCTGAGCACTGCCACTGCATTAATGAAGACAGTAAAGGTGTACTTCATGAAGAGAGAAATTGGCTTGAAACTTGTAAACTAACCCATTCTTCCCTTGAGGAGATAAAATTGCAATATTTCTGTGGCCATAATTTTCAGCTCCTCTGTTGTCAATTCAATGTGTGGAGAAAATGCTAGTTTACAAATCCAAACAGCTTACAAACAAACAGTTTGGTCCTATGTAGGACTAACCTGCTCTGAAGCACCCAGTATTATTATATCTGAGGAGCTAAGCAGACTGAGTCTGCTTACTAGCTTGGGAGGACTATTATTATTATACGTTATTGTATGCTGTCTACCCTGAAGGCCAATGAGGGTAACACAGCACTTCTGATCTGGAAACATAATGATTCCACAGCATAAGATGGTAGAAGTTCCTCCCAAGGTATTCACTGGAGATGATGACCATAGGCCATCATACACATATTAGAGTGATACTATCTTCTTCATATTCATCTGCATTTTCTAGCTCTGATGATCACATGGCCATAATGGCACAAGTTGAACAAGTTGACAGAAAACTATCCAGCACAAAAGTGCTTGGATTTTAATTTATTTTTGAGACAGGATCTGACTATTTCTGACTGGCCTTTAACTTAGAGATCCACCTCTGTCTCTGTCTGTTGAGTGTTAAGATTATATATTTTTGAGATTATTAATAAAATTATATTATTTTCCCTTCCTTTATATTTTCCAATCCCTCCAGTTGACTTGTCTAACTTGCTGTCTATCAAATCCATTGACTCTTTTGCATTAATTTTGACATACATATACATGTATATACACATATGTACATACTTATGTGAATATACATATGTGTATATCCATATATAATTTAAATATATAAATACAATCTTTTCAGTCTACATAATGTTACTTTTATATATAAGTTTTCAGGGCTGATCATTTGGTATTGAAAAACGAATCTGAGGGCTCTTCCCTGGGGAAGACTATTTCTCTAACTCTCAGCATGCCTTTTTTGTCTGTAGTCTTTGTCTAGGGTTGTGATCTCATAATAATTCCTTCTTCCACATAGCATATCTATTGATACAGTCCTACGTAGTCAAGACTTGCTTAGGCAGCTGTGTTGGTGAGACTTTATGTGTTAATATTGTGACATAATCTTAGCTACATTGTGTAGCAATGAGGCAGTGTCATTAAAAATTGCCTTAATCTTTTAGATTTTAAAAGTTTTCTGCCTCTTTTTCTGCAATGATTCTTGAGTCTTAGGTGTAGGAATTGTTTTGTAGATTTGTAGTAGGGGCTCAGAACTAATATTCTGAATTTTGATTGACTGTGTTTTTCTGTAATGGTTTTTATCTATTATAAAGAGAATTGTCCCCGATGAGTGGTGAAGACAACATTTCTCTCTGAATGTAGGGACAACTATTTAGAATTTAGTTAGGGATTGTTTATTAAAGTAGTAGTTATAGGTTCTCCTTCAAAATCCATGACTTTACTAGCCCTTGGTTGTTTACTTGGTTACAAGGCATGATTTCTTGCTTTATGCAGAGATCTAAAGTCTAATTAGAGAGCTATTGGTTACTGGCAAGCTATACTCACCATTATTTCACTCTTAGGGCTATCATGAAATGGTTGTCATTGCTGTGGTTCATAGTTGTCAAAGCTGGATGGGACTCTTGGTTGTTTTCTCCCTTTCAAAACTTTCATGGTACCTTCTGGTACCTTGAAAAGTAATTCTCAGAGAGGAGGCACGTAGGTCAGTTCAAGATATGTCTGGGAAAATATTCTTAACTGTAGATATTATAAACAACTTAAGATGATTGATCACAGTTTCCATATGAAACAATTATAAAAATATATTTAAAGCAAGTGTATATATATATATATGTGTGTGTGCATGTGTTTCTTGTACATATGTATATATATAGAGATGACAATAGTATATCATATTTAGAGAGGAAAATAAAGCAAATGAAGGAAAAATGTAGCAAATTATAAATGTAAATATTCAATAAAATGGTTTGAATTTTTAAAGAAAAAGTTAAATCATATAAGAAAAGTACAAGATAACTCTGATAATAAATGCATTTTTTAGATTTCCATTAGGAGACAAAAGCCTAAGATCAGATGTAATATTGTAGCAAGTCTGAAAATATCAATTAAAGACACATAAGAGTTAGTTTCTACAGCTCAATAACATGATTCGAATGTTTATGTGTATTGCTAAGAGGAGAACCAGAGTGCTATTAATTGCTCTGTGGAAAGGTTAGATGTGCATTGAAGATAGAGTAATGCAAAGCTCAGTAGATAATTTGCAATGGTTATTTTTGTAATAGATTATGTTCCTGATTCTTTTGTGCCCTTATGTCAACTGAAATAAGAAAGATAAATTACCTTGTGTATTCTAAGCAAAGATTTAATGCAATTTATTTTTATTCATTACTGCTATTAGTTCTAACTGGATCACTTTATTAAAAAAATTAAAAATTTCAAAAGGACTTCTTTCAAAGACTTCTTTTAAAATTGACTGATACAGTATAGGACCAAACTAGGCCTTCTGAAAGTGGTAACAGTTGTATGGCTGGAGCAGAGTGTGGGACCATTGGCAGAGAGATGAGGATTTATTCCTATTGTTTATATTGGCATTTTGGAACCCATTCTCCTTGAAGGGATATTTTGCTCAGCCTGAATATAGTGGGGAGGGACTTTGTCCTGCCTCAAAGCAATGTGTTAGACTTTGATGACTTCCCAGTGAAAACCTTACCCTCTGGGAGGAGTGAATTAGGGGTAGGGTGGGAGTGGAAGTTGAAGGGAGTGGGAGGAGGGGAGGGAGTAGGAACTAGGATTGGTATGTAAAATGAAAAAAGATCATTTTCATTAAAAATAAATTAATTTAAAAAATTTACTGACACATGGTCAATTTTCTTTCAACTTTGAGAAATAGCATTATGTGATATCCAGAAAAATTATTCCTTGCAACTTTCTTCTCAATATCACAATATGACTAAAGAATGTCTTCAGTAAACTATCATGTCAGTAAGTAATAGTGCTCACTTATATTCTGTTGGATAATATGTAGTACTAAATAATAACTATTACTGATACTACTGCTAACAAAGTTAACCATTCTTACATTCTATCCTTATCCGAGCCTAAATAATATAAATAATAGAAAACATAAATTAAAAGATAGATTAATATTTTTTTTAAGTTCAAGAAAACAAGGGACTTTTCAGTGCTTTCCTTGATGGTGATGTAGGTATTCATGACACCTCCTGAAACTTGGAATCTTAGAATCAGGCTTAATTATTCCCAGCTAGCATGGAACCTGGTCAATAGTTTGTAGTATGAGTGACACAATATATAAGACATGTTATGTACATTGCATAGAAAATCTAAAGTGGTTTTCAAGGGTCACCAAAGAAAATGTATTCAAATATAACTTAAAGAGTTACCAAATAACACACAGTCATTAAGAAGATTACAGTTTACATTTTAAAGTGAAATTATAGAATATGACCACTCATGGTTACCTGAACATGTAAAAATATCCTTTGCCTTCAAAGCATTTACAATGTTATATTTGGGTCATAGAAATCACAGACATCAAGCACAGGAGAAGAGCAGGCTTGTTTAAAATATAAAATACCTTAGGAATGTTCAAACTAGAAGAAGTTACTACTATGTGTTACAGCCTGTTGTAAATCAGAGCACAGCTAACATATTTTTACTTTTTGAAACTCACAACAGTTCCTCTCGATGTGGTAATTTTAAATGGAAATTAAGGACTTCAAATAATTTTAATGATTTCCATAAAGTCACCCTCGTGCTTGTTAGATGATATTCTATACTGAAAACTTGATTCTGTAGGCAAACATATTTTCCAGATAGTTAAGTCTGATCAAACAGTTGGGGAATATCACCTTGAGCTTTATGTAGGCGTAGAAGTTAGTCCTTCGTGTGACCTTGATAAACAATTGTACTTGGGCTTAGGTTATGAATGAATGAATGAAGATGTTTCGTGTGTTTGTCTTTGTGTTCATGTTTGCTCTCTATTTTGTGGAAGTTGTCAGTTCTCAGACACAAACAACCTTGTTTGTGAGTGTGTGATTATTTTTTTTCTTTTTGACATGGTCTCTCAAATGCCATAAACTTACCATATAGGCTGAGCAGACTGAACAGAGCGCCCCAAGGATTTGCTGTCTCCTTCTATCTGTAGCTGGCATTGCAAACTCAGTACGTGTCACAACACTCCTTGATGTGACTCTGGGTCTTCTCTCAGGTCCTCATCAGTCCAGCATTGGCTGACTTAGTCATTTACCCAGCCATAGGCAATACATTTAGAAACAACCTTCAATGCCTCCTTTTTATGACAAGTTGACTCACACAATTCCACTACTGAGAAACATTTGACTCCCAAGGTCTTGGTAAGGATTCTTTTATACACAAAAAACACCTTTCAAATGGTCCAACCATAGAGCATTTCTCTCCATTAATCTGTTTTCTGACTCCCTTCTCCTAAGTAATACTAATGACTGATGCCTTTTGTGTGGGGTTCCATTTGAGAGTAACAAAGCACCTCATTAGTATATGGGTTTTAATTTGATTACGAACCAAATAGAAATGTTAAGTTATTGATAAGGTAAAATAAATGCTTTTTTATACCTATTACCTGTATGAATATTTTTAAATAAAATATCAAGACTCACTTTAGTCAAAATTATAAATTTTAAAATATCATAACCCCTACTAAAACCTAAAATATCTTGTTTCTTATCTCATCTCATCTAGTTTTGTATTTTTACATATTCTCCAAATTCTTTTTATTATTATGTTTATTTATTTTTTGTTAGTCTGATTGCATCTCAGAAGCAAAAGTTGGCAGCTGAGAAGCTATAAACTCATCATGCTGACATTCTCTGAAATGATTCTATATTAATTATAAAATGTGTGATGAGTTCTGCTAAGCAACTTTTGAACTTTGTATGCATGTGAGAATGTTGAAGAAGACAAAGAAAAGCATAGTAAAAATACTAATGTATAAGGAAAGTAATACAATTGTAATTTATGATTCTTTTGCTAAGTTTTCTTTACATTCTTAGATTTCAATATTGAGAACATGAGTCTCTAAAGAGTTCTCTCATCCTTTCAAGTCAGGACAGAGCTGCTAGAATGAGAATATATTTTTATTGTAATAAAATGAAAAGTTGTGTTTCACAAATAAAATCACCTCAATGTTATAATAATAAGCAAACTGTTAAGTGCACAGTTTTCTCTCAGTGTTGGCTGTGAAAAGTTAACAAGTAACAGTCCTCTTCCATTGTGTGGGGAAAGGTATTCTCAGAAGAAAGAGTGGTCAGTCACACTGCAGAGAAACTTCCTAATGATGAATTTAAGTCTCAGAGTCTAGGCACCATTGCAGCATGGGATTTGATCCTGTGAAGAGCTAAATCACATTTCCATTCTTTCCTTTGTCATGAGGTGACATGATGTCCCAACCTTGTTCAGAACTGCTGAGGACACAGTGTGTGATTTGTGGTTCTTTTATACCATCTGGGTTACCCTGCACTCCTCAGGATTTAGTTTGAGTCATTGAGAGGAAAGTCAAAGTTTTAACAAGGAATGCAGTAGAAGGCTATGTAACATGGTTGCATCAGTGAATTTCTCCACTGTACTGCAGGTTTATGAGAGTAACTTCCGTTTGTCTGTTTATTGGAGTACACAAATTAAGTACAGCACTGTATGTACTTGTTGACTGAGGTAGAATACTAGGACATGGCCCTGCATGACATGAAAGCAAGGTCACTGAGCCCCCTGTTTTCTTTGAAAACTTTGCCTGGTAGATTTCACCTTGTAAGGATTGCACTGCTTACTGAATTCTGTACAGATTGCTAAGAAACAGGACATCTCACTGATTTTAGAGCAAAGCTGATGATCTCCATTGCTTTTCACACCTGTTTGAAATCAGCAGAGCCAATATGCAGTTCCTTTTGTTGATAACTTATAATCATGGTGCATTAACTATGAATTGATGAGAACTGATCCATCCTCTTACCCTTAATGTGTCAGCATCTTCCTAACACAGGGAGTAGGCTGTCCTACTTTAAGTCAATGAACTATGTGAGTCCCCAAGGCTCAATTATCCATGAATATGCATAAAAATTGGCTAGTGTTGCTCAGAGACCTCTATGTTTACAGACTTCTTTGTGTATCAAAGACTAGAGTCCAAATGCTGAAATGTGAGCTGTAATTTCAACTATGTGAGAACAATATATGGGAAAGCAGAATGCATTCAAAATAATTTGATTGGGTCAGTGAAAATACTAAATTATGTGTAAGTACAGTTAAGGTTCATAATGAGAAAAAAATCAAAGAAAGAAAGTTTGTCAGGTTTGAAAGAACAGAGAAGGTAGGATTTTGATAAGGAAGGCCACTGAATTATCCTTTAGGCCCTTTGCATATACAAGAGGCCTGTGTTGCATGTATGGTGTCTCTGTCATTGGTGTCTTTCTATATTTTCACTTAAGTCTCATAATCCAGTTCTTCATAGTTCTGTACAAAATACTTCCTACTAAACATGGCCTCCTTTTCTCAGAAATCCATTTTTCCTTGCCTTAGGTATTTTAATTACTTTTCAGTTGTTGGCTGAAATTTTTATATGTAGTAAAATTTGTCTTTATTACTGCCCACCCTTTAGTAAGCAGTAATTGCCTTCATCCTGTTTCGAATAATCTATAGTTTGACAAATCCTATGTGGCACTGGGCAGTGATGTTAATTGGATGATTATATCATTTAAATCTTAATCACAGTACTATTTGGATATAAAAGACACTGATTAGATTCTTAATAAATCATAGGATAGGTAAACAAGGATAAACTCCCTGGAGTACAGCTTTGACCACACCAGCAAGAAATGACTGAGACTCACAATTTGTGAGATAGTGTTTGACCTTCTAATCTCAGGAGCAATTATAACAAGAATCGAAAACATTCCTTTTTACTGGGAATTTATGAAAGCATTGTCTTAAGAGATGAAGGGGCCACAACATATGTACAGAATACTAAGGTAAGAGGACAGTCTAATAGCATCTATTTTGTGCTTTTCTACCTGGGACCTTCACCTATTACCATTATTCCAATATATCAACACTGGCAGAGCAGTCTTATTCCTGAATTATTTCTCTCACCTTTAGCCTTCAAATAAATGCTGCCCTACTCTGGCCAAATCACACATAATCTAATCTTATCTGTCTAAAAATCAGTGATTTTTTTCTTTCCATGAAAACGTTGCTGAAAATTCTATTCCTCCCCAACACACACACACACACACACACACACACACACACACACACACACACACACATTGTGTACTATCTAAATTATTAAATAAACTGCTCTGAGTTAATGCCTGTCAATACAAATCAGTCTCGGCCTCGGCCTGCTCACACTTGATTATCTCAGAAAACACTTTCCTAATGATCATTGTAAACAAATGTGATTTTACTGTCCATATACTTAGATATCTAGAGGTGTAGTCAGCAAGTATTATGTTCATGTCCACTGGCTGCAAACTATTTTTCTACTTGTTTTATTAAAAATCTAAACCAACCAGTCAAAGATCAATGTTCTCTTTTCATCACTATCCTTTTCTCCTGGTCTAGTGCCCCCGATGACATCAGCATGACTTACTGCTTATGCAGCTGAACCACAGACCATCCAAACTCAGCAGTGCTTTCCATTATTCCCACCATAAATGATGACCGCTTTCCCCTTTCATGTTTTTGTTGCTTATTTAAATTTAGACTCTATCTCCCATCTCCACACTCTGGTATTTTTGACTCATGCATTGTTGTGAGAGAATAGTAATAGTTAATACATACAAAAATAAGGAAGTCTCTGCACTGCTGAGACAGAACACTCCTGCTGCAAGTGGTAGTGCTGCAGACCAAGGTAGCCAACGCCATCATGCTCCTGTCCATGCTGACCTGTTGTTTATGAACTTTCAGGTGTCTCAGCCTCACCTCACCTACTGCATGTGATCCACTGGAAATTTAGTATTCTAATAGTTGATTAAAATTTTATGGTCTAGGAAAATATCAATACTAAAATTAAACAAAAGATAATTATTGAGAAAGCTTCCATAAAACTAAATTATAAGTAGAAATTTTAGACATAACTAGTAATAACTGACTTGAGTAATCAATATATTGAGACATTGTCATATGATTTTTCTCACATGGTATTTTTCTTTATTAAATCATCCCATGTTAAATAAATTTGATATTAAAATTTAAGTCAGTCAGTAAGACATCATTAATTTTCAGGTGTAGGAAGGTTTTGATAGGTAGAAAAGTGTTCTCAACCGTTCACTTCTTAGGTATTGGGACCTATGACTTCACATAGTGGAAGGAACTGTTCAGACATATTCAACATGAGATCATGAGATGAGGACATTATCCTGGATGACTTAGGAAGATCATATGCACTTATATACTGAATGAGTCATGTAAACACTGCCTTCCCGAATGTCCTGAGCAGAGCAGTCCTGACTATAGCATCATTAGTCCAGCAAACCTGTTTCAATCGTCTGAATGTCAGAACCACAAGACTAATGGAAGTTTTTGTTGTTTGATCTGCTATCTTGGTGTTGCTTTCTTATACTGGACAGAAGAAATAATACAGAGTTTACCAGGTAAATTTAGATAATTGATGAGAGTAACATAGGCTACGAGTATAGATAGAAACAGGCCCTACAGAGTGACACTATATATTTGTGCTTTCACATTACAAGAGACAGAAGATGTGGAAATATGGAAGTTTGCCTTTGTATATGTGAATATATTTCTCTGTACATTTGTGTGGATGTATATGCATGCATGTATATGTGATTGCATGTGTATATATGCATATCTGTTTATGTATGAATGAGTGTAGTCTGTGTACATGTATATGTGTTCACACTGAGTACTTGATTATGTATGTGTTTATATGTGTGTGTTTGTGTGTATAAGTGTAGAACTGTGTGTTCATGTGTATAAATGCATTATTACATATATGTGTATCTGGGTATATTTGTGTACATGAATCATTGTGAATGTGTGTGTTTGTTTCCATTGTTACACCTCAGTGACCTTGATGTCCTATGAAAGAGGCAACCAGAGAACAAGAGAGATTTACAAAACAACCATGACTTGCAGCAACAGACACAGAAGCCCTTAGCCAAGTGTTGAAATCTTATTGATGAAAGTATGTGTAATGATTAACTGCTATCTATACATTTCAAGCCACTTCAGTATCCACATTTGGGGAGTACACACATGGAGTTCTGGTCTTCTAAAGCTATCAATGCCACAGTGAAAGACATATTCAGCCATAGTGATGCAACAATAGCTCAAAGAGCTAAGATCTGCTTTCCCTAAAGGTCACATTACTTTACAGTCTCAAACAATGTAGAAATAACAAAAAATTCAAAAGACATTCTGTCTGAGACTGAAAAATTATTGGAATTCCTAGGCAAATTCCTAGGCAAACTTAAAGTTGCTATTATAAATACATTCAAATTGCTAAAGACAGTTGACTGAAGATTAAAAGTTAGGTTGAAGGTATTGTATTATTAAAAAGTACTGATAGTGAAATTATTTTTTTTAAGATTTACTTGGCAATCTTTGACTGGTTGGCAAAGGATGGTGAAGTGCATACCACAATTACATGTCTTTATCAAGTTAGTAACTTACCCAATAAGATGAGGAATAAAGCAAAGTTCTGTGGAACAATTTTGATACACTGTAAAAGTGTATTACAGCCACCGGTTAATAAAGAGCTGACTGGCCAATAGCTAGGCATAAACAGTTAGGTGGAGCTTGCTGACAAAAATTAGCATACAGAGTAGAAGACAGAGTCATGAGGAGATGCAGAAGAAAAAGGAGATGAACATGAAGTACTGAGATAAGGTACCAAGCCACATAGTGGAACACAGATAAAAATATGGGCATACTTAAGATGTAAAAGCTAGTTAATAACAAGTTAAAACTATCAGGAGAGCATTTATAATTAATAATAATCCTCTGTGTTGTTATTTGGGAGTGGCTGGTGAGACAGACCTGACCAACAGTTTCGATGAAAAAGCTCCACCTACAGCAAGGATCTTGATAATTTCCTGAAACCCAGTTTGAGTATCATACTGCAAATTTTAGTTAGCCTAATATGACAAAAAAAGGAGTTAAAAATTCTGATGGATATGTAGAAATAATACTGTCTGCAAAGCCATGATCATTTGAGCAGAAATCCTAAAGGAACAAAAAGATAATCCTGGACAAAATGATTATTGCAATGCCAGAGGGTATCAAGTGCAGGGACATTCTCTTTTATGCCATCACTGAGCTATATTGGAGGTGAATTAAAATTGCCTTTAAATCAGGATCCAAAAGTAAGAGATACTTAGGTAGACTTCTATGATGGTATTCATGGTTTTCAACTTGACTACATCTGAAGAAAATTCCTTAAAATGGAGGCACTCCTGTGAGGGTTTTTCTTAATTTGAAGTAGAAAGATCTTTTTCTAATCTGGATCTCTTATGTAGGAAGACACAACTTTAATCCAGATATTTTGAGCTAGCAAAACCCACCTCTAATTTGGGCCATACCTTCTAGAAGCCTTTATAAGAGTGTGAAAGAAGAGAGGGTTTTCCCTTTTTCTTTTTGCTCTTGCCTTGCTAGCAAGTTCATTCCTTCACTTGCATGGGAGCTTACTTCCTCAGGATTCCCGTATCTACTGAAGACCATTTGAGACATTCAATCTTGTGGACAGAGCAACTACTAGATCTTAGAACTTTCCACTTATACCCAGCCAATTTCAGATTAACTGCACACCCTGTAAGTCAGTAATTCTAACACATTCCCTTTCTATGTATAGTGATTCATTACGTAAGTTCTGTTTCTCTGAGTGCCCTGATGAATACACCTAAAATGTGTATAAAGTCTACGAAAGAAAAAAACTACAAGACAGAATACAAAAAATTTAAGAGAGAGCATGCAACACATATAAATAAAATAAATCTGTGATATCTTAAAATATAAAAGGTGCACACTCTCCCACCATGCTGTGATATAATCAAGAGTGACCTTTGCCAGAGTCTGCACTTTGCTATGGCTGTTCCAGATTCTGGAAACTTTCATTCACCAGAATTCAGGAAGTTACCTTTCTGCACACTTTGAGAATCTGACCATCAGTTTGGATATGTTGTGGTATATTTCCCCAAAGCACAATACCATTCCTTCTGGATAATGGGAACTATATGAAGATCAGGCAGGTGACCATGGGAGGCTGATTTAGCTAAAACACTAACTTTAAATTTATTAGAGAATGGGAAAGGCTATGATTAGATATCACTGTTGGTTGTAGGTATATTGAAAATATGCTTAAAGTTAGTTGTTCACAATTTTAAAATTACCTACAGTGAAATAATTTTAAAATTTTTTATCTTTATTTTCTACTTACTGTGTCATAAATATCATATGTTGATTATCTGTGTATCTATTTATCAGTCTGTCATCTCTTAGCTATCTATCCTCTATCTATCCTCATTAGTCTCTTACTATAACCTATTATTTATCATCTGTTTCTACATATGTATCTACCTACTATTTATGTCTTAGCAACTCTCATCTGTCTATCTATCTATCTATCTATCTATCTATCTATCTATCTATCTATCTATCTATCTATCATCTATCTATCTATCTATCTATCTATCTATCTATCTATCTATCTATCATCTATCTACCTATCTATCTATCTATCTATCTATCTATCTATCTATCTATCTATCTATCTTTCTATCTATCCACTTACCAACCTATCTACCTCCCTATCTCCATCACCTGCATGTCTAACTTTCTAACCATCACCTAACATTTTAATTTCTCATCTATTTATAGAATATAGTAATTTCTGCTGAATATTGCACTATATTTCAACTTCTCTTATGTGAATTCTTCCTCTCAAACATGTTAAGGTCTGTTTTTCCTCTGATCCTCTTCAAAGACTCAGTCTCCCAGAGCCTGGCTTTCAACATGTACAGTACACTTGTGATCACTTGCTAAAACACGAGTCTCTTTCAAAATAATGCGAACTGTGGGTTGCACAGAACAGAGGAATGTTTGCTGAATAGAACACTTTTGGCCTGGTATCTTGTTGCTCCTGAAATGTGACATTTAGGTGTTAAAACTTTTTCTTGATTTGAGAATGTTCTTAGAGAGAGAGCCCTCATGTGTATGACAAAAGAGCACACTGTGTAACTGGTGATCCGATTTTCAAATCAATTCTCTAATTAGGATCTGACATCAGAAATAACCACTTGCATTTTTAATTGAGCTGAACTTTAAGTCCCCAGCCTGGCCTTACTATAATTAACCTAATAAAATAAAGACACAATTTCTCTTTTCAAATGATTCATCAGAAAAAATATACCTCACAGTTGCTTTATCTATTGGTCGTGGCAACTGACAGCACATGAAAGTCAAGTGCCTCTTCAGCCCTCAGCTTAAGTTATTGCTCTGGCACTAAATGGAGAGATCTAAGGATTCCTAACCATGTGAATACATTTATAGGCAGAAATGAACTAGATTTCCCATCTCTTAGATGATTGATTAAAAATTCATTAGTTTCTGTGTGATTGAATTTTAAGACCCTCCCACAAGAGGGTTCAACAACCCACATGTATCTATATCTGATGATATAATTACATGGCTTTGGGGGATTTTGGCTTTGTGTTTTAATAGAATATTAAAACTCTGAAATGCAATAAATACAAAAAACTGTTCATGTTAATCTTTCCTTTTCCTTTTCCTGATTTTATATGTTGTTCTTTTGTTTTCCTCTCCAGGGAGATGTGGTGCCTCTCCGGAGGCACCCTCAAGAGCCTCCCAGTGTGGTTGGCTTCATATAAACACTGGGGTGAGGCAAAATAACATCATAGAGGAATAAAATAAACAGAAAATTCAAAGGAAGTTTAAATTGAATTCTGTCGCTCCTCTCAGGTGAGCTTCACACTGTTTTACAGCAGCTCTGATGCACCATGTGTCAGGCCTCCTGTGCCATGTGTGAGGTGGAAAAATTTGTATTTTCATGCCAGCACAAACCACACGTAAGACTGGACAGGTGTTTGGCCACCTGAGCCCCTTTGAAGTAATGGGGTCATCAAATGTAAGGTGCCTCCAACCCAATGACGTCTTGCTTTAGCCTCATATGCATTCTACAGCTTTTCTTGAGCAAATGAAGGTTTCTGCATTGTCTCCATGAAGATGGTAGAAGTCCTCTAACATTTTGTATATTTGCAATGAATCTTGAACTTGAGGAGACAGCAACAAGTTCTGTCTACAGCAAAAAGGGCTTCCTTGTGAGTGTTATTCATGAGGCTGAAGCGTTTTTGTCTTTCAGAGAACATAAGAATGTAGTCAAGAAAGACACACAAAAATGCTGGAAAAACATTCTGTCCAATAAATAGGTAAAACTTTACTTTCCACACACACTGATTTATAAGTTATTTTATCCAGGAGTAATTCACACCATGATCACTTATAACCACTGCGCTTTTGCTAAGCTATGCTAACAATCCTCTTTGTTGACCACACACCAGAAGCTTAATCTGTTCTGTGGGGCAGCCAGGAGATGGCTCAGTGGGTAAATTGTTCTACATACAAGCCTGGTGATCAGAGATTGATTCCTGAGACACATGTGAAAAGCCTGATGTCCTGGAAGACATCTGAAATCTCAGTGTTCCTCTGGGGAGCTAGGACATGGAGGCAGGGTAATTGGATGGAAGTTCCCAAGCCAGATAACCTGGAGAACACAGGGTGACAGAGCATGGGGAGACTCTGCTTCATCCAGTTGGAAAATGAGAGCTCACTTCGTAAAGTCACCTTCTGACCTCTATTTGGACACATGGCACACACATGCCAGAACACACACAGGCAAACACACACACACACACACACACACACACACACACACACACACACACACACACACACACACCATGGGACTATCGATATAGTGAGGGTCTGGCCGATATCGTGCACATTCCATTAGTTTCTTTTAACTGTAGCACATTATCAAAATTAAGTACTTGCTAAAATAACACAAATGTTCTGTATTATATTTGTGTATTTCAGAAGCCTTGATATGATGTTTTACAGTTAATATTCTACTGATCTGAGTACTGTTCTACTTGCTAAGGGGTGTCTGTTTATTGACATTTATTTATCTGTTTATTTTTTTTTATAAATTTTATTTATTTATTTATTATGTATACAATATTCTGTCTGTGTGTATGCCTGACGGCCAGAAGAGGGCGCCAGACCTCTTTACAGATGGTTGTGAGCCACCATGTGGTTGCTGGGAATTGAACTCAGGACCTTTGGAAGAGCAGGCAATGCTCTTAACCACTGAGCCATCTCTCCAGCCCTTTATCTGTTTATTTTAAGTTCATAGAACTTTATACATCTTATTTTTGCTTCGTAGCATACTTAAATTAGAAGTGCAAAATTGATCTGGGCATAATGTAAAACATCCTGCTGTATTAGTATCTTATTAACAAAATACTTCAAGTTAATGCTCATACTTTATTCCCAAGGCAAACACATTTTCTTATAGTCTTTATGTTGGAATTAAATAAGAGTGCCACAAAACTAAAATAAAAGTGACGGAGGGACTGACTCTTTTGGGGAAGTTGGAAGACAAGGCTCCCATCTTCCTTTGCTTGCTGTAATCTCTCCAGGTGGCTATGGACCCACAGTAGTTTCTAACCTTCACAGTTGACACTTGTCAAACTAAAGTTTCCACACTGACTCCAAATCACAAAGCCTCTTTGATCCACTTCTCCATATAAAGACTTATGCTTATAATAGACATCAACTATCTCCATGTATAGCCTGCTTTCCTTTTTAGTTTTCAAGTTGATACAACATAAGAGTCACCTGGGAAGAGAGAACCTCAACTGAAAAATTAAAGAGCATGTGGCTGTCTGTGAGGGATTGTCTTCTTTATTGATGTATGCTAAGCTCACCATGCATAGTACAATTCCTATGGGTATATAGAAACCTAGTGAACATGAAACAGTGACTGAGCCAGAGGGCAAGCTAGCAAACGACATTCCTCTGTGATCTCTGCTTTAGTTCCTGTCATGACTTCCATCAGTGGTCCTTGCACATCCTGGAAGTGCAAGCTGAAATTAACATTTCTAACTATTCCTCCCCTAAGCTGATTTTGGTCACGACATTTATCACAGGAATATAAAAAATTAGAACACATAAGATGTCAATTTCATCTTTAAAGAATTTTTAGTAAAGATGCAATAAAGATGGTCAATAGACCAGAATCCTGCTAACTTTAGAACCTAACAAGAAGTATTGTTGATCTTTTTCCTGAACACTTGCTTCAACCCAGTTTCTGTCCTGAGTGGTCACTGTGGATACAGAGCCCTATTGAATTGCCCTTGTATGAGATATCCAGGCTTCCTCTTGTATCAACCACGTGCTATCAGGTTGCTTTTATTGTTTGTGTTGAGACAGGACAGTTGTGACTTCCTCAGAAGTAAAATCAGCTCCTGTTTTAAGAAAACATGTGAGTTAATATGCACCTAGCACAAGCTAAACATCTAGAGTTGGGAAATGTTTCCTTATCATCAACACTTGGGCTGAAATTTAAATGATGAGTCTTTTCTATAGCTATCTTGAGAAGGGAACATTTTTTTAGGCACAAGAGATAAGGGTGTGGTAATCTCCTCTACCACTTCATCTCACTGTGCATTAGTTCATTCGCTCAGCATCATGTATTTATAGTTTGGTTTTCCCTCACATTGTATCTTCTAACAAATTTTATAACTACCAGATTGTGCACCCTCAGGGAATTGTATTTGAGAGTATGTAAAGATGCTTTCTAGACACTGTTGTGTGAAATTCTGTATAAGAGAAACTGGTTTTCTTTTGTGTAACTTGGTCATACGTTTTTGATACTCATTTATCATGGTTTACATTGATGCTTTTGTAGCACAGCATCCTTTAATTCATGTTCAGTTTCTTTCAATAATCCATCTCAACATTGCACAAGTAATACTAATAACACTAACATGAAATTAAATTTGATTTGGCTTGATCTAATGCTATTCACCATTTGGGGACTTGAAAAATAAATTGTGTCTTCAGTTCAAGTTCTCAGATGGAGAGAACCTACTCACAATCAATATTCTCAAACCTAGAGTTAGAAGCTCTATCTCCATCGTTACCTGATTACCTCTATGTGATGTTGAACCTTGAGATTGAACTTGGGGCCCCAATACATGAAACTGTTTCTGATGGAGAAGAGATCTGTAAAAGTAGATGAAACTATGTTTTTTTTTAATTTAGAGTGATATAATTTTGTGACATAAAATTAACAGGGTAGAAAAAACATGTTTCCAGAAATAATGGCATCAAAAAAGCTCTAGGGTTGACATTTATAAAAATGTTTCCATTAGGATTTTCTCATTGTACAAGGTGTTGAGTTTCATAATAACATTTCATTCCAGTATATTATGTATTTTTACCATATCTATCCCAGTTAATACTTTTTTCCCCTGTACTGAATATTTCTTCTATCTTCCAAAAGAACTATATTCTACTTTTATATCCTTGATGGCCAATGGAACATACAGTGATGGATAGATAGATAAATACTATTCTTACAGTGTGTTTTCTCTCTCCCTTTGAAAGCCTTGGTCTTTGTTCCCTGCTAATATTTGTGTATGTTCTATATTAATTGTCAAAGACTGGCCTCGACAAAATACTTCTTAGCAGGGTGGGGCATGGGAATTGAAGAAATATAAGACAGAAAACATAGAAAGTATTGGGAGGGGATTCCAGTGTAGAAATCCTGAAATTTGCCCACATTTATTTTTCCACAACTTTTATACCTAAAGTAAACTTGGGGAGAATGTAACAAAAGACTTTATTAACATGATACAAAAGGTTAACTCACACAGTCAATGGCCTTAGCACTCTGAGACATCAAATCCTTTGCATTCTGTTGTCCATTTTAGGTCACATACACTGAAGACCACCCGTCCCTAAATGACTTCATAGTAACAACAGAAGTACCAGAAGTACATTTGCATACCCTGACTACTCATCAGGATGGCACTGAGCTATTTTAATTTCAAAAGAGACAGGCAACGACTTTCTGAGTTAGGAGGTGCAGTTCTGTCTGTCAGTCTCTAAACTCTCTGACCAGCAGACAAGGTGGAAATGGGCCTGCATTTTTCTGCCTACACAATTAATAATTTGACAATTTATTAAGGCATAATTAATCTACAAAGCTGTACATATTTAATTTAGAAAATTTTATGTTTGTACATATACACATAAATAAGGCTATCACCATTATCAAGGTAATTGATGTATCCATCATCTCAAAGATCCTTCTAGTGTCTTAGGGTTTTTCTGCATTGATTTTAATTTACATAGCTGAGTCTTAGCAAAAAGCCTACTTCCTTTGCTCTTTCAAGTGCACAGCAAACATGGTGCATTCTGGATTCTGTGCTTAACAAATGAGCTCTGGGCTCTGTTCACATCACTGTGAAAACTTGAGATCATTTTTATTGAAAAAACAGTAATAACCATGGGCATGGACTAGTCCTCCAACGATGTGGGATTCCCCTCTGTATTCTGGGAATCTATTTTATTCCCATTGGTTAATAAAGAGGTTGATTTGGCCTACCAGCAAGACAGAATAAAAGAAGTCAGGAATTCAAATCAGAGATAGAGGAGGAAGTAGGCAGAGACAGTGAGACACCATGTAACCACCGGGGGAGACAGATGTCAGCCCTGGAACCTTGCCAGTAAACCACCAGCTTCATGGTAAAATACAAAATAATAGAAATGAGTTAATTTAAGATGTAAGAGCTAGCTATAAATATGCATCAGCTATTGGCAAAACTGTATTACAATTAATATACTATCTGTGTGATTACTTTGGGTCTGTGCAGCTGGGAACAAACAAGCATGCCCCTGTCTACACTCCAAGGTGATATACCTACCATTCCTCAGGTTTTTGAACTCTCTGCCCTTGGAGTTCTTGTCCATGCTGGGAAGAAACCAAGTTCCCTGCTCAAATTGCATGGCATCAATAACAGAAAGGTGCACTTTGGTACAGAGAAGATGGTGGCACTTATTTGTCTTGCTAAAATTAAGCTTTCCTGGGTGAGATTAAGGGGGTATTTTTTTTTAAACTTTACAGGAAAAATAGTGATGATTGGGAGAGGAGAAGTAGAATTTTTCATAGTAAGCAACAGTTCTAGAAACATGGGGGCTTGTATAAAGAACAGATTTGGGGCTTTTTAATGTCTTTTGAGAAGAAATGTGAACTAAATATGATTATAGAGACAGACTATATTAGAAACTGTCCACTCTCCTGATGCACAAGGCAGAGACTCTCAGTCTCTCTGGACATGCCATCTTGGATTTAGGGCTAATAGGGCAATTTTCCTACATCCCTCACTTTCTCATTTGTGGAAAGCATTTTGAAGACAATGCATGCCCATTTTTAGTTGCTGTGGATTTCCAAACCAAATGGTAAATGTTGTTCCTATGACTACATCCTTCAGCTGAATTTAGATTTTTCTCTTAACAAGTCTCTTAATTTGCATCTTAGGTTATCAGTGCCGTACTCCAGAGTTGAGTTTAAAATATTATTTCAAGAAAATCTTCTCTTTCTTCATCACTCCTGCAATATAGTCTGAAATGAAAAGGCAATGAATATT
Organism: Microtus agrestis; assembly: GCA_902806775.1. Classification (NCBI taxonomy): domain Eukaryota; kingdom Metazoa; phylum Chordata; class Mammalia; order Rodentia; family Cricetidae; genus Microtus; species Microtus agrestis. The sequence goes on along the minus strand of CADCXT010004348.1, from coordinate 462,346 downwards.
TGCCTTTGAAATAGAAATGTGAGTGCATGTGTGCGTGTGTGTGTGTTCACGTGCGTGAACGCACACTCAACGGGTGCAATAAGTGATAGAGAAGGGTGGCGGGTGAGCAGATACTACCTGGGACAGGCAAGTTTAAAAGAAACTCGAAAGGAAGAGTTCAGAGTGAGCAGGTGTGGGAAAGATGAGAGGAAAAAGCTACAAAAGCGCTGCATTCCAAATGCTGCCACGATATCTGATGTCTTCCATGCTAATCCTTTTACCTCAACAATATTGTGTTGTTCTGAACACATTTGACACTCATGTTCTGAGGACACAGCTCATGTGCTGCCTCTTCAGGGTGACTCTTCCAGCTCAGTGTGTGAGCCACAGCATTTTCTACTTTATCCTTTCCTGATTATTTGTATGTTATGTATCTGTTCTTTAAATGTTCTCTTCTACTGAAATATACATCCCATCAAACCCATCAGTTTAGCCTGTCCTAACTGTCTTTGTTTATGTCCAAGTATGTTTCTCTGAGTTTTATTTTTCTTTTGAATGTTATGCTACTCTCAGAACTCTTCAGGATTTACTCAAAGCAGAGAGAGTCTCACTCTCAGAACTTCAAAGCAATGACCTTAAAATACACTCAAGCTCAACTTAAAAGGTTTGCCAGCTGTGACTGCACTCAGTGACTTTCCATATTCTCTTTCTAAAGCTGAATAAAACACACACAGGACATAATGTGAGTTTCTGTTCCATTTAAAGATTCTCCAAGTTGTTCTTCTCCAGAGTGTTCCCCATTTCTCTCTGTCCTCTGAGGCTTTGAAGAGAAAACCGGAAGAGCTCTAAAAATATGCACACTCTCTTGAATCCAGAAAGAGGGACATATTAGTGGTAGTCATTTCCTTACTTATCACACTCTATCTCTTGCCAGAATAGAAACCTGCTTACTGAGGTTGCTGCCACCTGCATGTTCAAAACAGAATGCTCTCAAGGGAAGACTGAAAACCCTGTGTTTATAAATCTCTTACAAACCAGTCACCCCTTAAAAATGTCACAGTCCTTTCCTTTCAACTCTTCTCCAAGTCCTTGATGAGTGCTTCTTCTTGCAGCACTGGCAGTGTCTTTAGGTCAAACCACAATGCTCAGACAGGCTTTCCTTTGAACTCTATTGACTTACCAGGCCAGCTTCTTCTATAGATTTACTTCTTGTAGATTTTACGTTATTTTTCGTTGTGTGTAAGTGAGCGTTTTATTCTGTGCACATGAGTATAGTTTAGTGCAGTAGCCAGAAGAGAGCATTGGTTCCCTAATGCTGCATTACAGACTGTTGTGTGTCACCCAATGTGAGATCTAGGAACCAAGCTCGGGTCTTCTGCAAGAGCATTAAATACTCCTAACTGCTGAACCACCTCCCTTATTCAGACACAAGGATTTAAATACTCCTAACTGCTGAACCACCTCCCCTATTCAGACACAAGGATTTTATAATGTTACTTAATGTCTCTGTGTATCATAAAATGTGGAGATTAGTAAGACCTAAATCCTTCAATCATTATATTTTGCTGACTTTAAATATACACATTGTGCTGTGAATAGATTCAGCATAGAATAATCCTATATAAAAATATGACCGCAGTTACACACACTATCATTTTCATTGAAATCAGTACAATGTCTTCTTTAGACACAAAACAAAACTTATTCACCCTCAATTTGATATATCAAACAGATCAAAGCCATTTAAAGAGATGCAGGAAAAGGTTTGCTGAGGGAACAGTGTGTGAACCAACACACTGCCTAGTGTATTGACTTAACTTTCTCTCTCTCCCTCTTCCTCTCCCTCTCTACCTCCTGGCCTGGAGCTTACAATGGAGGCCAGCCTAACCTCATTTTTGCAATCCTCTTGGCTCAGCCTCCTCAGCATTGGTACTTTAGGCCTGTGTCACCATATGCAGCTTGAAGGAATTTTCAAGTCAAATTTTCACCCAGACAGATTCTCTCCTGTCTAAGCAACAACCAGAAATTTACACCTGAGCCATGAGTGGTACTCCTGGACATGGCTGAGCACACTGATCCATGGGTGACAGTGGGAAAATGACTCTAAATCAAATGATCATCATCAACAACAAAACAACATACTAACAAAAGAAGACTCCATTCTGTGGACCCCTTCTACTTTGTGCAATTTACATTATATTCTTATCATTTTCACCAGTATTTGTGAATATTTAAGTCTCTCCTGCTGATGACCAACATTCAGTTCCATTATGGTGGCTTATTTAACAGCCTAGTCAAAGCTGCAGTCTCTGTGATTCCCCACAGGCACTAACATGCTTCATTCTTTACTTACATACTTTTCTTTAAACGTGAAGCACTTCTGCAAATGTAGGCTTTTTCTTTGGAAGAAAGCTCACATTTGTAGCCCATAGTTCAGTGTGCTTGTCATATTTATACATATGCAGCTATCACCTATACATTGTAGGGCTTCTGCTAATATCCAGAACTTTGACATAAGTTGCTTTGCCAGAAACCACTATCCTGGTGGAAAGATTTGTTCAAATGTCTGTTTATAGTCAGGAACTGCTTGCTCTAAAATTTTGTGAAGCCATACAGCAAACACATACCCAAAGGCACAGCAACACACACAGAACACACAATGACACACAAACACATATAAATGTAACTACACAGAGATACACATATATATATAAACATACATGTATGAACACAAAATAGACATGAACACATAAATACATACACAAGCACACATATAAAAACACGAATACATATACACAAACATTTAAACATGTAAGTACACACCACACACACACACACACACACACACACACACAAGATCCTAAGTCTGTGACTTTCCTGGAAGTGAGCAGTGCCTAATACAGGCTTGGTACCCTCCCTTGCAGCTAGCTCCCTAGAGTTATTTCTTAACTTCAGGGTTTCAGAGACCATTGTGCCTTCATTTCATATTAAAAACTAATGCAGTGGAAGAGACTAATGTCACAAGCAGGGACTCTGTCCTCTTCATGGGATATCTATGGTTCCCTTGTGCCTCCCAGCTGGCCCTGCATTTCACCCACTCCTATACACACTCAGTAAATCAGGAAAGATGAACCTCAACCTTGAAATGAAGTGGGCCAGGAAAGCAGCAAGCTTTATCTCATGTTCTGTTTGAGGTCAACCTAGAGAACCTCAAGGACGTCTCACATAAAACATTTCATAGATCAAAATGAAAATGCCAGGTTGTATAATTCAGTCTGTGTTATGCATCAACTCCCTACCACTTCATTGGTGACTTCCATTTAATATGTGTAAGTAACCCAGCCTTCCCAAGTCTATCATCTTGTCAAAATTAAAATAAATAGAATCTGTACTAGCTGTGTTTGAAATACAGTTGGAGAATTTCCTGTATTTGAAATGGACAGAATGTACAATTTCAACATGATATAGGAATTGGGAGACCAGAGGACTCTATCACTATGTGGAATCTGTCGGATTCTTCAGTCAATATTATGTATTTAATAGCACCCACATGGGTATTGCCTATATTCAATGAAATTTATTTATCATTCTCACCATGAAATCCTCAAAGGTAAGTTTGAATAAAAAGTCATATGGAGAAAAAAAATCCATTAGTTTCCCATTGTCTTTCCCACTCATTTTAGGTGAATTGCTCATCCCAATTGTCCAATCCTTTTGAGATTTACACTCAAATATCACAGATGAGGTAAATCTCCAGGGTGGTTCCCAATTCCCACAGCAAACCCACTGAAACAGGAACGTGAAAAAGCAAAGCAGCACTGAATGAGCCACAATGCTTCTGGACTTTGTGCTATGCGTTTGGAAGGCACAGAATTCCCACTACACTTAATAGCTCCTTGTGTGCCTAGGTAGATCCATTGCAAACCAAAGTGATTGGCAAAGCCTGATTCTTTTGCCTGTGTTTGGCACAGTATCTCCACCATTTAGGACAATATATATTTTCCCTGCTTCCACAGTATAGACACAGTGGAAGGATACATCAAAATGATCATTGCTTCTATCTGGTATATGTAAAATTTCTAAGTTTGCAAGCTCCTGAGCACATTTCTTCTCTCTGTGGGTTCTTGAATAGAACTTTGACTTCTAGGCAATGAACAGGGTAAAGCATCTCCTTAGCCTATAGCCATTCAAACTAGAAGCTAGAAAGAGAATAGCTAGAAGGCCCATTGGGGGCAGACACTTGACAGAATGCATTGTAAGTGGCTGAGCACAATTCAGATGAGGAACTTCTCTCTGTCAATTTCTTCATAATGGAAGGAGCCCAGCATTTGTCAGGGATTCTTTCACAAGATGCTAACCTCACTGATGTTGGTGGACTCTGGATGGCTTTTCTTAATGCCCTCTTCTTGGTGAATAAGAGTCAAGGGATAGATTGTAGTTGGTACACCAGCATTCAGAACTCTGTGGGCTAATGTCTCTTTTAAGAGTAGCAGGTTAGCAGACTTACTTCACTCCAAAATATTCACCATGTCTTTATTTGAAGTCTCAGATATCCATGGGTTCTATAAGGAGGATTCTGAGTTCATGGAACTTATCAATGTAGAGTTCAATGATCAGAGGGAGAAATTGATTTCTATGTCCACTTTATTCATAGAATCAGTGATCTGAGAAGGCAGTCGATATACACCCTAAAACGACCTTCCCTTTCATCTCCATCGAGCAGACCTCATGGGAGGAGCCGATCATTCCAAAGCTCACTCTCACCCCTCTGGTATGGTGGTCAGTGGTTGTGAGATGTTTTCCATATAATTTTCATCTATTGTTTTCTTCTTTCATTCTCTAATATGTGTGGTCAGGTGTCGCTTGAACTTCTGAGTCAGGTTAATGTTTCTCACAAGAGACTCAGACTCTTCCAGGAGCTTCTGAATTGGGAGGGGATTTCAGTAGAACAATCAAACCACTAAGAATATGCATGTGCTAAAATAGTAATAACATACACCCCTAATTAAGTTCTAAAATATGGCGATGAATCTTCATAATAGAGTTCGAGTACACCCCCATGCATCCCTCATCCCTCCTGTGCTGTTTCAGCTCCTTCAGTAAGGCACAAATATTCCTACTGCAACACAACAAGTTACTTTCTCAACAAATATTTTTAATAGGATAAAGCAGTTTAATGAATTAATAACTGCTTTCTCTAAGTTATAGCAACAAATAAGTAATTTAATCCTGTAACTATCTATAAAATTGCATTGGACAGATATTTGTAATGTCTGTCTACCAGTTCTGTAAATTAGTGTATGCTTGCAGTGACTCCATGGTTCATCTTAAAAACTCATGAAACTTCAAGTTGTTGTTTTCTCTGCAGTGTAGTACTCCATTGTGAAATGTACCACATTTTCCTTATTCATTCTTTGCTCAAGGGGCATTTAGGTTGTTTCCAGGTTCTGGCTATGACAAACATTGCTGGTACAAACATAGTTGAGCACATGTCTTGTGGCATAATTGAGCATCCTTTGGATAAATACCCAAAAGTTGTGTTGTTGGGTCCTGAGGAAGGTTGTTTCCTAATTTTCTGAGAAATCACCATACTGATATCCAAAGGGGCTGTACCAGCTTGCATTCCCACTAGCAATGCAGGAGTGTTTCCTTTACCCCACGACCTCTTTAGCATAAGTTGTCATCAGTGTTTTTGATCTTTGCCATTCTTACAGGTGTAAGATGGAATCTCAGAGTTGTTTTGATTTGCATTTCTCTGATGACTAAGGATGTTGAGCATTTCCTTAAGTGTCTTTCAGCCATTTTAGATTCTTCTGTTGCGAGTTCTTTGTTTTGGTCTGATTGGAAACAGTGTCTTACATCTGTGTAAAAATAAATGAATATCTGTAGTGATTAACAAAGCGACTTAGAACAGCATCATGTTAAGGGTTAGCTCTGGACAGGCAATCCTGGTTTCAGTACTTCTTCAGCAGCGTAGCTCTCCATGGTCTTGTTGAGCTGTCTTCATTTGCAGTCTTATTTCCGCACACACAAAATGGACAAGGTCATGTTGCCATCAATGTAAGAATCAGATGCATATTATGATAAAATGCAGAATGGAGGAAATATTTCACAATTGGCATTGTTTCATTTTGCATATATCCTTGAATGTGTCTCTGACGTTGAAATCAAGTATGCATTTATGAGCGTGCTTGATAAAATCATCCCTGTGATAATCAGCTGTTTAATAACTACAACTGTTAGTTCTGAATCCTGGATCTGTTCATTGCAGCTGCATTTTGGGGATTCCCGTCTATTCTTTGAATTTCAGACTTTTTAAATTCACAAAATAAGAATGGACTCAGCATATTGATTATATAAGTGCTTTTATACACATACATATATGTAAGTATATACATGAAGCAGTAACAATGAAGAGAACATAAATTTAGGAGGGAGTACAAGGAATTTTGAGAAGCGAGAGGTGGGTGGGACTGATGCAGATACAGTGTTTGGGTCTCAAAAATAAAATAAAAAAACATCATTTTGGAAGAATGTCAAAAAATGTCATAATCTAAGGATCACCTGCAATAGAATTGTCTTAATTATCACTTCATCCCTTGTGTTTACTCTTTGCTAAGCATCATTGTGTGGATACACTACACTGCTGGTGATTTAGCAAGTATAACAGTTTCATAGAATTGGAAATTAACTCAAAATATTTTAAAAATGAGCATAAATTTGTCTTTATTCATTAGGAAATGTCTACTTGATGATTTGCCTGTATCCTAGTGTAAAATGTAGAATTCTTCTGCAAGAGTCTGGTGATTTTGAGAGGGGCAAATGTTCTCACAAGTGTAAATGAGAATTGTTTTAAATTCTGTGGTACCCAGAACAACACATGGTATGTTAACAATGCTGGCACTGGCTGGAGCCACAGTTCTGCTACTGAAACATTTTTTTTTTCTGCAAAAGGCCAAAACCTCTGCCTATCCATTCCAGGAAAACCTCAGTTCCTGCCCCATACAAGCAGCAATTCTCCTTAGGAGCCTGCAGAACATCTCTGTAATAATGTTGACATTGTAGTTGCCCCTAACATTACTAGAAAACACATGGAACCAATGCAGCTGTTCCTTGTCAGTCTTGTGTCTCTGTTAGGACTCCCTCAGAAACTAGGAGACATGAAGTGCTCTGTCAGGATTCCCTTAGAATCTGGAGTTGTGACTGCTCTGTCAGCATTCCCTCAGGGAATGTGGGAACCACTGGTGTCAGGCCTGTCTCAGAAGCTGCTACAACTGGCCAGTTTGGCTCTGTTTTTGAATTTGTAGACTTACCCCTAAAACCAAAACTAAGCTGCCATGGGCCCTGGTCCCTCCTCATTTCCTGGCAACTGCTCCTTGACAACACTGCTCACGAAGAAGCCATCTTCCTGTTTGGGGTAGCCTCGACATCCTTCTCCCTGAAGTGTAATCAAATTTCCTGAATTAGTGAGAAGGTCATACTTTGAATTCACAGACGCACAGTTTTCTTTCCTTTTTGAATCTTTATTATCGTTTGCCAATAAATTTGCCTCACTCTGGTGCAAACAGCAACATTACCAAAGCAAGGAATTTCTTTGAATCTGGTATTGAATCACCATGGGTTTTTATTACAAGTCAAACTCTGTGAAGCTCATGGCTTCCTGGGTTTGTCAAAGTTTTTAACTTAGAAACAATTACACTGTCCCAAGTGACATTAACAAAAGAACTTGCCCTATGATTATTTATTCAGTATACCCATGGAAATGGGTAAGAAGATTGTATAATCTTCAAATTTCAAAAGGAATTAGAATCATCTGATCTTAGAATTCAAATATAATTGAGAGCAAATATTATGTTATAGATACCATGAAATTTAAACTACTAATTTGTGTGTGTGTGTGTGAGAGAGAGAGAGAGAGAGAGAGAGAGAGAGAGAGAGAGAGAGAGAGAGAGAGAGAGAGAGAGAGAGAGAGAGAGAGAGAGTTTATGCATGTGACTGTGTGACTGTGTGAGTACATTCATCTTTATGAGTGTTTTAATAATAATTCTCTCTGGCTCGTTCTTATATGTTATTCTTCCTAGATAGAACCCAAACTTTTCTGATTCGAAAAACAGATGATGATGCTCTTTCTCACCAAGTATAGAAATGAGACTTAAAAAACACTTTCCGACACACTGAGAAATTCCTTTCTGTGGCCTTGCTCCAAACGTTCATTTGCAGGATGGCAGACATTGACAGTTGATGAAAGTTTTAGATTTTAAATAGAGTTTGGTACCAGGCACACAGAAGGTAACATTTTATTTGAAATGTAGACTTCTCAAGGAAAGACAAATTACACTTATTAGGCAAATATTTTCTATAGGTAATTAAATGAAGCTCATTTTTACTTTGTCATGACAGCAAGAGAAATGTGCCTATTCCTGGTGGTCCTTGGTTTGTTTGTTTGATTGAGTTTTAAAGTTTCCTTTAACATAACAGTTTTCAACCATATTTTGGATGACTTTTGGGTCACATTATAGTATTGAATTACTTTAAATTATAGTTTTAAGATGAATTGTTTAAATTATAATATTTTCTCTAATATAAAGGCTGCTTTATGGGTTTGTGTATGTGTGCAGTTCCTTAAGTGTTCAGAAGAGAAATGATCCAATGGATTCCCTGGAGCTGGAGTTACAGGCAGTTATAAACCGCCACATGCAGGTGCTGGAAGAAAGAAGGAGTCATTCAAGCTCCTTTCTGTACCTCAAAAATGTTTGAATGTAATTATTTTCCAATTACACTTGGACTTGTGGTCATAGGAGATGTTAGAGCATATATTTTGAACAATTATTTTATTTATTTGTTTATTTGTTTTTTGTATACCTGTGAAGATCAGAGGACAACTTGAACCAGTCCATTCTTTCCTTCTACTTCTTGGATTCATAGGTTCACCGAAGCATCATACTAGGATCATTAGACTTGGGGGCAAGTATCTTCACTACCTAAGCCATATTTATAGCTCTGGTAGAAGAGCATATAAAGAGTATTTGAGTAAATGAAGGTGAGACTTCATCTATGAAGCTCTGAGAAAGTCATCATCCAGTCTGGTGTTACAGGTCCTTGTGATCTTTTGTATTCCTGTAATTGATTTCTCATTTATTCACTCTGAGTACAATAATCTCACTGTTAACCAAACTGAATCTTAATGGAACAATACTTTTGTTTGCCATCAGTACTTTATCAGAAGGGAGTACATATTTGTTTACATCTCCCTAGAGAAGGAGTCCTCAGAACACATGCACAAGTCATGGGATTTATTGTGACCATGAATACTATTAACAGCAATGCAGAAAGCAAAATGACGGCAATATGTTATCATGTAATTTAGTTAATATTACCATCTGTTTATTATCTGCCTCATCTCTACCTGACACAAGGCTCGAGGATGTAATAATGAGTCAGATTGGTATTTTTCTGGGAAAAACACACCGACCTTTGCAAGAAAATAAATGAGTGTAGTGTTATTTGCATCTCAGAGTCCCTGTTGATGAGGGCTTCAGATAGCACTAAGAGATGCACCTGACTCTCCCTGACACAGGGTCCAAACATGGTGATTCCAAGCTGGATCCTCTGTGGTGCATTCATGGTTCCCAGCATAGAAATTAACTACTGAAGAAGTACAATTTCTGGAAAGCTCTATCAAGATTTTCATTTAAATTGTAGAAAAACTGAAGTACAGAGAAGTTATAGGAGACAGTATCATGCAGAGATTTTAAAGTTAATGAGCGACTAGGATCCCACCCTTGCTGTGAATCCGATTCACAGACTCAGCTGTATGTCGTTCATTAGTAGTTCTGTTAAATCCATGGAGACATTGGATAGTTCAAGCAAATATGGCCATTGATTTATTCTGATATGGCAGACAGCCTGTAAAAAGGAATCGGAATTATTTCCTAAGAATTAGAGAGAAAGAAGTAAGGATCCAATTTTCTTTTGCTGAGTGTTGTCCTGTCTGCCTAGCACATTCATGAACATCTATGATCAAGATCAAGGTATGAAGCCAGGACTCCAAGAACTGAGAAGAGAAGCAGAACTGTTCACGACTGACGGCCATTGATTGATGTAACCTTGGAGGTGACCTTTCTAGGGTGTTCCCAAGTGACTTGTTTGTCTTCTCTGTGGTTAAAATTGGTTGAAACCAGATGCAGTTCTGTTTCTGATAACCCATTCCAAGATATTCAACACTGTAAAACTTTTGAGATAGCAAATGCAGTAAACCATTAAAATGGAGATGGCTTTAAATACTCATTTGTGCACATCAGCCATTTCTATTGAAGAGAATAAATGCTGTTTTAATTGTTAAAATTGAGATATATAGAGAGTTGTGCACCTTTAAGACATAAGGCAGACAGAATTCTTGTACATTTCATGCAGTAGCTCCATTTTGAAAGCTCTAATAAACAATCACAGCAGGAGGTGTTACTGAAATTCTTTCCTACTCAGCAAATATTGTGGAACCTAGTGCAAGTTCTTGTGTGTGCCTGAAGCTTCACAGACACTATGCCAAGGGACTAGTATGTGCCAGCTTGTTTAACTGCTCTCCTGTCTAAGATTACCTAGAAGCTTCTGTAGACAATCTTTAAGTCAACGGGCTTTTCACACTCCTAGAGAAATATCTCTGGTTCATTTTCTGTATAAATATTAGTTACAGAGTTACCGAAGAAAAGAAAAAACCCACAAAACTATTAAACTGTTACTTGCCCCAGTCTTGAATATTTACCCAGTTATTAGCATGTGGTGCATTAGTTAAAACTGCAGAGCCTATACTGACATTAACACGCACACAAAGTTCACCATTTGCCATCAATGTGTGATGCTATACATCTGCCACCTGCTATTTCAAACAGAAAGGTTTTGCAGCAAAAGTCCCATTGTCCATCATTTTCTCTTCTATCCCCTTCACCAGACTTGTAAAGTATTATTATTTTCTGTGCTTCTGTAGCTTTTCCACTCTAGGATTACATATTGTTGTAATTACATAGATTTTTCAGATGGAGAAGATCTGTTATTAATAATTTATTTGTTTTCTTAGCTGAGATAAAATACTTTCAACTATTTCTGAACTTCAGTGAACCTTCATTTGTTTGTTTTGTTGTTGCTGTTTTGTTATTTCAAGATCAGCAGGCTTTCTCTGTATAGGCTTGGCTGTCCTGGAACTTGTTCTGTAGATGAGGCTGGACTTGAACTCCTGAATTCAAGATTATCTTGACTTGTCCTCCTGAGATCTGGGATTAAAGGTATACACCACAACTGCCCAGCTCCTCCATTTGGTTTTATGTATCAATTCTATTGATTTATGTTTCCATTTCAATTGATTTCCTGCTGTAATGATTTCCTCTATTGCTCTGGGTTTAATATTTATTGTGGTTCTGCAGTGGAAATACAGATGATTGATTTGAGAATTATGTTGAAATATATTCATTAGTCTTCATATATTTTACAATGATTTCTACAGCTGCTAGAAGCCCTCTATTTTACTGTATTGACTGCATGTATTTGCATATTTCTTATCATTTCTACTCAACTCAAATTTTTAAAAATATCTTGATATTTCTTCATTGGTCCATATATCATATCTCTGTGTCTTGTGGTTACATAGTGTTCTTATTTTTGATGTCTAGTTTTACTTATCAATTTTCAGAAGCAAGTGCTGTATGTTTTTTCCTGATTTAAACTTCTGAAAAAGTAGATCATGACCTCTAATAGGATGTCACTTGATGAATACTTCATGAGTTTGAGAAAAATGCATCCTCCCCTATTGTTTGATATATAATGTATATATTTTAAGATTGTATCACAATCAATAGCTATAAAGTATTTCCTATCTGGTAGCTGATAATTATATCATAGTTGAATAATGATGAGTATATAATAGTCTGTAGAAGTTAATAAGACCCAGTTGACTGGGGTTCTCGTTGGTTTAACTGGGTCCTTCCGCTTGGTTTTCTGATCTGGATACTTATCATGAAACTCATATCACAGATTTATCTGCCTTTCCTGAATTTCTGTTACTTTGAAGTAGTGCAATCGTTGACATCTTCTGGGTAGACAATTTAAGGACTGTGATATTGTAATGTTTTTCATGAAAATGGGCCCCTCTGTCCTTTCATGATGCCCCTTTATCCTTGATAACCGTTGTTTGATATCTATTATTTCTGACACTGATATAGATACTGATGTTTTCTTTTAATTGGGGATTGTAGGACATATTTTCACACTGATATTTTGCCTTTCCTATAAACAAACAGTTGTACCTTATTTTCATGATCAACTCTGACAAATTCCTTTAACTAATATGGTTAGACCATTGGTGTTCAAAGTAGTCATTAAGATAATTGGATTTAGATCTATTCTTCTTCTTTCTGCTATTGGTGTCCTACATTTGCTTCATTTTAATTTTGTCTGTTTCTACAGTTAGTGATGTTACTTATTCTACATGGTCCTATTATTTCCTTTATTCCTCCCTCGACATATCAGTTACATTATTTTTATTATATTTTATGGTAGATCTAGCATCCATGGTAAACATTACATTTAATCCAAGCATATTTTCAATAGGTACTTTACTTGCTATATAGATTCTTTTAAATAACAATCCATTTTGTTCCCTCCTGAGCACACCTTGTAATTTTACTGTCATTTCATGTGGAAATAAGACTCTTTTAACACATTCATTCATACAGACATGGTACTGATAGACATATACAGTCCATGCATATACATAGCCACATATACATGCCACATTCCATAAAGAGAGAATATACTATGTGCTGTACACCCTACAAGCAAACCCATACTGTACATTACATACATACACACAAACATATACATATACCACAAGCATACACGGCTTGCAAACATACAGAAATAATACAACATACACACATACTACACACCACAGTAAACATATATAACACCCCTACATACATGTAAACCACAAAATATACACTATACACATTAATCAGTGGACCTATGGGGAAGCAGAAAATTTCAAACAGCATCACTTAGGCATGTCTATCCTAGAAGATGGCATTGCTAAGGGGGGAAGCATATGGAAACTGATTAAAATATGAGTACAGAGCACTTATGAATCGGTCACTCTCATGAGATAGATGCATTGAGCCTTGATGACCCTTTCTTCCATGTTAGGAAGCAATGAGATGCCCTTGATACCTTGAATATGAACAGATATCCTCATGTGTGACAGAGCTGCTGAGGTCTGATTCGGGAGCTCTCAACCACTGGAACTGTAAGATGCATTTTCCTCTCAATTGTGGTAGTTTGTTTGCAGCGGCCTGGATGAACCAGAAGAGCACATACATAGTTTACTTTTGTTTTTAATTTAATTTATTTATTCTTCTGTCATAATCTGGACTGTTCCTCCCACTCCACCCTCCACAGTCCCCTCATCACACCTTCCCCTATCCTCTAGATCCACTGCTCCTCTGTTTCCTTTCAGAAAAAGAGCACTGCACCCAGTGATACCAAACTTGACACAATATGATGCAATAAAGCTAGGCATAAACTATCCTATTAATGCTGGACAAGGCAACCCAGTAGGAGGAAAAAGGTTGCACAAGCAGGCATAATAGTCAGAGACACCCCCACTCCCATTGTTAAGAGTCAACAAAAACCCCAAGCTAAACAACCACAGCATACATGCAGAGGGACTGCTGCAGACTCTCATAGGCTCCATGGCTGCAGCTTCAGGCTCTGAGCTCCTGAGTCCTGCTTGGTTGGTTCTGTGGACTGTGTTCTCTTGTTTTCCTTTCCTTGACAGCTCTGGCTTCTACTGTCTTTCCTCCCCCTTTAGGGTAACGGTTCTCAACATGACTTCGCAACCCCTTTGGGGGTTAAACAACCCTTTCACAGGAGTTGCATATTGTATCTTTACATTACACTTCACAATAGTAGCAAATTTACTGTCATGAAGTGGCAATGGTGATAATTTTATGGCTGGGGTCACTACAACATGAGGAACTTTATTAAAGGGTTGCAGCATTCGGAAGATTAAGAACCATGGTTTAGGGAGGAGTATATCCACCCTGCTGGAAACTTGCAGCCTTCAAGCTTCTGAGTATGTGAATTGCAGCCCTGCATTGCATTTACGGGTATTTTTGATTATCATGTTTCATTGTCTCTGTAGTTTTTTTCTCTCTTTATTTAACTTCAGTGTTTCTAATTATTACATGTATGGTTTAGGTAGTGGTTGTGCAGCCCTTTGATAACATATTCTGTTTCCAGCCTGTTTTGCCTCTTTACTATTAACAATTTGACTAGCTCACAGATTCTTTTCTCTGCTCTTTACAGTGAGTGGGTTTGCTCATCAGATGTGCTCTTCACTTGTCATGGAGTGTTTTAGCCTCTGACATTTGTCTCTGCTCACACTGACACTTGTTCTTTCATGGTAATGAAATTAGACTATTAGATCCCTTAGCCTGTTCACTGTATTTGTATTAAATTCCCACCTTAATGATTCCAAAGTCTCTATCGTGTCTGCTTTCAATGTTAATTTTATCAGATTGTGCATTTATGTCTTGGTGTGCTTATAATTCTGATGGTGAGAGATGGTACGTAGATAAAAGCTGCTACTGAGAGCCTTCAATAAGCTTGCAGGATGTGGAAAAGACTCTAATTCTCCAAGAAGACTCAATCCTTAGCCTGTGGCCTAGACTGTAAACCTCAGGAGTGTTTCTTAGCCACACCCCATGTGTGACAGGTGGGGCTCTGTGGCCAGGGGTTGAGTGGATCCCATCTTGCACGCGGCTGTTTGGGACTCCTAGATCTGGTATTTTCTATCTGTCTGTTCAGCTTGATTTTTACAGTTTCACAGAAGGTGAAATCTGATTAATGATTTCTCCTAATGGCATGTCCCATTAAGGAGCGTGCTCTGACCCTTTTAATAGCAGGATCATTAGAGGATTTCCGATGGTACTTAGTTTAGAAGTCTGGCAGTTTCTCTTCACTCATTTTATAATATTGTGTCTATTGGTCTTCCCCTGAGGCCTGTGTGTCTGACTTTTCCTGAGGTGTTTTATTGTCTGTTTCTTTTTAGTCTCTTTATTTGGGAAGGGAGGCATAGGCTAATAAAAAGTCTATATTACTTTACAACATGGTTAATTTAATCTTTGTAAAGAATTTTATACATGAGTAATCTATATCTTTTTCACTCCCTCTTCTCCCTCCCAACTCTTACTATGTGCCCCTTTAAACTGAGAATTTCATAAGTGTATGTAATGAGCTTTGATAGTCTATCATCCCTTCCTCTCCAGTTCCTCCCATAGTCCCCACGCTGCTTTTCCCAAGTGTTGGTCATGGGGAGAATGTGAGGGAGATTGTCAGAAGTAAGAGTGGGAAACCAAAAGCCAGTCTTCTGTGAACAAATCCACATGAGTTTTGCTCAGAGCAATATTGGTCTCTAAAGAGCTGGGAGATATGATGAGCATGACACACCTGTGTTGTCAATCTCCCAGGCATGTGACAGTCATAATAACATACCCTAGAGAACATAGACCCAGAAAGTTGAAGCACATGTCTTCTTGGGGAGTGATCTGAGTATGCTTTGTGTCTTTATTATAGGTCATACTGCCCAACATTTTAGTGAGAGGGGAAAGTTTTCATTTGAAATATAAGCATTAAAAATTAAAATTTCATAATGGAAGCTTACTTTCCTAAGCTTTTGGCTTGTCAAATATTTTGAATAATATGATAGATAATATAGCTTTACAGAGCTGTGGTCATGTAGTATAATGCAAATATGACTGGTTAGTA
Source organism: Microtus agrestis (assembly GCA_902806775.1). Taxonomy (NCBI): domain Eukaryota; kingdom Metazoa; phylum Chordata; class Mammalia; order Rodentia; family Cricetidae; genus Microtus; species Microtus agrestis. The sequence continues at coordinate 446,557 of CADCXT010004348.1, read as the reverse complement.
AGGGTGAGTTTGGAAGGTGACTTACCCACTCAGTGTCCTCTTGTGTAGTTTAGGGGTAGGTACACAATGTTGTTTTGATGATGTAGAGCGGCATGGCACACACCACACACTGGAGCCTGGGAGCCTCATCAGGTTCTGTGGTCACAGCAGAGTTCTGCCTCAAATCAGCTCTGTTTTGGTAGTCTTCACCCTTTGTGAATCCAGATCCCATCTTTCCTTCCAGTATATCTCTTATACCTAACATCAGGACAAGGAAGATACTCAAACTTTAGTTACTGGGATTCCTACAGAGAGTTCTCTATTGTTCACACATCAGAAGCCAGTGATAGATATTCCTGCTTCTACGTGTTCTACATGCCCAGCTGTTGATCAACACAAAACATACCTCCTGTTTGTGTGTGCCTGTGAGAGAGAGATTTTGTGTTGTTATGTTTTGAACTTCTTGATTTTGGTTTTGCTTTCTTCTTTTTTGCTATAATAAAGCATAATTGTTTATATCTTAGTTTGAGATGGAATGGAAAATGGACAGCTATGCAGGTAGCTGCCATCTCGTCACGTGTGTGGAGGCTGACCCGGCGAAGCATGAAAAGCCAACCAAAGGTGAGGGACTTACTTTGAACCCACATTCTCTTATTTCAGTGACTCCCTGTTTCAAAGACAAAACAAAGAAAAAAAAGAAAGAAATGAACAATTGAAGGGTTTTTATAATAAAGATATTTCAAGTACATTAACTATCTCAGTATTCACAAGTGTTTTTTAGCATAGCTAATATTATGTATATTTAGTAATTAAGAAATGAGACTTGGTCTGCATAAATGGAAAAGAACAAAAACTAAAATTTTGCATAAGCGTCTTCATTCTAAAGCCATCACTTCAGACAGCTTCACTCTACTGCCTCTCCTGCAAGGAGAGGAACCTTGCAGGCAGATTTCACATCTGTCATATATGGATGCACAGAATTATGATTTTGGAGACTTAAGAGCGTGCCCCAGCAAAGTTTATATTTGCAATAGTGGTAGGGTACAACATTCAGAGGCCACAGCTAGCACAGATATGTTATGGATGAAGGAATGGCAAGAAACAGAAGGATCTGATGAGATTTCTCCCATGAACCACTGGAAGAGCATGAAGCCTGAAGCAGCAAATTCGAGGTGCAAGGATAGAGACAAGAAGTGTGTGGAGATGTACGAAGGAAGAGTGGGTAGGGTATGACCACACAGTACATGTGTGGTCTGCAAAATTGCTTCTGATTAAATCCTACCACCTGTCCTTAAATATCAATTTACATTTCAGACACCCTTGTCAGCTCCACTGGTTCCCTGCTTCATGCTTCTCTCGTGAAAATGTCATAGCTTTTTACTTGCATCTTACCTGAACGTGCACCTCACTATCTTCCTAAACATCATTTCCACAGAAGGCTCTGTCTACATGTTTTATAGAATACAACTACGGAGAATTAACACCCTTAAATATCAAAGTCTAGCAGAAGCTGGCTTAAAAACCCTTGAGGTCTCTCACACTTTGTGAGGTGTGCATGACTTGACTTCTCAAGTTCCCCAGAGGGAATCAATTCCCTGTCACAGTAGTAAAAGGATTGAAAAGGTAATCTTTTCTCAAAGTCTCAGCCACTTCCTAAATAAGGTGCTTATGTTTGAAATCTTGCCTCTGGCATAGCTCCAGGAAAGACTAGCTGAGACATCTAATGTGCAAACTTCTGTGTGCAATGTTCTGCTTTTCAATGACTCAGATAAGTCTCTGGTTAGTTACTTATGACTGCTTTTGAAGTCCCCAGTTTCTTCTATCCCAAGCAGTTTCCATAGTGTTTCTGTTCTCTGCACTTACTTTAGAATAATCAAGCTTGGTGTTTCTTCTTCCTAGGTGTGCATTTCTGTCTTTTAAGTTCTACAAAAATTAAAATTGCACTGGGGGAGCTAAACAGAAATGGGACCCTTTATTGTGGCCAATAACAAAAGGAAGATACTTAAGATCATCTTTGTGAAGTGTCAGACAAGCTAGCAGAAAAGCACTACATGGCAGAGGAAGCAACCACTCTCAAGTAAAAAATTGTTTGTATTTGTTTATTTTATTTCTTGTTATAATTGGGTCATCATCATTAGCTACTGCTGCCCACATTTAGGCTTTTCCTTTACCTAAAAGACCAAAAATTATTTACTTAAGTATATATTTCACAGATAATTCTAAGAGAATCTGCTTTGGTTTAAAACTAACATTTTATGATATGACTATAAGCTTATTGGGGCCAAGGAGTGGAATGTGGTGACTTGAAAGAATTGGCCTGATAGGCTCACAGGGACTGGAGTTACTAGGAGGTGTGGCCTTGCCGGAGTAACTATGGCTTTGTTGGAGGAAGTGTGTTACTGAGCGTGAGAACTGAGATCTCAGAAGTTCAATCCCTATGGTATCGAATGTGGCTTATAGTCTCTTCCTGATGCCTGTGGACTCAGGGGTAGAATTTTTCCTCCTTCCACAGCACTATGTCTACCTATATGTCACCATGCTTCCAACCATGACTATAATGAACTAGACCTCTGAACTGTAAGTCAACCCTAATTACATGCTTTCCTTGTAAAAGTTTCTGTGCTCATGGTGTCTCTTCATAGCAATAAAACCCTAATTAAAACGTAGGTTAGCCGAAAATTTGCATACATGTCAAAGATCCTGAGAAAAATTCTTAGTTGTAATCTTCTTAGGTAAATGTTTTTTATTTTTTTATTTTTTTGGTTTTTCGAGACAGGGTTTCTCTGTGGTTTTGGAGCCTGTCCTGGAACTAGCTCTTGTAGACCAGGCTGGTCTCGAACTCACAGAGATCTGCCTGCCTCTGCCTCCCAAGTGCTGGGATTAAAGGCGTGTGCCACCACCGCCCGGCGGTAAATGTTCTTTAAAAGAAAAAAATCTAAATTTTAGTCGAGGTGAGTAGACCATTAAGAACATTATCCCAATTCCTATTAAAATTTTAAAGAAGTGGTTCCCATTTTCCTTTTATTTTGTGTTAGAAAATAGTGTCAGCATTGGAAGAACAGTCCTATGTCCTTTGATCTTCTGACCTATGACATCTATAAGTCAGGTTGTTTAGCAAGATGGGTTTCACAAAAATGCTCTTTCTGACTTATAAATACTCCTAGTCTTTCTTCCTTGTCCTGTGAAAAGTTCATTTTGAGTGGGTTACTCATCCTATGATAAGATGTAATCATAAGTTCCTCATTGAAAACCTATCTCCAAGTACAGTACCATGTGCTATTGGGACTTCAACTCTGGAGTTTAAGGGAAAGATAATTCAGTTCATAGCATATACTTCTGATCTAATAAGAAAATAACAATGTAACAATGATATTAAAGTCGAAGTTTTCAACAGAAATGAGTGAGAACTTTTGGGGGGAGACAGTGTCATTCCTAATATAAACATACAACTCACTTACCAGTTTTTATTAATGAATCACAGTTATAAAAAGTGTTTTGGTAAGTTTTGCTTTGGCTCTACAGACTGGTATCACATTTTATGATGTAAACTTCTAAGGATTCCCCTCTGTATGCTGTGAGTATGTTTTATTACCGCTGGTTAATAAAAATGATTCTTTGGCCTGTGTTGGGGCAGAATCTAAATAGGCAGGATAACTAAACTGAATGTAGTGAGAAAGACGGCAGAATCAGGGAGAAACCATGTAGCTGCCAAAGACAGCAACACCAGACCTTACTTGTAGGCCACAGCCTCATGGTGATACACAGATTAATAGAAGTGGGTTGATTTAAGATATAAATGCTAGCTAGGAATATGTTTGAGTCACTGGCCAAACAGTTTTGTAATTAATATAGTTTCTGTGTCATTATTTGTCATTATTTGGGTCTGGGCAGTCTCCATTTACAAAGGAGAATGAGTTTCATAAGGAAAACTGCAGTATAGCATTTAAGGGCCTGAGAAAACAAAATTAAACCATCCAGCTAATGTTAGAGTCTAGTCTGAAAATGCAATGTAGGCAGATCGACTCAGATCAAGAAGTCATACCAATAGTGGGAATAAATGCACATAGCACAAGTAATTGTCTTAAGGAAAATTGTTGAAAATAATACTATAATCACAGCATAAATTCAACTAAAATGCTACTGATAATACACATATTTAGGGCTGGAATGGGGAAGTAACAAAATAGAAAATGGAAATTTTCTAGTGGAACTAAAACTTTTATATTTTTCTTACTATTTTGAAATATCCAATGTGTAAGTAATTTAGAAAAACACTTTCATTCTAATATATGGCACATTTTCTGTATATTGTGTAGTTCCTCATTAGGACAGCATATTCAGAGACCTCTGAGAGTAGAATGAGAAGAAACTCCACATTCATTTCTCCAGAGCATTTGATGAGTTTAATAGAAGCAGACACTAGCCATGCCCACACCCTCAGGGTGTAAATGTTGCTGATGTAGGACATTCTTTATGTCTTCCATTGGTTATCACACTTAGGTAAATTTTATTAAACATGTCTATTGAAATCTTCTCTATGGATACTCAGTCAACAATCTTTTCAAAGTGCCCATGCCCATCTTTAAGGAAACATTAGACTTGATTAACTTTGCTCCTTTTCCATCGTCAGACTTGCACATGAGCTCATATACTAGTTACTAACTTTTGTCCTCCTGATAGTAATTTCATATAAATTCTTACTCTCAGGTAAGATGTTCAGCCTTTTTATTATGGCTTGTTTAGAGGTCACATCTTTACAAGATGTTTGTTGTTGATGGAATCAATTCTATGGATGAGGGGAAATAAACAGTGTGTTCCTTACTTAACTGCCAGTCTGGGACAGCCTGGATGTCAACCAAGACTGGCTGGGGAGGGGTTGCTGGGATTGAGACATGGAGGCTTCTTTTCAGGTTGAAGAACAGCAATTTTTATTTTGCCTCAGCTAAAGCCTTTTATACTGCTACTGCTTCTGTGGAAAAACAGAGCTAGAAAGAACACAAACATCCTTGTCAATTCCAGACCACAAGGAAGTTGTGCTGTGGTCAGGGAGAGTGAGGGCAGCTAGATCATAACACTTAACCACATTCTTCACATTAAAGAACAGACTTTAACATTTTAACTTTCATCTGATTCTTTTAATCACTGCAGGGAGGCAATCAAGATGAATTATTGAAACTCTATCAAGTGACATAGTCTTGAATTGTGAGCAAACTCATTGTGATCTATGTCATCATTGACATGTGAGTTCCCATCTTCTTTTCCTAGTCTTCTCTTCAATATCATGAAAATAAAATAATACATCTCATAAAAACACTGTGACAAGTGAGTTGATGCATGTGGAGTTCCCTACTGGTCTGAGAGATTGCCAGTGAAGTATTCAGCATGAGATAAAGTGATGACAGCAGGTGATGCTGAATCAGAAGGTTTATTGTTTATTTTAATACACTATTTCCAGAGAAGGAACAGCTTCCTCTACCATGGGTATGCTTTCATCCTTTGGTTTAAACATTTCTTTTAAAAACCTCAAAGACCATAACAGATTCAAACAGGAAGGCTGCCTTGGCCTAAGTGGGCATGTCCTGTCTAACTGTTCTCTATGCCTACTGCTTCAAACACCCCAAATGAATCAACATTTCTCTTCCAAAGATAGAAATTGTAATTGGTTTTTTTGCCTCATTTTCATTCTTTTTCTAGGAAATTCTTTGATTTTTTTGTGTCCTATTAGGATTTTGAGTGAGCTTGAAAGACAGACTTAGGTTCCTACAGCTCTGGAGAGTAGCTTTCAAACAAAAAATCTGTTACCATCTTTCACTGAAGACCTCCATGTTACCTCTTCATGCCTTTGCTTCTATGGTTGACTCAGTATGGATGTGACTCCAAAGGACCCATGGGCCTTTGCTGTACTCTATATTACAGAGTGCTTTCAAGCTTTCAAAGTAAACTTCAAAGAGAACATTGCTAAAAACACATTTATTCAGATACTTTGGAGGAATCTTTGTACTTCCATAGTGGGCAGTCCCCCCAAAATATATTCCTTTTCAAATAAACAAGACCAACTTTAGAGAAATTCATCTTGCTTTCAGATACTATCTTCACATTTAGTCAATAACAAAGCAGAGACAAGGTTTTACATTCTGAAATATTAATAGTGTTTAAAAGCACTAAAATAAAAAATAATGGTAGGTGTAATTTATTTTATTCTACATTTGTTTCAAAGGACCTCATTAATAACTAACTAGCAGATGAGAAAGGAATGTTGGTCAGTAGAGTTCTATTGCTATTTCTGCCATGTGTACTTTATGGGATGAATAAAACTCATTAATTTTTGTTAGCTGTATAAAAATAGATTTATCATAATTAAGATGTTATGTAATTAAAATTTAAATATTTATGAAAAGACCAATGGTTTTGGTATATGGAATTGGGTTAGGGCCTGTGTCCCTGGATGGGGAGAAGATGAACTTAAAATTAAAAATGTTTATAACCAGTAGGAAAAATTTATCATTTTAAAAACTTCCCTGCAATACCATTTCTCTTTCTGGAAGACTGGATTTCATCAAGAAAACAAATGGCAGTAAATGCTTGTGAGGGTGTGAAGAAAGAGAATGCCTTATGTGATGTTGAACTGACTGAACCATTCTGGAAATCTGATGGCAGCCCCATGAAATCTAAAACAGAGTTACCATGTGACTCAGTAGGTGTAGTAAAAGGAGCAGTGGGCTGCTTCCCGCCTACCGGCTCCCAGCTAGCTTTACCAAAAATAATTACATGGAAACTGTATTCATTTAAACACTGCCTTGCCCATTATTTCTAGCCTCATATTGGCTAACTCTCACATATTAATTAACCCATTTCTACTAATGTGTATTGCCACTTGACTGTGGCTTACTGGCATGAGTCTAACCAAGGTCTGTCTCAGAGAGGAGAGCCATGGCATCTGACACGCTGCCTTCTTTCTCCGAGAATTCTGTTCTGTTTACTCCACCCACCAAAGGGCTGGCCAATCAAAAGGCCAATCTTTATTTGACAACTGAAAATAACACATAGACACAAGACCCTCCTACAACAAGCAGGGTGACTTTTGGTAACCACTTAGAGAAATCAAAGCAATAGCTCCCAAATTTTTTTTATTTTTACTTCAGGACTTTGTACAATAATGATTTTATAAAATCAGCCCTGGTGCTACATATAGAAAATATGATCCACATACATGATTAAGCATTATTCTTCTAAATATAACAATGAAAATTTGTCATGTGCAGGAATATCAATGTGGCTGCAGATTATTATGTGAAATGAAATCATTTAAGCCAAACTCATTGAGACAAATAGTGTTTTTCTTATTTATAGGATCTACCTTTTTAGTAGATAAGATGGGAGGGAAGGGAATATGTAGAAGAAAAAGTAGACCAGTATAGGTGTTACAAAAGAATTAATAAACATTAATATGATCACAATCAGCCATACACATTGCAGAAGATGCCAACATTAAGTACATTATTTTATACAATAGCTATTAGCTAGAGCAGTGTTCTCAACCTGAGGGTCATGACCCATTTGGCAAAATTCCATCTCCAAAAAATTTTGAATTGCAATTCATAATAGTAGCAAAATTACAGTTATGAAATATCAATGAGAATAATTTTATAGTTGGGAGTCACCACACCATGCAGAGCTATATTGAAGTATTGCAGCATTAGGATAGTTGAGAACCACTGGGCTAGAGGCTAATAAAAGTGTGGTGTACCTTGTCAATGCTGTTAAAGGTACTTAAATGATGGCTCATTTGGTGCTCTTCCAAAGACCCATGCTGACAATGTCAGAGGTTCTCTAAAGGTCCCAGCACCTAGGCTAGTATCCTGTATAACCACCTATGACTCCAGCTTCAGAAAACAGGACATTCTCTTCTACTTTCTGGGCATAGTGCCTTCACTTGGACAGCGCTCACAAAGACACATACTCGTATACATATGTAAAAGTAAATTGTTAAAGAAAGACTTCTTCTAAAAAAGTATAACTCTTGATTAGCGAGTCCACTCACTAAAGACACTCTGTTTCATAATATTTCAGAATTGAAATTGTAAATGATTGTTAAATTCCCTAGAACTATAGGGGTTTGTGAGCTTCCCTATGAGTGCTAAAACCCAAACTCCTGTACTCTATGTGAGCAGTTAGTGTTCTTAACTGAGAAGCTGCCTCTACAGCCCCTTTTTTCTAATCATATTAGACTTAATTTACTTTGTTCCTTTCCCATCCTCACTTATAGACATATATAGTGTGTGTGCCTGTGTTTCCTGCCTTCAATTATTTGCATTTCTCTCTCTCTCCCTCCCTCCCTCTCTTGGTATCTCTCTCTCTCTCTCTCTCTCTCTCTCTCTCTCTCTCTCTCTCTCTCTCTCATTCTTCTACCAAGTAAAGTATTTTGTATGACCAGTAAAATAATATTCATTTTTATAGCCACAGCTACCAACATTCTCAACAACTAGTTGAGATCGGCAACATAAATCATTAGACCCGTGGATTGCAATAACCATGAGGTCAAGCTAAAATCATGCATCTTGCAAAGATTTGCCTGTGTATTACTCTCATGACAATTGAGTGAGGCGTAACTGGCTGCTTTGATTCTACTAATTAGGAAAATAGAACTTGGAGAGTCTATAATTTGACAGATATCCCTTTTGTGGATGGATGACCATGTATAAACATCTGGGCACCAGCTGCCACTCTTGTAACATGCTAGTATCCTCACATCCACTCAACATAAAATATAAATCTGTGATGATTTTCATGCTTGAATTTAGTCAGTGAAACACATTGGAGTGAAAAATGCTGAAGTCCATTGCAGTATGTGACCTGATCTTTATGCCTCTTCTCCAAGGGATTCTATATTGGGCACTATAGATTTTATACCCCATTAATCTGTCTTAATGTGGTTGCATAGACAGCTCTGACACAGTGGCTATAACCTTTTCTATTATCTAGAAATAGTTAATGATCCAGATTCAAGTTATGTTGATGTGATGGGAAACTGGAGACCCATTTCTTCCACAAGTCCTGGCCTTGACTTCAGACAACTCAGACTCTTCTGTCATTTCTCCAATGTCTCCTGACTTTGTCACCTGACTATGTTTCACTTTTTGAAATAGACAGAAGTTATCCTGTATTCAGTCTGGTGAAGAAAGTGGTGGCCAAGATGACCAAATGTTCTGAAAATAAAACATATCTGTCACTTGAGAGATCTCAAGCAAATACCAAATATGAAGCAATTTATGTATCTTCAAAGTAACTTGTGTATGGCTTTAAATATCCTGATATAAGTGTATTATTTAATGCTTTAATGTTCTGTCTGATGTCTCTATATAGCTATGCTCACACTTTTGTAAATCATTTTCTTCCATTATTTATGAGATCACATTAGCTATTATCAGAAACTGCTTGAGAGAGACAGAGAGACAGAGAGAGAGGTACAAAGAGAGGGAGGGAGAGAGAGGTTAAAACAAGCATTAATATTTGAAAAGTAGAAAAAGAAAAAGAAGGTAAGGGTGTGAGGGTTCTCTGTGGACTGTCCTGATAGGTTAGATTTCCTTATATTAAGACTTTGACTCAAAATGAATAAAATAAAATGAAAACAAGGCTAGAGATGCAGCTCAGTGTCAGAGCACTTGCTGGTCATGCCTTGGGCTCAGCGATTGCCTCTGGAAATTTTCAGTCTGTGGTTGCTCAACCTTTTTTCCTTTTAGGGTCAGGTCACTCACTGTGGTGGAAACATATGCAGAGGGAAAGTGTCCACTTAATGTTCAGGAAATAAAAATAAGAAGGAGAAAGAAAGGAAGGAAGGGAATGAAAAATAAGACGGAGCAGGAAGAAGAGAAGTAGACAATGAGGGGGTTTACAGCCCTCTCTGGAAGGAAGCCCCTGTAACTTACAGACCTCCCAAAGGTCCCACCTTGTGAAGGTTCTATCATTTTCTAAAAGCACCACCCTGTGACCAAACTTTTAGTACACAGGCCTCTTTGCTGTGTTCTGTTTCTGAGCTATTACCTGTACAAAGTTGTAAAATTGAAAAATTCAACAGACATTGAATCTGGAAAATTATAATGTCCATTGTGTTGGCCAAGCCACTTCCTAAAGAGGACACAAACTGTGAGGCTAGCAGCACACTGTCATGTATTCTGTCCCATTGTTGCATGTTAAAACCTGTTATCACAAGTACTGTATGTGGCCCTTGCAGTAAGTATGCCTCTATAAAATCAAAATTGCTTCCAATATGCAAATTCATTCTATGATCAAGTTAATGACCTTATAAACTATTTTCTTCTTAATTCTTTGAAAATTTTATTTATTATTTATTGCACTTTTACCATATTTTCTCTCTCTCCCTATCAGATTCAGGCTATATTTCACACCCACCCAACTTTGCTTTGTTTTGTTTTATTTTGTTTGTTGCTTGGTGTTTTGTTTGTTTTCTTTTCTATATCAGAATGATTTTAAGATCTAGAGGCAGTGGTTAGCCACAAAGAACTTTTTCCTGGCACAATAGCACAGTTAAGTATATGGACCGCCATTGGTTGTAACAGCATGCACAAGACCTGCGTAAGCTTCATCCAACAAAATTCCAGAGTGGTTAGGGGAGTGGGCATGAAAGTCCATCCTAGCTGAGGAGCTATTGGGAATTGGTAGCCATATGTATGAGAGACAGATTCTTTATTCAATGGTGTGGCCTATGAAAGATCAACCATGTTCAAGTGCAAGGCTACACTCCCATGAATATACTGGTAGCTCTTAATAATGTTTTCGCTAAGATTTTGTTCTGTGATTGTTGTTCAAACACATTGTATGTATAGAAGAAACACTCATATTTGAAAAGCCTATTCACTAACAGTTTTTTCCCTTTGGTCTTATCAGCACTCTTCATATTCTTAATTAATAAATAACTATAATTAAAAGTTAATGATCAATCTTTCATTATTAAGATTATGATCACTTAGGAGTTTATCAAGAATAGTAACATAGTTTTAGTCAAAATGCAGAAGGCATATATGTTGGTTCTCAAAAATCCCCATTGTATCAAAAGTGATTTGTGTTTTGAAAATAATTTAGACTTCCAAAGATAGTATACATACAAAATTAAACATTTCAGATATTTGTGGAATATTTAATCTTTCCCAGAAACATCCATTTGTTTTTTATACAATTAAAAAAATAATTTAGCTATGGCACATTCTTCATGCAAAACAGGGCTTAAATCAAGCTCCTACCTCAGGTAAATTAAATCTCATTTTTGACAAATGAGTCTCTAACAATGAGGAACAAGACTAAAATGCCCACATTAGCGTGTTGAGTTGTTCTGGCTAAATGTTTGAGATCTGACTTTGCCTTAGCAATCTGTTGTGTGTTTCTATTAATAATAAAGGTTTTTAAGTATTTGCACTTGGTAATTTATAAAAGAAACTAAACTTGTGAGAATTTTGAAAAGGATTTGCAAGAAACACTGAATGAAAATAAGGTCACTGATTTTTCTCTTGAGTTTTAATTGCCTTACTTGCTTTCCCTGGACAAATAATGAACAGAGAACCTCTATGTTCCAACATGAAAAGCCTTGTTATAATTATGTCAACAAAGATAAAAAGCCCTAGTTAATAATTAATCTCATACTTAATTATGAAAACACAGGTATTAAAATAATTAAGCATCAGATAGTCGGTTAAATATTTTAGTTTTTTTTTTCCTTTTTGTTTTTGCTTTTGAGATAGGCTTTCACAATTTTCATACTGGCTTCAAAGAGTGATATAGCCCCAAATTATCATCAATTCCTGATCCTTCTGCCTCTTGCCTCCAACTCCTAAATGCTGGAACTGGACAAACCGCCATGGTCAGCTCAGTTGTGCTTAAGTCAACCTTACATTCACTAACTAATAGGAACTGGATCTACCCAACTGCTTGGACCTCAGGGTAACATATCAGAGTGATTTCCTGGTTCTCACGCATGTTGATATTCCTGTTTCTTAATCCCACTGGTCTTTCAGAAATCATTTGTTCAAAGCAGTGCTCTTCTATCCAACACTCTTCTTCTTTGCTCTTCACCTTCCTCTCTTCTTGCTTCCCACCCTTTCTTAAACAAAAGGGAACAAAAGAGAAGTAAGCCCTTGAAGAGGGAAAGATAGAAGAAGGTGGCAGATACATCAGACACAGAAAGTAAGAGAAAGGCATAAAGACAAAAGAATATAAACAGACAGAGAAATATTAACAGAGAAGCGGAGGGTGATAGATCATGGACAAAAGTGAAAGTGACTGAGAAGGGAAACCACCCAGGATCACGTATTTGTTCTAATCATCGACAAAGAAGGCATCTTCCAAGTGTACTATTAAAACAAACATTTCCTCTGGGGATCAATAGAGCAACATGGGTTTAGATGAGTGAAGTCCGCATTTCAGGAGGCAAAGACTATTCAATTACTTCTCATGCACTGTGTCTAAATAATACGTTTAAAATAGAGCTCAAAATATGTATTTTATGGGATCTTTCCTTTTCTTGAAGTAAACACAAATAATTCTGTTTATATCCTGTATGCACACAATGCTACCATGCTTATCAGTGTTGCCCATATTAGATGGGCAATGACCTCTGGCCCTTGACAAGCATCGTCAGAAGATCATGCAAATGAGTGCACAGCTTGTTTATGATAAGAGTTTGTGATAGAAGTCATAGTCCACTTCCTTCTCTGGTGTGACTCATTATTTTAAGGTTTTTTTATCATTTTTATTTTGCCCCAATGTAGACCACAGCACACTGTAAGAAGTTCAGAAAGTAATAATTAAAACCTTGAAGGAAATGAGAAGTGACCAAGACAGATGTGTCACTTTCCAGAGATTAAGACTTTTACCAGGAATGGCTGGAAACTGCTGTCTGGGTGCTTATGCCAGAGTCAGCACCTGCACCATACTTTCTGATTCTCATTTTGAGCAACAATCACAATTAAAACAAGCTGAAAACCACAGAAAGAGGTTATTATACATTTTGAACTTTCTATATGATACTGTTATCTATTATTTAACCTTCAATCAATTAAGTATGCCCCCATTCATTATCATGCAGGAAACTCTAATTAAAGGCAGTGGGTCTCTCTCAATCTCTACTTCTCTGTCTGTCTGTCTGTCTGTCTGTCTGTCTGTCTCTCTCTCTCTCTCTTTCACACACACACACACACATGCACATACACACAATACACAATAACACATACATGCACATATGAAATGTTGAAAAGAAAATGATAGTTTCTTTTACTATGGTAGCTGCATCTTGCGGTTTGTGATTCAGCAACTTTGGTAGACATTTAACTTCAGTGGAATGAAGAGCTTTTCTGTAGGTAACAGAATAGGTAAATACATATGAAAGGCAATTGAGAAACCCTAACTCAGAATGGTGAATATTTATTTGACAATCTGGGTTCAGCTATGCTGGAAGCTTTTCATGCCTAACCCCCACATTAGCCTCATAGTCAATCTAGTGTCCACTGATTTATTACTTGTTTTTTTCCCATGGTTTCACTTCTACTTGTTTGTTGCTATAGCTTAAATATCACCACTATGCTCAGCTTGAAACCAGTTTGAGGATCCAAAGATCCCTAATGTCATGCAATCCCTGCAAGTAACATATGGACCGAGACAGCTGTATTTAGAGGAATGTTTATATCTATGTCTCTATAGCTCTACTCTTCTTTCTCTATGTGTATACATGTATGTATGAGTATGCTCACGTATATGTAAGTAATAGATATGTTTTATATGTATGTGTAGACATAGATAAATGTGTCTATATAATAGACATGTTTTACTCACACACAAATATATGTAAACAATTAAAGAAATAGAATGCATGACTTTTAATCTAATAGAGAACAACCAAGTTCACAAGGGATTGGGGTAAGGAAAGGGAAACTCATGTATTTATTTTGTAATTTCAACATATAAAATAATAATGTCTACTAAACATAGTGTAATCAAATATGCACTGTGGGTATTTTAAAAATAGGATTTAGTTATCACTGAGAATCTATAGGACAAAGAACAGTCCCTCCCAAATGTGCCAACTGCTATGTGAGATCCTGATGACTTCCTTAATACTTCTTCTTCTTGCTTTTCTTGTTCCCGATTACCTCTGATTTAAGAGAGATAAGAACACCTTTAATATTTGCTTTAATGTAGGTCGAGGTATAGGCCATTATCATCACGGCAGTATCCAGGCAGACATGATGATAGAGAAGGAGTTGAGATTCTTACATCTTGATTCACAGGAAACAGGAAGTGTTCTTTCACACTGAGCATATGTGAGACCTGAAAACCCATCTCTACAGTGACACACTTCCTCCAATGAGACCACACCTATTCCAAGGCCATACCCACCAATAGTGAAACTCCCTTTGACAATCATTTTCTTTCAAACTGCCACAAATATTTCCTGTTCCCCATATATTTTGGATAACAATTCTTATCTGTATGTTATCTCTGCATTTGTTGATGGCTTCCTTTACTGTGCAGGACAGAGTTTAATGCTGCCATTCTGCTCTTTAGTATGCTGCTTTCAATCATTTGAAATCCTCAAGGATCTGCCCATCCTGAGGTTAATTTGGAAATGGTACAACATAGGAGTCTTGTCTTATTCTTTTCATGTGATGTTCCCACGGAAACCCAGGACAACTTCTTCATCTTCAGGTATCTGTGGGTTACAGCTTCAGTATGAAATGTTCCCTGTAGGCTGCTGCCTCAAGTTCCTTCTGTCACTTTTCCCATTATGGTGGGCTGTAATTTGGAACTATGAGTCAAAATAAAACCTTTTTCCCTTAATTTGCTTCTGTCAGGGTTATTTTATCACAGAAATTGGAAAAAAGTAAGAAACCCAGGACTCCTACACGGTGTTCTTTAAGTTATTTACATTTGGAAATGTTCTTCATTAAGTAACTTGGTGCATCATTCTTTCTAAAATTGTTTCTTATGTTACTCACCTCTTCTCATGAGATTTTATTTTTCACTGCTATTAAAAAAGAAAGTTAAATCTAGTGGTAAGGATGAGATATGCCTAGCAGCCTGAGCTTCTGAGTAGAGACAGTTTCAGGGCATTTTCTGTTTACATTTTAGGCCTCTCTCAACTACAAAATCAGTTTTTTCTTCATGAACTTTGGTGAGGGAGTTAGTCCTTAAACTCAGGACCTCATAACAACTTTTGAAGGCTATACTCTCTGAACCCTGTCTACACCTGAAGGTGTAAATCACAAAACAATCCCACACCAGTTCAGAATTATGGATAATAAAAGGGTTATTTATTTAAGGGGAAAACTTACAGATCACTGTCCTAGACAACAGCCCTCTGAGTGAACATGAGTAGAGTCTAGCATCTGAAAGCAGAAACCAGAAGCAAGAGAGCAGGCACATGGTTATAGCTACTTTTTATAGTATAAGAAACCATGTGCAAGTGGGCTGGTATCTTAAAGGCTATTGGCTGAAGAAGTGGAATGTGCTCCCACAGCACACACTTCCACATTTTAATCATCTTAATCAAAGCTCTACTAAAGAGCTTCAATTTGAAATAATTTCACAATATTTATCAGAATATGAAATAATATAAATACTGTAAAATATGTGAGATTATACATATGACTTATCAACACGTTAAGAAAGTATTATAACTCAGCGAACCTTCAAGTCACACATGCCAAGGAAACAGGTAGACTAACTCAGATCTTCACCTCTCCCTCTGCTCCTCCAGGCCAGATGACCACATCTCATCTCAACTCATATAGTTTTAAAATCTCATGAGGCATGGTTTTAAGCAGTGCCCTTGACATAAAGTCATCAGGTCCACCATGCCATATGAGAGTCAGTCTTTCTGCTGGAGCCGCATCAGAAAGCACTGACTTTTCCTCAGTGTCTACACCATTTCTTAGAGTTCTTCTTAGGGATCCTTTTCTGACAAAAGGTTGTCTTCTATATGACAAGTCTGTATCTCACAGACACCTTCATCCAGTATCTTTCCTTCATCTTCTAGGTTACTTCAGTTTCTACATCAGAACTCACTGTGTCACCTTGAACTTAAATACTGTGGAGGTGGCTTAGCATCTTAACCCAGTTTATTCTTGAAAGCTGTTGCCAAGGCTCTGTTCCCTAACTCACTGTGCCACCCAGTATGTGAAAGCTGTGGAGGTGGCTGTTTTTCTTAAGCTGAATGGTACAATATCTTCTGTAAATCTTCCTTTCCCAACTTTTCTACCTTTTCAGTTTTTATTAGACAAGAAAAGGGCCTCACTCCTGATAGACATTCTTATTAGGGATGGCATGGATGCTTTTACCTATCCATATGGCAGGCTGCTTTTCCAGACTAACCGTGAGAATATATTGCTTTCATACTTTTCTTGCTTTCAAGAATTTGCAAATTTTGGTTTCTTTTTTTTAATTCACAAATTAACCAGGCATTTATTTAGAGCTCTATACAAAGTTTAATTTCTTAATTTAACTTAGCTGTTCCTTTTATGATTTATATCTAGATTCAGAACATGTTAATTATGCTTAACCCCAGAGAGACCTTGGGACAATATGAAGACTGCCTTACCAGGGTCTACTTTCTAGATGTACTCTAATGTATACTCCATCCTGATTAAATCTTAAATAAGCAACAAGCATCTTAATATCATATCTTCCTCCTGCTTCTACTATGGCCTACTATAAAAATTATTTGGATAAAATATTTTATCATGCTTGAGTCAAAACAATGCTGAGGGTGGTGGAAGGAACCCATCTACAATACAAACTTGCAAATTTAATCACTTTATGGAAAAAACTTAGAGAGGAAGAGATGCTTCTTGACTTGAATTTTGGTAATAATATGTTGAGAGTTGCCATAATTAAGTCCAGGATTATATATAAGGATTGAGTTAAGGTGATTTGAAGTTCAATATGGTAGAATCAACAATAATGAGGACTAATTCTTCCTTGTTTTCCTTTTGGAAGGTGAACATATACACACAAAGTCACTGTATGTCTAATTAGAAAAATGAAAAAAAAACAACAAATGAAATGGAGGATATGAAATGACATAAGGGTTAAGACTTGAATTTATATGAATAAAATAAATTAATACAATTCTTACTGTTTAAGTTGTATGGGCTGCCTTATGGAGGCAGTTACCAAGAGATATTCATAGACTGTAATTGGTCAGGGGAGAGGTCAGACCAAGGCAACAGAACATGATGGGAAGACAAACTTTTATTTATGTATGAAGAAAGATGGTTTATTTTGTTCACTGGAGAAAAATCTAACCCTTTAAAGGTTCAGCTTTAATTTATATAATGGGAATGCATTTTTTTTACTGGAGGAAGAGTCAAAATTTATAGGTAATACCAGAGTGAAAGAAGTAGAATATCCATCAGTAATAAGCAGACACATAGGAAATGGTATTTTACTCTCCTTGCCTCACAATTCTGCAAGAACACATGAGAAAATGTCTTTTTAAAGTGTCACCACCCAGACAATTTTTTAGATGCAGCCAACTGTAACTGATAGTGCTAGACATTATGGTCCAAACATTGAATTTATAGCCTCCAGAATTTCAGAACATGCAAATGTTTCCTCTTAGAATTTCCCATCAGACATACAAGCACATATTATTAGGCATATGTTTCCTGTGATTTATGCCTTTAAGAGCAGTATTTCAGTTCCTAATCTACCTGCTTTCATGTTGTGACCTTTTACAGCAAGTAAAAATCAAGTGCTCTGCTCTAAAGACATTAGGATACCTGACTCCAAGTATTCCATGCTGTTTAACAGTCATCATCATACCTATGGCACTCCCAAGACATCCAGAGACATCATACCAGTGTGTGTGTGTGTGTGTGTGTGTGTGTGTGTGTGTGTGTCTGTGAAGAAGAAGCCTGAATTTGCTACTGGCATCACTGTGTTAGTATTTGAATAGAAAGTTGATGGTCCAGTCTTCTCTCAGTTTTTGCAGGTGCTGTAGTTATGAATAGCATGTACAGTGAAGACTCTGCATGTTTGTAAAGACTGCATTGGTTTACCAACAAGATGAAGTAGAAACTGAAGTCAAACTACATCCTCATGGGCTTTTATGATCTCTGCAATGTTGTAATTGATAATGAGATGAATAATTCTTAGTCTACATATGTGATCTCGTTTCATAAGAGTTGTATAGAATAAGGTGATAAGTGTTTTAATAGTCCACTATTTTATTTTTTACATTTTATTTTATACATTCCTATTTTAATATTTTAATAGGAATGTATAAAATGAGACAAAATGGGAGCACATTAGGCTTGCTCTCTTAGGTATTATGGATGCTGAGGTAGGAGCATTTCTATATCTCATGAGTTTAAGACTTCAAGATACTCCTGTGCCATAGTGAGGACATACCACCAAACACATACACACACTCACATGCAAACTAAAGGAGAAGAAGAAAAACAGACAGACTGAGACACACACACACACACACACACACACACACACACACACACACACACGAAGACAGGAAGACCAAGACAGAGAGACAGAGAGAGAAAGTTAGGAAGGGGTCACCCAAGCAACATCACACTGGGTCAGTGTATCTGCAATTGTAACTATCTCATCTTTCAGGAAAGACCCTCTAGGGATTTTATCAAATTCTTTATTCAGAAAACTTAAGAAGTTAATAAAGTGGTTGAAATTTTGCAGGAGTAAGTCTTCAGTCACTTTGACCATTAACTATAAGGAAGCTTGGATGGACACTTTTAAATATATCATTGAGAATTAAGTCTGTTTTATTTTTGTATTTAACTTGGATAGTTTTGGGGAGTTCATTATGCATAGAACATATAACCTCCATAACTTAGACATATCCTCCCAAAATGAGCAAATATTCAGATAAAGATTGAGTTAGAGAGCTTGATGTCTAATAAAGTTAGAACGATTGATGTCTAATAAAGGAAATAGCCAAAAAATCAGGCGCATCAGACTTTGTTGAGTCCCCACGGGAGCCCTTACCAGTTGGGAGGAGAGGATGGGGGTGGGTTGAATGGTAAGCAGGGGGTGGGGTGAGAAGGAGGATGGTAGGGAGAATCCTAAGAAGCCCTGCTAATAAGAGCATCATTATCATATGTATTTATATACTCATGGGATATCACATGACTACAATTAGTAATTAAGAAAATGTCAGCATTTAAGTAAGTCATACACATAAAACATGAGGTGGTGGTCTCTGCAGAAGCATGCCTGCTTACTTTATCTGCTCCAAGTCCTTTTATTATGAAGTCTGCTCCCTTCATCCTCATGGCCTTGAAATGACAGACTGCAGATACTGGCATTCTAGAATGCAGCTTGCTGGGAGTTTCTTCCCTCAGCAGGACACTGAAACTGCCATAATGGTAAATGGGGGCCTCCCACTCAAGAACAACATTTGACAGCTGCAGAGGCTGTGTCCAAATGTTTGCACAGCTTCCAGTCTCCAAAGCAAAAAAAAAAATACATTGTGTTCAATAAATTTAATTAGCAGGTTGTCCTTTAATTTAGCCTCTTAACAATCTGTCATGGTTTTCCTTAAAATAGCATTCTAAAAAAATAAAAATTGTGTCACTTAGTTCTTCTCCATTCCAGTGATTCTAAAAAAGGTATTTTATCAATAATATTATCATAATATCCCAACAGTCTATTAATCAATATTGACTATTCATCCAAAAGGTAATAATAAAAATGCATGCATATAAAACACATTTACTAATGTAAATATATGTGGCATTTTGAACACATTTATAAATGTAATATACTATACAATATATAAAAATGTGTGCACATTGTACATATAGCCTTGGATATATTAACTTGTTTTTACAATGACTATGAAGGATTCAGACTTATTACACAAAATTCCAGTTTTTCTTTGGAACCATCGACTAGCTCCTTATTTCTAGGACACAGGCCAAGGAGGGATTGCAGTCAGTTTCTGTAGCCCAGATTGAACCCTCCTCTACTTCTTTTGAGTTATGTGACCGTGGGTTCCTGCTTTCATTCTCCTGTACCTCAGAAACCTCTTCTATACAATGATAGTGGCAACAACATCGACCTCAGCACATCGCTGACATGATTACTAGGCCTTTGTTTGGCCCTGTAAGAGTCCAATAAACATTGCCTATTTCTGTTCATTGCCTATCATTGAGCTCAGAGCAATTGCATTAGAAACAAGAATGCTGTGTATAAAAATACACTTTAGAAGAACTAAATGAGGCCATCCTTGACATTTCATTTAACAAACACAATTAGTTGTAGCAATTGAGGTTGTATCTGTGAGTATCCGAAAGCCCTGTTAATCTTGAAGCCATAGAACTGCTTTCCTGTCCTACTGTAATTGGGGAGATTTGCAGTTTCTCGCCTATGTTTAGCCACCTGGCTGTGTTGTCAGAGAAGATGGCTTGAACTCTAACAGTTTCAAGACAGCTGGTGCTCAGTTACAAATCACAGAAGCATTGAAGGATGAGATGGAGTTAGGTGGGGTTATAGCTCTGCTTTCTTGCCTTTCCATTGTGAAACCAATTATGTCCCTAAATTCCTGCTGGACTATTGCTGAAATCTCACAAGTATTGTCTATGTCAGGAGGTTATTCCTGGCTGCAATATGTTCTAAAATAGCAGAGTGGGACCTCATTTTCCCCAACAAATTCAAGGTTATATTAATAGGAACAAATATAGGAATGAGATACAAGATAATATTTTATTGTCTTTTGTAATAGCTATCATGGGAAACATTATAATTTGGTTAGAGTTTCCTGTACTCATCTTACAGTCTAGTATTTACTGTTTTAATATTGAATTGCCTTCTGGACTATGGTGCTACAAACTTTTCATTGCTTAGTTCCTCTGAAGCTTAATGAGGAGCTGATGCAAGAAGATTTTATTTTGCATGCAAAATTTTTATGTGCTTTTTTTTCTTTGTGTTATTTTTATAAAACATAAATAGGATTGAGCAACTTGAGAAATTGGCTATCACTGCTCATTCAAGGGCTCTAACTAGGCTGGATTTCCATATTTTTCTTGAACATGCACAATTCATGTCTTCCTCACAGCCTTTGCCACCATTTTTTTCTTTAGTTTTGGAAGATTCTACAAGCCAAGATCTCCACTGTCACTGCCACTTTCTCAGGCCTCATCATCCGTTAGGACTGGTATGGCTTTGCCTCCTTGAGGCAGCTTTTCAAGCTCAGTGCCTTTCCAAATATTCCTCTAATTCATCAACCATGTTATTTTTTGAGTTTATATTTTAAACATTCTTTCTGTGAACCTGACTCACATGTTAGTATAAAATCAGGCATATCCAACATTATAGTACCCCTTGCTATTTGTTGACTCATTCTGCGGTTTTCTGAACCTAAGACAGAACTAACCACAATAATTTAATGTATGTTAAACAAACAGAAAACTAATTCCCTTCTCCTCTCCCTCACTATTATCTAAGTCCTCATAATGTAAAGAAATAGTAATGAGAAAACATTATTTAAGATAGAAACCTGGGTCAGGAGTTTTAAGAACAAGATAAGTTAAATATTTATTAAATCAAAATGTCTTATAATATCTAGATAGAATGTATTGGCCATTCTGTTTGATCAATTTGAAAATTATTAAGGGCTTGCATTCTGATGCTATACATTGCTTGAATGGGCATCACAACTCAAGGTTTTGAATGAAAAATGTTATCACACATATCACAATGTTCAGGGCCCTCTACATGATCAGATCTCAGTGTTTTTGCATCATGAGACTTACTCTCCTATGGCTTCTCTAAGACTAA
Source organism: Microtus agrestis (assembly GCA_902806775.1). Lineage (NCBI taxonomy): Eukaryota > Metazoa > Chordata > Mammalia > Rodentia > Cricetidae > Microtus > Microtus agrestis. The sequence continues at coordinate 424,759 of CADCXT010004348.1, read as the reverse complement.
TTTTAAAGACTTGTTGAGATAACTTAATTATGTGTGTGTCTGTGTGCATGTGTATATGAGGATTTGATTGCAGGTACCGGCCGAGGCTGGAAGAGGGTGTTTGATCCCCAGGAGCTGGAGTTACAAGTGGTTGTGTGTCACTTGATATGGGCGCTGAAATGAACTAAAATACTCTGCAGAAATAGTATACACCTTTAATCACTGAGTCATCTTTCCAGGTCCCAAATATTAATTATGAAATCTATTTTTTCTCAGTTTTTAAAAAATAGGGGAATGATTAGAAGAATTATATTACCAAAGAAGACATACAGAAAAAAGTATCAGTGTATGGCATGATGTTCTGCATTGTGTCTTCTGGAAAAAACACGGAGAGAACATTTGTGTCAGCTCAAAAGCAGAAGATGAATAAATTCCCCAGGACTCCAAATGCTACTGAGGATGGAAGGTGAAGAGCCACCCCCAGTGCTGATGGGAGTGCAATATGGTGAATCAGCTTCGATGGGGCTTGGGCATTTGCATTCCTTTGCCATAACATCTAGAACTGATGTCTGATGGTTTTTACCCAGAAGAGTTGAAAATTTATGTATTCAAAGGACTGAATATAGAAATTTATTCATAATTGACTAAACCAGAAACAATCTAAATGACCTTCAGTATGTATGTGAATATAGAAATTGTTTTTGTTCAAGATGGAATATTGATTACCACTACAATTTGGAAGTATTAAATCATGAAAGACATAAAAATGATAACCTCCTGTGGATAAGTAAAAGAGCAATCGAAAAGACTAAATAATGTAAGATTTAAAATTGACATTTTTCAAAATGGCATAATTATGACAAAACTAAAGAGATCAGTAGTTGCCAGCTTCGGAGGTTGTGAGAAATTGTAAACAAACCAAGTTTACAACCAAGTTTCCTTAAAGGGCCTGAGCACAAAAAGGGACAGACATGTGACACCCTAAGCATTCAGCTAAAAGAGCTGTCCTGTGAGGTATTGTCATGAGAGATGCACATTATTATTCTGACAAGAATTTCCTTTATTCCTGAATTTTCTTCTTCTCAATTTACTGTCCAGTGACTTTCCCTCTGCATCTTGGTTATACATCCCCATTTCTACATTGCTTTGTAATCTTGACTCCCTATAACTACAGAACACACTGAGACCACCAGTGAGACCATCAGAAAAGACACACTGAATGGAGCCTTCCTCAGAGCATTAACAAAGGATAGGATGTTTTCCTTTCACAACCACATATTTATTTTGTCCTCTTTGTTCATTAGCATATTTAATAAGCAGAAATCAAAAATACCTTAAAATCTTATTTAAGTCCTAAGAATCAGCATTTTGATCAAAATTTTATTTCTAATGGCTTTTATGATTGTTAGCCAAACAAAGCATAAATCTTCTCTGGGAAAAACTTGGTTTAGGAAGCTTAATGAAAAGGTAATTATAATACTAATTGACCATAGCTAAACTGGAGAGCACTAAGCTTTTCAAAAGATATGCAAAAAAAGCTTTATATAGAAAAATAAGCCCCTCACTTAGAGCTGCAATGTGTCCAAATTTAAGTGTGACCTGTGTCCTGTGTGACTTGTGAACAGGAACCAGCTATTCATTAATTATTGACCTCCTGCATAGGAAAGGAAATGCTCCTGGAGCACAGCACCAACACAGACACCCAGAACTGTTCCTCACTCTCTTGTTTTGGTTGGAAGCTTCATCTTTAATGGTTGAGCCATCTCTACGGCCCTCTTGGTGTTCATGTTATCTCATATGACACGTTCATAGTTCCCATGGTTGATTTTGCTCATTATCTGATATGAATATGATTTAAATATTAAGATACAATAGTGGGAGAAACTTTATCAATCAATGTAACTTAAAGAGTGGTAAGATTATATCTTCAACTCCTGGGAATGGACCTTAATAATCATAAAGATATTACCTAGCCCTGTTATGATTATCCAGTGGAAAAGTTTCAGATAGCTTTACTTTCTATTATTTAATTTTCTTAAGAAATATCTCTCATGAAGTCTAGGTTAGGAATCATGAAGCCCATGCTGATGTTTGGAAAGCCTGAATGATTCATTGATCGCTGGTCTTTTCACTCTCTCTGACAACTAGCTCAAAGGTTATATGTTTTTACTGATGGACGTCTGGGGTTGGCAAGGCAATGGCATTTATTGATGAAATGTCTAAAGGTGAAAAATGCAGTTACAATTTGGTGTGAAGTTCTAATTGGGGGTCGGTTTTATCCGTCACAGTAGACAAGCAGTTCCATTTGTTTTGTTTTGTGAGCCAGTGCACTAAAGACAGTTGATCACTGGAAGAGAAGCGTCAGTGATAAATTGTGGGTTCTTCACAGATGTTCTGAAGGTTCAACAGAAAAAGAGGGCTTCTCTCCAGGGCTTTTTTTTTTTTTTAACCAGACTGAGCACAGCTTTCCGTAGAGCCACATGCATCTCTAGCTTTCCATGTGAAGGAAACAAAGTCTCCTGCATAGGCACTGCCTTTCCAGCCTCACAAAATGCTGGGGTCAACATCACTATCTCCACTCTAAACTCAGAGTTTAAGATTCTGAACCTCTAGATCTCACAGGACATGTACAAGATTTTAAAAGTAAAACATGGTAGCATTTGATCACCATGTCTCTCATTTCACTGTGCATCTATAGATTTATCCTGAAGCCTCATTGGTGCTAAATCTATTTTCTAAACTGGGATATAGTCTTGTTTTTCTTTTACCCTTTAAAGTTTCTACTCCTCCCATTCCCACAAAAATGAATTGCTGAAATTCATGACTGTCTCACCTGCCATCAAGCCTGGCCCCACTCACATTTTGGTTATCTGATCTCCCATAATGTACTTTCAGATGCCACTGGTATCATCTCCTAAGTTCCCCAGATGCACAGTGAGCTCAGCTTTGTACTGGGACATATGATGACCTAATGTTTCTTAGCACCTTCTCTGGATTCCCCCCAGCCTCTCCAACAAGTGTTGCTAGGGGGACATGACACTTTGTTTTACTCCATTAGCCTTCACAAAGGAAATGAAAATTTACTGTCACATTCATTATTATCACACATTCTTTTCCCCATCTCACTCCCCAATTACTCTAGTTCATTAATTGGCTGTCACTATGGCAACCTGCTTCTCCATTCCATCCACTAACTCCTTTAGCCTTGTCATCTGGATACATATTTGTGACAATTGGTAGTTGTAAATTTCTATCTTTCTTTCCTTTTAAATTAAATTAATTTATTTATTTTATATACCAAACACAGTTTCCTTTCCTCCCATTCATCTTCCCCACTTCCCCTCAACAACTGATAGAAACAGATGCAGAGACCCACAGTCAACATTAGACTGAACTCTGGGAATCCTGTTGAAGAGAGAGAGAAGAGGTCATAGAATCCAGAGGGGTGAAGGGTATCACAAGAAAACCCACAGAAACAACAAACGGGCTCTCAGTCTGAAGGGAAAATCAGGAAGCCAGCATGGGATCAATCTAGGCCCTCTACATATATGTGAGACTTGTGTTGCTTCGTTTACTTGTGAACTCCTGTCTCTATACATGGAGTCTCTCCTATCTGAAAAACTACATTGAAACAGTCATCTGCATCAATTAAGCTTCCTGGTTTTGCTTTGGAATATTACATGTATTATTTATCTGAAGGCTTGTTAAAACTATATTTGAATGACATTTAAACTTGAGTCTGCTTTCACTAATAAATTTACATCATTTCCTTGGATACTTACTCCTATGACTTTATTTGCTATCAGTATCTGGGAAATTGTAGAATGATCAAATTCATTTACTTTGCTTCATGTTACTGGTATCATGAACAATTCTTGAGTGCTCACTTCTTAATGTGAACATTTGAACTAATTAGTTAAGGAAAAAAGTCTCCTAAGGTTGTGAAATTTAAACAGAAGCCTAGGTACACAAGGTTTTCCTTTACAATCTGTGTGTAACAGTCGAGTTTTCTCACATCTTATAACTTTTAGTTTCCTCATCTGTAAGTTAAAAAGAATGCTGTCTACCAGTGTGCTTCATTGTATGGTGTAGAGTCAGATAGCAGGTGTGAACATGCTTTACAAAGAATAAAGTGTTGCAGTTATTATTTGACCAGTATTTTACAGTCATTACATTAGAACATTAAGAAATAATTAAAGTTACCAAATATTTATTAAATGTATATTATGGCTCAAGCTTGATTCTTGAAACCAGCAATATGATAACAACCACATGATTGGCAAAATAGATGCTTGGTATTGTTTTTTATTTCTTTGTTTTTAATATTTCAGGAAATTACTGCAAGATAGATAATTCAATAAAGTAAAATTCAATGATACAATATGTTTTAGGCAAAATAAAAACAAATACTGGTCACGTATACATGAACAGCTACAATGAATTTGGGGATTTCGGAGGCATTACAGGAGTTGTTTATGTCCCTGCTTTCTGATATCCAGAAGCTGCCTGCTTCTCTGTGCCCTCTGCATCCTCAGAGCAACCATGGGGAGCTTTAGCACTAATACATACCCAGGTTCTGACGAGGAAGCCTCTGATTCCCTCTGTCCCTCATAAGAACCCATGATTACACTATATCTACCCACATGGTACCACATGACCTCCTCCTGTGGAGGCAGCTGATAGCCAGCCATAGTTCCCCACAGTCGTACTTGCTTTCCATATAAGTCATGTTTTCTCAGATTTCAGAGAATTAGATCAGGATGTTTTGTGAAACACCTATCTGCCTTTCAGTGACTCAACAGAAACTGGTAATGCTTTTGTTTTCTGTTTCTCTACAAATATGTGTGGTATAACATACTAATTGATAAAAACAAAATTGAACTAAAGTCATTTATCACTCTGTGATTATAAGCCCTCATTATTAGCCATTTAGATTTGGATAAGCTTTAATAATATTTTTAATTACTAAAAAATTCTCCTTTATTGCTTATACTTATATTTTTGTTGAGTGTCGGGGGGAATTTTTATACATTTCTATTTTCTGAACAAATTAATAGCAAAGAGGCAGGGGGTCATTTTTAATGTCACCAAACACATGAATATATAATTGAATAACACTTCAGAGATTTCAGAAACATCTATTTTGGTGTCAGCAAGACTGATCACGATCCTCAGGTAAAGGTATTTTTCAAGCCTGAAGACCTCAGTTTGATCCCCAGGGACAAAATAATGGCAAGAATGAACTGATTCCTAAAAGTTGTCCTTGAATCCACAGGTGTACCCAACACATACATTGAGCACATATATAATAAATGAGTTCGAGTCCAGCCTGGTCTACAAGAGCTAGTTCCAGGACAGGAACCAAATGCTAAGGAGAAACCCTGTCTCAAAAATCCAAACAAAAAAAAAATCCAAAACATATAAATAATACATGTTTAGAATCTATTTTTAAATTTTTGACTTTGAAGCTGAAATCTGTTTAGTTTGCAACATTACATGCATATCAATTACATAAAAATATTTTCCTAGAATTCCATTAGACCCAGAGGAAGTAAGTATACTTATACCTCTATAAACCAATTTTATTTTTTCTAAATGTGGGCAATGTGATGATGAAATTCTGTTAAATTTACACAGAAAACTTGCTGTCATTCAGTGGGTTAGGGTTCAAACACATCAGGCCTTGGTATTGGCTCCTATTGAACACGGAGAAGGAAGGTAGACCCATCTGATCTAAACTGCCTACATAGACGGATTTTAAAAATAAATAAATAAGTTGCAATAAAAAACCTTGTTTTTTGAAAGATTAGAAAACATATCAGCTTAACTAAAGAAATTACAAGTCATGGCACCATGAATTAACTTTTACCACTCTGTAATTTAGAGAAGCTTATTGCAAGAGAGGGAGGTTTGGAAAAGCATTCCCCATAGCGTGGTGCTAGGTAATGAGACACCTGTGAAAACCTAGGGTTGACAAAATGTTTTCAAATTGCAAAACACTGAGAAAAACTCATAGACCCAAAGAAAAAGCAGTGAATTTAGGGCGTATGGGGCAGAAAGTACACCAGAATAGGTGCTTATTTAACTAATGACACAGGAAATTCTAAACCTCAGTGGTGCTTGAATTTAACAACCATGTACAGATGCAAATCTAAGTGCAGAGTATCTGTGTGGAGTAAATCTTTTTAAAAGTGGTTTTAAAAATTCTTTGGTCCCCAGCAAGAGAACACTTTATTCACATAAGAAAATGATAACTTGGCAAACTGCAAGTGCCCCTAGGCTGATGAGGCTTAATGAAGAAGGAATAATAATTCATTGCACACACAATCTGATGCAAAGACCAGGTAAGGATTGGGTGCTACATACACTCTAATCAATTTCAAACTTTTTGTAATTTTGAACAGGCCAGAGTCTCTCTCTCTCAATGTTCTTTTATCTAAAGGAAGAATTACCAAGAGAAATTCATGAGGTGATTAGCTCTTGATCTCTTGAGCACCAATTCACAATGCCATGTCCTAGGAACTGGAGAATGGAATTCTTATCATAAGGAATACAAAAACAGAAAGATAAAAAAAATGCATTCTGAGCATAGAATTAAATACTGTGATTGAAGAAGAAAATAACACCATAGTAAATACAAACGAAAAGCACTTGGCCCCATCTGAGGACAAACACAGGCTTCTGATTGGGCAGCCTCTCATCTGAAATACCAAGGATGGTATGAACTCATGTGTGAAGTCAAGAGGGTATTGCAGATAAAAAGCATATGGGTAGGCAAAAATGATAGCCCTTGGAGCCTATGTACAGATAAGAGATAGAGAGCAACAACAACAAAAGACTGAAGTGAAAAGTGGAGGTTGCATAGGAAACCTATGCAGCTGCAGTTCTTTTTCTATAGAGATTAAATGAGGTCGTGTGCAACTCACATATCATTTAGTCTCAATCATTTTAATAGGTAGAGTTACAGAATGTTAAAAATTAATGTATTTATGAAATCACCAGCTCAGAACAGTGGTCATGATGGAGCACAACACTGGGGAGAAGGGTGTGGGGTGGCAGGAGTTACATTTGATGGAGCATGTGCTACTGGGTGAGTGATATGTAAATTAGATAAGGAACTGCTGAAAGTGGTCATTATTTGCATTAACATCTGCCTTGAGTACAGTTTGTGTCCAAACATTGCCTTTCACCACATCTGTGTGTGCTTACCCAGAAAGGAACTTGAAGACACCACTTCTCCCATTTTCCTTATTTGGGTCACAGGTTCAAGCACAAGTCCTTCAGTCTAACTGATGACGTTTCTGGTGATCCTAAAACCATTAATGGCTGGCATAAATTTAAAATGAGGAAATACCATGAGCAACGGACCCTGCGGCTTCAAAGCAATTTGTTATGTTGCTCAGAATAACGCAGTGTGATGTGAGAAAAAGGAACTTGAATATGTCAAAACACTTAGGAAGCTGCTTACATTAGCTGCAATATAACCAGGAGCCAAAAAAAAGTAGAATATTATCTAAACTCTGAAAATGGAGGAAGTGCGAATGAAGAAACAGTTGACAAATATTCCATGGCATCTCCACTTGTCACAATACCTTCTCATATTTCATATGTTGGAACATAGAGAAAAGGGAACATATTCTAATCAAAGATGGTGTGATTCACTTGATCCCTCCTGCTCCCTTCCTCTCCTGTCCCCAGTCCATCCACAAAACCTTTTCTATTTCCCCTTCAGAGAGACATTCATGCATCCCTCCTTGAGCCCTCCTTATTACTTAGCCTCATTGGAGAGAAGACCCATATTTAATCTGGATCTTTTGAGGTGGGAAGATCCACCTTTAATCTGATCCTCACCTTCTGGTGGCAGTCTAAATCAAGGATATGGAAGAAAGATGCTTTTGTTCTTTGCCTGCTTGCTCTCACTCTTGCTGGCAAGTTCATTCATTCACTAGCATTATATCCTCCTTCTTTAGGATTCCAGCATAAACTGAAGATCAGCTGAGACATCCAGTCTCATGGATTGTACAACTACTGGATTGTTGAATTTTCCATTGATGGACAGCCATTGTACAAATAGCAGAACTATAGCCTGAAATTCACTCTAATAAATTCTCTTTCTGTATTTCTATAGATGTATTTTATCAGTTCTGGTCATTTAGAGAACTCTGACTAATACAATAGTAACAGGTCATGACAGTGTAGTATGTTTGCATGTATACTAAAAAAATTGCAAAATAAACAAGTCCACAAACTGCCTATTGAATTTGAGTTCAGATAAAATTTGCATAGGATTTAGGCTTAGTGATTATTAAACAAAGGTTAGATTGAGTTTTATGAAAATTAAATTTTTGTTGTTACAGAAACAATAAATGAATTTACTGGCTATAATGCTTTTTAATTGTTGCTTTGGAAAGACTTTTCTTTGAATGAAAACTGTTTTCACTGTGTGTATCTTTTTGGGTGTATACTCAGCCAGATAATTGTGCAATTTATACTCATCCATTATTTTCATAGTGTTAACTTGAGATTTGGAATTCACATAATAAATGCTGATTAACTGGCAAAAGAAAAAAAGATGGTGTGATCAGTAAATGCAATGTCAGGAGACACCACTGCAGGACTCTTAGTGAGGACCACAGAAGACCTACAGGCTGGTTGCTTGTATTTGAGGCCTAAAAACAATGAAGGTAAAATTTAGTGCTGATTCAACTGGTGGAATGGAAAAGGGTTTCTAATAATCAAAATGTCCTGAAAATGAGATGGGCTCCCATATAGAAGGGGGCTAAGCTGTCAAGACAGGTGAAGTGACCTGTTGAGTGAAGTGTAGAAGAAATTTATTGGTATGCTGTGAACTAATGTGATCACCCGTTAAGCTTCACTGTACCATTGAATTTATGCCAGTAGAGAATTGGTTTTCCATTATCCCTTAGGAGTCCAGCTGGTCTTTCGAATGTGGTGAGTTGACAGAGCATTCTCCTTGCTTTGGGGTGGAGCCTCTAAATCATTCCCACTGTCTGACAGCAAAGAGCTCAGAAGGAGTTTCAGTTCTTCAAAGACATTAGCTCACTGCCAGTTCAGAACACTAGCTGTACCCTTCACAAAGCTACCTGAAGCTGAATTATGACCTGTTCAGATTAACCAGCCATGGTACTAAAGAAAGTTTCAACTTAGCGCAGGGTTCTCTCTCCCCTTCTGTCTTTAGTCTGTAATTCACCTTGGCTGTTTTAAGAGGAAATTAAGAAATTTATAAGTAAGATGAAAGACTTTTGGGGAGGTATGTTTTTAAGACTTATTCAGTAGTCTTTGACTGCAATATACTCTGGTTTCAAGAAAACACATGGTGTAAAGTAACAGGCCTAACGGATAATAGCTGGAGAGATGGCTCAGTGGTTAAGAGCACATGTATCTCTTCCAGAAAAGCAATTTTATATCTAGCTTGATGTGGTGGTTCATAACTTTCTGTGCCTCCAGTCCCAAGGGATCTCACACTCTCTTCTGGTCTATGTGGACAATACATACATTTGGTGCACAAGCATGTATTCAGAGAAAACAGTACACATAAGATAAACCAAATTTTAACAAAACATGCAAAATATATATTTGAGTCAATGGGACACACATCAGAAAGTACAGGAAAATGGTGTCTAATTGTTCAGCCTGAGAAGCTATATTCATTTTATAAGGCAGGAGGACAAGTCTGCAGACTTGTTGGGGACAGGGTCAGGAGGGCTTCAAGGACACATATTAGAATACTGTGAAGCAGACCAACCTTAGGAAGTCCACCCACACGGTCTTTGTGTGAGAAGATGAGTCTCAGTACCAACAGTGGCTGGGAGAGAATGCTACTGTCACCTCAAAAACAGCAGTCACAGGAAGAGAAGGCCACAGTCATCAAGGACTTTCCGTCAGTAAACATGAACACTCATGCCTTGTACGGAGAATTTTGTGCTGTGAATATTATTTCATGATAACTTTCAATCAGTGTTCGCCATGCAAGAACTAAACTCTAGAAACAAAAGATCATGCTGAAAATCAGTAACAAATTTCATGGAGGAAAAATGCTAAGGGCCTGCAGAGTTGGTCTTGAAGAAAATGATTTGTGTTAGCAAGGGAGCATATCACTCTCTGGAAAGACTGGCCACTCTTGACCCGAAAATTCTTTTTTCTAGCTCTTCTATTATGCAGCTTCAACTTTTCATTATCTTTGCTCATATGGCAACCCTCTCAGACCAGCATATTCAAAGTGTTTAGAAATTCATTTCCATATTGTTTTTCTTCACTAAGAGAGGGACATACACACAAAAGGCCTCCCACCGCATGGTGCCATTGCTTTTGGCAGCTCGGGCTGTGTGACAAAAGTGTCCCCTAGAAGGGGTTTGCATTTAGAAGAACCTGCCATTGCCACTGAGGGAGGCAAGGAGAAAAGGTGACGGAACAGTTAGACAGCCACACTGAACAAAGGCAGTTAAGTTATTTTTATAAAGCCTGCTGCTGTTCTGAATCCGCACTTTTCATGCTTTCGGTCAACCATTTAAATAAACCATTCCATTTAAAAGCATTCTATTCCCAGCAGTACTCATCTGGGGAAAGTCAAAAATGAGAGTCTCAAACCAATTGTGAGATATTGCACAATTTCTCATCACCAAGCTCCATGAAAGGAAACATGAGCTAAACACAAGAGACTTGCACATGCTATGTTAAGAATAACTGGTGTCAGGTAGTGCAACATAGAAGCAGTGTACAGCAAATATACTCCTTATTGAAGAGATTAATGCTTGTGTTGGACAAACTCAATGAAACTCACAAAGATGCTACTGCATATGAAATGTAATTGCATCTCAAATGGGGCTTGGTGGATTGGATCTTGGATTGCTTTGTTCCTGTAGATCTTACATTTCCTGACAGTGCTATTACAACACAGTTAATTTTAGCAGGAGACTTTGTTAAATCTCACAGAATTCATCAGCCATGTTGTATGAAATCATCTTTTGCTGGCTGGGTGGTCCATCTTCCGTGCTGTCATAGGAAATCCAGACAAACCAAGGTGGATGCTGAGCCAGTAACGGGCTTTGGTGGTAACAGTGTTCAATATGGTTTCCCAGATCATGCTAAGTGCAGCACTCTGGCAAGAGAGGATGGTAATAGGGAGAGAATTCTTGGGGGACAGGGAATTGCTACCCCTTTCACTACAGGCTTTAAAGAGCTTAAGTCATTTATAAAATCTAAATCCATTAAATAAAAATTTCCTTAAAATGGCTCACCCAACTATATCTTGTTTATAATTAAAAATATATATAATATGTATGTATGCATGTGTAAATATATAAAGCACTAAGCTATATCAATTTTCGATAGATGCAGCAGATTTTATAGCAAAGAAAATTATTAAATTATTAAAATTGAACATACAAAATCACTAAAGGATGAACATACCAAGAATATGCATACACCACAAGTGTCCATTTCACTTTAATTTGCAGAAGCAAAACCTGATAGGGATGAAAGGGCAATTATAGAGTTAATAATTAGAGCTGCATGCTTCAACTACTATTGTGTGTGTGTGCATGTGTGTGTGTACATGCTTGTGTATGTTTTGTGAAGACTGTGAAGGACCTATGAAAATATTTTGTACCTAAATTTGTCTGGCTAATTTTACTCTTAAGTTTTAGTAGTTATTTGAATATTTCAGACACATGGCATCTATCAAACCTGTTTTCAGTACTTTTTATAGAGAAGACAATTGTTTTCATAAAGTCTCTTGTTTTAGGACCTTGTTACTGGTGTTTTACAGTCTTCCAAGTATAGCTCTGAACACATCTCTGAATAATGTTTTTTCTCACTGCCTTTATTTTCAGGTTACTGGGTTGGTAAATTATTTAAAGCTCTCTAGAGGACAAAACTGATAGAATGGATCTACATTATGAAGAGAACCTATTAGATTGTTACATATGATGTGCACTGGGTAGGGCAAAGATGGCTGCCTGCACAGCGGGAAGTCTGAGAACACAAGAGCAGATCAGTCCACCAGACTGGGTGCAGTTCTAGTTCAGTCTGGAGGAAGGAGGGTCCTTACTGAACTACCATTCTCCAGTTCATGCTGGAAACCCTGTTAAGTTGGGTTCTGATGCCAAGAAAGAATGACAGACACAAGCAGCAACTGAGTAGGTTTACTCACCAACAAATAGAAAAAAAGGGCAAAACTTTCCCCTCAGAGTTCTTTATATCTGGATCTTTCCTGGAAAGCTCTGGCTCCGAGTCTTCCCTTTCTGATCTTTCTGGAAATGCCCTCACAGACCTATCTAGAGATGTGTCTTAATGGATCCAAGATCCAGTCAAGTTGATAACTATGTTTAAGCATTATAGTTGGAATACCTCTGGCAGGGACCTTCAAACAACGCTGAGGCTGAGAAGCATAGCAGCAATGACATTTGCTTGAGTTTACAGTCAAGAAAAGTTCATTTCATGATTCTAGAATTAATGTTCTTAATTATTTGGACTAAAATATCAGATAAGATAGCTCAAAACCAAGTGTGACATTCTCTTGGAAAACTGTATTACCTCATCCCAATCTAATTTCCTTTCTCCTTACTGAGGTAATTCCACTTGACTTAAGTGAATATATATTCAAAGCATTGCTGTTTATATATATATCAGTATAGTGTTTCTACATAAATAGGGGGAGTGGCTCTGTCTCCATCAATTTTGGTCAAATCTTTTGAGGTAGAAACTCAGTTTCTTTGGCCATGATCCTGTCTGACTTTCTCTCTCCTCTTTGGAAAGGGACCCAAGTTTGCTGCAGGTGACATCCATCATTTTATTAGTGGAGGTAAGAGTTTATAAATAGAATATTGACATTGTGTCTCTCAGAAGCTAAAGATTTTGACTTGGTCATATTCCAAGTGTTTCAAATACTTGGGGTATAAAATAAGAATTGGTTCTTATTTTAATATGCTTAGGTAAATTTAAAAAGTATTTGTTGAGGTCATGTTCATCAGCATTTCCTCTTCTTCTACAAAAAGGGGGGCATTAGTAGATTTCCCTAAACTGCTAATTTAGTTTAAAGGAATTACAATTTTCTTCTTTGTTCATTTGGTTTTTCGTATCTTGCAGAATAGGTAAACATGAAAAATAACATGGTACGCTGAGTCATTAGTAGACATGAAAATAAGTGTGGTATGAAGGATGTTTATGATAAAGACCCCTTAACAGAGGGAGTAAGCAGTAAGGAAGTTGCTAAGTGCAGTGACTCACATTATTTCCTTCAGGGTATACATGTTTACCTCTGTCCCTGCTTAAGAGATGAGAAAGCCATGGAACAAGTGGATTCAGCAACTTGTCCTGTAACAGAAAGTATCTACAATGAAGACTTTCCATGAATTATTGTATTGTCTGGCTTCTCTTAATATCAACATTTTCTGAAATTAAAGATACAAATTCTGAGAAGGCTTCAGAAAATTACATGAGAATGGAGCTAGCCTCTTCATGTTGCTGCCTTTTTTTCCCCACTAGCTGACATTGGTAGGGTGACCACACAGACTTTCTTGTCACAGATGCAGCTGCTTCCACCCCCATGTCCCATGGAACACCATGGTAACAACAGCCGTATCCCAGCCTTTCCTTTCTGCTCACTTGGAATCTAGAAAACTCTAATTCAATTATAGCTTAGAAGGAGATATTCTTACGAGATGAGAAAAATATGAGAACCAGTTCTGATCTGTCTTGGGGCAAGATTAACATTTGTTAAAGCTCATCATTTTGCCAGCACTCATTCATCAATAAATATAGGCCAAATCAAAATTTGGCATGAAATCAAGTAAGAGGAGATCATTATATTTTCTTGATTTTACCACACAGGGAAATATTGAATAACTTACTGGCAGTTTATCACATTTAACTTATTGTCATTTTATTTGTGTCCTTTTAATTTTACAACATATTATTAATGAGATTCTCTATATACATTTAATAACATGTTTATTAATGGGTTCCTTTGATTACCTAAATTAGTATAATGTACCATGGTTGTCACTATACATTGTGCCCACAGTAAAGGCTCTCAGCATAGAACTTGCAAGATGTAAATAAAAAGTATCTATTGTATGTTCATTTTTAGGCATTTTCTTTGATGAAATCATCAACAAAGAAAAAATAATCCTACAGTCTCATAGGCAATGGATTTTGTTTGAGGTTGTCTAATTTAGAAATCGGGAGCTGTGCTGTCCTACACTGCACCATTCTCAATGCCTGGGCTGTTTCTCATAAATGTAAAACCTAAGAATTATCTAAATGAGTACATTATAGGGATGACTTTAAAATTCTTTCATTCAATAAGATGTTAGTTTTGCTTCACAGTGATACTTCTTCAGATGAAGATGACACAGCCAGCTGTGATATCTTCACTCTTTTTTTTCTGTTATAAAGCTATCTGTATTAAGAATTTTTTTAAACACAGCCTTTTCCCATTTTACATTGTTGAAATAAGAGCGGTGGGGCTGCGTCCCCAGCACCCCGGCCGCCCACACAGCTAACTTTACCCGAAATAATTACACGGACACTGTATTCTTTTAAGCACTGCTTAGCCCATTAGCTTCAACCTCTTAACCCATTTCTAATCATCTATGTAGCACCATGAGGTGCGCTTACCAGGAAGATTCTAGCCTACGTCCATCCTGGGTCTGAGCTTCATGCCTCTGCCTCGGAGAGCAGAGCTATCGTGAGGGGAGCTTGGCATCTCTGTCTGAGGCATCTGGCTCTGAGCAGAGCTGCATGCTTTCTGAGCTCACTTCCTCTTCATCTTAGCATTTTCTTCTGTTTACTCCACCCACCTATGTTCTAACCAATCGGGCCAAGCAGTTTATTTATTGCTTAACCAATGAAATCAACAGATTGATATGACACTCCCACATCATTACTTAGTTATCCTAGGTCCACCTCCTCCCCTCTTCCCTTCCCTCCACCTCATTCCACCACCAATCCACTCCTCGGGAAGGGTTAGGCTTCCCCTGGGCAGTGAACTCTAGCACTTCACATCAAGGAAAGACCAAGGCCCTCCCTTCACCCTTATCTCTTGGCTAAGCAAGAGAATGTGCTCATGGATGCCAGTTCAAGCAATAGGGATAAGTCCTGGTCTCAATGCCAGTGGCCCACAAAATACCCGAATTCAGTGAGCCTAGTCTGATCCTATGCACGTCCCACTGCTCTCTGTGCTGAGTCAGCAAGCCTTGACTAGCTGAGGTCAGCTGTTTCTGTGGGTGTCACCATCATTGTATTGACCCCTATGCTCATATTATCACTTCTCCCTCTCTTGGACTGGTCTCAGGTATGGGAGAAGAAGGGAGGGGAGTGGAGAAAAATATGTAGCACAATAAAAACAATAAAATTAAATTAAAAATGAAGTGTCAGAGAAGACCCCTGTGACTAGGTGTAGAGGTTATATATTTTTCTACCCCTTTATGTCTTTTATCATAAAACCTAGAATATCCATGTCACACCTGATTTTAATACCATGCACGCTGTTTGTTTGGACTTCAGAACTTCTTTTGCTATTTTCACTCTTATAAGCCTTTCTCTCTAGCTGCTGGGAAATTTAGATGATGGAGCTGGACTGTCTTCCTAAAAGACTCAAATTCAACTGGTAAATGTAAGAGGTTATGTACAGGATTGGAAGGCATGACCTTGTCCTACATTCTATGGGAGAACATATTGTCTTATTCAAGATATTATTTCTATTATCTGGAGAGAACCACAATTACCTGCAGATGTACTAATCACACCATTATTGGTAGCTATTATATTCATAGTGAACAGTCCTTTTTAATCTTTTTCTTTATTCATGAATAAAATAGGTATAATTACCTTAATAAATCGATGATAAAAGGATTACATAAGAAAATATGTGGAGTATTCAATTAAAGGTAGGGCAGAGGACCATGACTCTGTAGATTATAATCACTGAGCTCATTAGACCTCAACCTTAGACAAAGAACTGTAGGCAGCTTGGGAAAGCAGAGAGCTGGAGAAATTGTCATTCCTAAGGTAAAGACTCCAAGTTAGTTCATCCCAGAACTCATATAGTTGCAGATGACACTCTATGTATTGAAGAAGTTGTGTTTACATATTTAGTAAAATAGAACAGCAATAAAAGAAAAAGACTAAGAATTTGAGAGTGAACAAGTTGGGGGAGGATTCATGGAAGGGCTTGGTATGAAGAAGGGGAAGGTGGGAATAATGTGTTTATAAATTCAAAATATAAAAACATTTATTTCTGAGAGTTGAGACTGTCAATTAGCACTGTGAATGCTATATTCAGGGAATATGAGGAATGAGCAGTTGTGCTGTTGGAACTCCATTATCCAATAGTCTTTAAGAGACCAACCCACTTAGGCACAGTCTGTTATACTATAAATGTGGCTGTAAAGTGTGTCCTTGCTCTCTTGCTTCAGGTTCTCACTTCTGACTACTAGACTCTGTTCTTTTTCCCCGTTTGTGCAGAGGACTGTGATATAGGACAGTGATCTGCTAGTCTGCCCTAAATAAATAGCCCTTTATCATCCATAATTCTGAACTACTGTGGGATTATTTTGTATCTTCTGCCATCACAGTTGACTTTTTTGAGATACAGACAAACCTAAGTCTTCACATGTCCTTGTGAATGCAACCATCTGAAATCACTAAACTGTAAAGGACTTTCTTTCAGAATGTAGTGACCCAAAAAACAAAAAAAAAAAAACCAAAAAACCCAAACATTTTGGGAGGGCATACTTATCCACCCAGAGATGAGGGGCACTGGCTTCAGACAAAGGTGTGTCCAGAATTAATGAAAGTAGAATAAAAAAAAACAGAATAAAGAGATCCCACAGCCTGAAATAAGTGAAGACATATTGAACAGTTTTCATAAGGCTGTAAAAGAGCAGGGGAGACTCTAATTGAGACAAAAGAACCATTTGAAATAAATGGTGTCTTAAAAATAACAAAAAGTCTGAAAAAATTAAAAGTAGCTCTTTGAAGTAAAACCCAGTCAAGCAAAGAAATAGCACACAAATCATTAACATTTTATTTCTTTTTAAAATTATGAATCATTCATTCATGCTATCAGGAGACTGTTATTTAAAAGAAATATTAATTTCACTTAATTTAATATATAATTAAACATGTTTTGCATAATTATATTCCAGTCATTTCTATTTCTAAGAAATATTAGAACTTTAAAGCAGAAATTTCATTACAATGCTAATATTTGGTACCTCAAAAGAATCTCTTTGCAAATAACCAGATCAACTGCTCAGTTAATTCATTTTACAGTAGTCCTTCTTTATTTTAAGCAGGCTACTTACGTTTTTCATGGATTCACTCAGGAAATTAATTCTCCATGATTTATTGGAAAAGCAAATATTCTTGTAGTTTGTCAAGTTGACCTACTGCCATGGACTAATTTGGAAGCTTCTAATTTCTCTTTTATCAATTATTTTATAAAAACAACTGCTAAAATTGTTCACTGGACAGGCACTGTTAAAATACATATTTAAAACAATCCATTTCTTTTACTCATTCCATAAACCTAGAGTATGTAATAATAATCTTGGAGACACAAAATGCAGATGCCGGAGCAACTAGTCCCAACATAAACTGCTCTCTGGGTGTTCTAAAGCACAGGTGTCTTTTGAAAAATATTTGAAGGTATATTTTGTTATAATAAGAAAAATGGGGTAGAGAAACTGATTGTCTTCATGTTAAGCAGTAGTTGACTTATTTCTTAATTGAAAATACTTAGTGAATGTCAGATATTTAAACAGCACTTTCATTAGTGAAGGGACCTGTGAATTATTTTAAAGCTGAGTCTTGGGTAAATTTTTTTCCTCTGAGCCTCCAAGAAGAGACAAAATAAAAAGAAGAAACGAAGTTCAGAGTAAGAGCATAGAGAAAATAAGTGGAAGGAGGGAAGGAAGGGAGTGATTGCAAGCATGGCTCAAGGCAGAAAACAGGCACATCTCTACCCCAACTTTTATACTTAAGAAAAACATTACCCTGGATGTCATTTTCCTCCTCTATTTAACTAGCAATCATGTGGTTGGTGATACTTTCTTTTTAAAATGCTTTTCTAAGCAGTAAATTTGAATTGTTAAGCTAATGGTCTTTTAAGTCATATCAGATTTTTCAAACATTTTCATCTTTGGTGCCGACTAACAACAACACAGGAAAGTCATTCTCAGCTAGGAATACCTCAAGGAGTAGAACATTTGAAACAAAACAGTTAAATAATTAAAAGAATGTGTTACCAAATAATGATGAAAGAATAGTGATGAGGAATGATGTTACTGAAAGCGATGTTACTAAAACATAGAACAATGGGAACATAGAGATGAGCTGAGAACCTATCTTATTGCTAGAGAGCTTGCTTAGCAGGCATGAAAATCAGACACACACCACACATAAATATACTACACACACACACACTAAAAACATCACACATGCACACATGTATATACACCCATGTGGACTCAGACAAAGAAACACAAGAACAAATGGTCCAAGTTGGAAATATAACTTGTGTCATCCAGGAAACAGCACAGCTATACATGTGGAGACTCAACAGAATGAAGTAGAAAGAATGGCCTAAGTATTTTATGTAATAATTCATAAAATATGTCAGTTCACAAAACTATCATCTCAACAGTCTGAAAACATGAGACAAACAAAGAAAACATATCTAGTCACACAGTCACCCATGGAAGGAGAATGATAAAGACAGAAGTGAAGGTAAAGGGAGTAAGAAGAAAGAGAATAGAGATACAAGGACAATTTAAACTAAGACACTGAATCAATGAACTATTGTGGAATCCAAAAGTGGGAAGGAAATAAACGAGGAAATCAGGTTGGAAAGATGACTATGAACAAATGGAAGTCAGAGGTCATTGTCACAACTATAGAGCTCTACTTCAGCATTCAGCTTTGTGATTGCCTCCTGATGCAACTAAATTAGCATAATTTTCTCAATGCCTTCTATTGAAAATGGCAGCATCTTCTCGTAACCTATGGAGGTTGTCACTATCCTATCTAATGTGTGCCAAACCCTCCAGTGACTGAAACTGTAGGCACTATCATAGCTGATGTCTGCTGTGCTCTCTATAGAAAACATATATGTCACAGGGAATTTCACTCTGTTTTGTCTCTTATACTGACATAGCCTGTCTGCTTCTTATTCAACACAGAAGTTGTACACACACAAACACACATAAACATACACACTCACACATACACACACACATTCAGACTTCTCAATGTAAGAGGAGGGGCTTTTCACAAAGTTGTGGAGTGATTAACATAGCTACTCTATTATTAATTAGGCACTAAGGGCAGCTCAAAAATTTAAATGTCATCTCCTACAAGAAATCCTTAAGAATAACAATTTCACAAGAATCTTTTCAATATGCAATATAATTCTTTCTGCATATTGCGAATCAGTAACTTTATTGAGAGGTTCTTTAAAATCCCTTAGTACCATAAGAGTAGCATATAATTCTACCTTCTGGACAGAATTATAAGGGCTTTGTTCCACCTTACTTAATTCTTCTGATTTGTAACATGCCTTCCCTGATTTATTTGCACCACTATAAAATGTACAAGCTCCAGTTATTGGTGCATCATGTACAGTTCAGGGAAGAATCCAAAAAGTTATCTTTATAAGGTTAAGTCTATTGCTTTTGAGATAATTGCTATTAATTTCTCCCAAAAAATTAGCACAAGCCCTTTGCTAGGGTACATTTTCTTCCCATAAATTTCTTATTTCATCAACACTAAAAGCCACTATAATCTCTGCTGGGTCTCTACCTGCTAATTGACAAAGTCTCAATTTACCTTTTATAATTAATTCTGAGACTTTTCCCACTTTTTTACATTAAAAAAAGTTTTTATTTTTTGCTTGGTTTATGTGGTAAAAAGATCCATTCTAAGATAATATCTTCCCTCTGCATTAAAATTTCTGTAGGAGAAATTCTGGAAGGCAATATGGCTAGAATCAATTAAGATTTGGATTCACCCTATCCACATCTGCCTTTTATGATTTCTCTTCAACAATCGTCAATTCTTTTTCTGCTTCAGCTGTTAATTCTCTGGGACTATTCAAGCCTTTATCACCATCTAAGGTTTTGTTTAAATGAATTATCATCCCAACAGCTGGTAATAGACTGGAAATGTCTCCTATTTATCTTTGAAAGTCATTAAGAGTCTGCAACTGGTCTCTTTTAATTTGTGCCTTTTGTGTTCTAAATTTCTCTAACCTAGGTAATTAACAGAATATCCTCCTTGAATCTTTTCAGGAGCAATTTGCAATCCCCATTTAGGCAAGACTTTCTTTACTTCTTCAAACATCCTTTCTAAAGTATATTTGAAGAAGATAACAAAATGTCATCCATGTAATGGTAGGTTATAGACTTAGGAAACTGCTTACAAAGTATTTCCAATGGCTGGCTGACAAAGTATTGGCACAGGGTGGGGCTATTGAGTATTCCCTGTGGGAGGATAGTCCATTGACATCTTCTAGTAGGCTGAGAATTTTTATAAGTAGACATGTTGAAGGCAAAGTTTTCTCTATACTTTTCTTATAATGGTGTAGTGAAGAAACAATCCTTTAAATTGATAACTATGAGAGGCCATCTTTTTGGTAACAGAGATGGTAAAGGAATTCCAGATTGTAGAGGGCTTATAGGTTGAAAAAGATCTGTCACCATTTTCCATATTTCAGATTTCTTTTTAACAACAAATACAGAAAAATTCCAAGGGCTGGAAGATTCTTCTACATATTGAGCATCTGCTTAACCCATTCTTAATTAACCATTTTAAAAGTAGGGCTGTTGGCACCTCTGAAGGTTTATCAATTGTTTTGTATTCTTCTACAGGCCAAATGTCTTGTGTCTGTCATCTATAATATCTTCTAATATTTTCCACTGAAACATAAGTTTTTGGGGCTGCAGTAATGTTAATCTGGGTATTTCACTGCTGCAATAAGTAATGACACCACAAATTCACTGCAATGTTAGCTATATATGGCCTTAGTCTTTCTATTTGCCCTTCTATCCCTATAAATTCAACCCATCTCATGCTTTTTTTTTAATTATTTATTTTTTTATTGGAAAAAAAGAAATTCCTGCCTCCTCCCCGCCTCCCATTTCCCCCCTCCACCCCCTCCTCCTAATACCACCCTCTCCCTCCTCCTCCCCCTCCCTCTCCAGCCCGAAGAGCAGTCAGGGTTCCCTGCCCTGTGGAAAGTCCGAAGTCCTCCCCCCTTCATCCTGGTCTAGGAAGGTGAACATCCAAACTGGGTAGGCTCCCACAAAGCATGAACATGAAGTAGGATCAAAATCCGGTGCCATTGTTCTTGACTTCTCAGCAGCCCTCATTGTCCGCCAAATTCAGAGAGTCCGGTTTTATCCCATGCTTTTTCCGTCACAGTCCAGCTGGCCTTGGTGAGTTCCCAATGGATCAGCCCCACTGTCTTCATGGGTTGGTGCACCCCTTGTGGTCCTGACTTCTTTGCTCATATTCTCCTTCCTTCTGCTCCTCACTGGAACATTGAGAGCTCAGTCCGGTGCTCCAGTGTGGGTCTCTGTCTTTATCTCCATTCATCGCCAGATGAAGGTTCTATGGTGGTATGCAAGTATTCAACAGTATGGCTATAGGATAGGGTCAGGTTCCCTATCCTCAGCTGCCCCAGGAACTAACTGGGGACATCTCCCTGGGCACCTGGGAGCCCCTCTAGGTCCAAGTCTCCTGCCAACCCTAAGATGACTCCCTTAATTAAGATGTGTGCTTCCCTGCTCCCCTAACAAACCTTCCTTTATCCCAATCATCCCGTTTCCCCAAGTTCCCCCAACCTCCCCTTCTCACATTTCTCTCCCCTTATCCCCTTACCCCCCTCGCACCACACCCTCAAGATCCCAATTTTTTGCCCGGCAATCTTGTCTACTTCCCATAACAAGGAGGATAGCTATATGTTTTTCTTTGGGTTCACCTTCTTATTTAGTTTCTTTAGGATATCAAATTATAGACTCACTGACTTTTATTTATCTCTAGAAACCAATTATGAGTGAGTACATCCCATGTTCATCTTTTTGGGTCTGTGTTACCTCACTCAGGAAAGTGTTTTCTATTTCCATTGATTTGCATGCAAAATTCGTGAAGTCATTGTTTTTTACCGCTGAGTAGCATTCTAATGTGTATATATTCCACATTTTCTTCATCCATTCTTCCAGTGAAGGGCATCTAGGTTGTTTCCAGGTTCTGGCTATTATAAATAATGCTGCTATGAACATAGTTGAACAAATGTCCTTGTCATATGATCGGGCATCTCGTGGGAATATTCCCAAGAGTGGCATTGCTGGGTCCTTGGGTAGGTTGATCCGGAATTTCCTGAGAAACCGCCACACTGCTCTCCAAAGTGGTTGCACAAGTTTGCATTCCCAGCAGCAATGGATGAGGGTACCCCTTTCTCCACAGCCTCTCCAGCAAAGGCTATCATTGGTGTTTTTGATTTTAGCCATTCTGACAGGTGTAAGATGATATTTTAACGTTGTTTTGATTTGCATTTCCCTGATCACTAAGGAGGCTGAGCATGACCTTAGGTGTCTCTTGGCCATTTGAACTTCTTCTGTTGAGAATTCTCTCTTCAGCTTAGTGCCCCATTTTTTTAATTGGGTTAATTAACATTTTAAAGTCTAGTTTCTTGAGTTCTTTATATATTTTAAAGATCAGACCTTTGTCTGTTGCGGGGTTGGTGAAGATCTTCTCCCAGTCAGTGGGTTGGCTTTTTGTCTTAGTGACAGTGTCCTTTGCTTTACAGAAGCTTCTCAGTTTCAGTAGGTCCCATTTATTCAGTGTTGCCCTTAATGACTGTGCTGCTGGGGTTATACCTAGGAAACGATCGCCTGTGCCCATCTGTTGAAGGGTACTTCCCACTTTCTCTTCTATCAGGTTCAGTGTGTTCAGATTGATATTGAGGTCTCTGATCCATTTGGACTTGAGTTTTGTACATGGTGATAGATATGGGTCTATTTTCATTCTTCTACAGGTTGACATCCAGTTGTGCCAGCACCATTTGTTGAAGATGCTTTCTTTCTTCCATTGTATACTTTTAGCACCTTTTTAGAAAATGAGGTGTTCATAGGTTTGTGGGTTAAAATCCGGGTCTTCTATACAATTCCATTGGTCAACTTCTCTTTTTTTTATGCCAATACCACACTGTTTTCATTACTGAAGCTCTGTAATAGAGTTTGAAGTCAGGGATGGTAATGCCTCCAGAAGTTCCTTTATTGTATAAGATTGTTTTGGCTATCCTTGGTTTTTGTTTTTCCATATAAAGTTGATTATTGTCCTCTCAAGGTCAGTGATGAATTTTGATGGGATCTTGATGGAGATTGCATTGAATCTATAAATTGCCTTTGGTAGGACCGTTGAGCTCTACTTCTTCTCCTTCTTCTATCTCAATTACTCTTAGGTTTGGTCTTTTTATTGTGTTCCATATTTTCTGAATGTTTTGTGATGAGAATTTGTTGGTTTTGCTGTTTTCTTTGATCAGTGTGTTTATTTTCTCTATGGTATCTTCTGTGTCTGACATTCTTTCTTCTATCTCTTGTAATCTGTTGGTAGTACTTGTCTCTGTTGTTCCTGTTCGTTTACCCAGATTTTCCATCTCCATCCTTCCCTCGGTTTGTGTTTTCTTTATTACTTCCATTTCATTCTTCAAGTCTTGAACCGCTTCCCTTACCTGTTTGATTGCTTTTTCTTGTTTCTCTTGGTTTTCTCGGGTATCTTTGAGCGATTTTTTCATTTCCTCTACCTTTTTGTTTGTCATCTCTAATTGTTTATGGCAGTTTTTCACCTCCTGATTAAGGTCCTCTATTATTTTCATATAATTCACTTTTGAGTCGATTTCTTCTAATTCTTCTGGAGTAGGGTGTACAATTCTTCTTATTTCGGGATCCCTGGATTCTGGTGATGACATGTTGCCTTTCAGGTTGTTGGAGGAATTCTTGCATTGGCGCCTTCCCATCTCTTCCTTCAAATGGAGCCAGGAGAGGCCTGGTGTCTTGGTCCAGTCTCTGGGTGTATCTCTTCAGAGTAGAGGCAGGAACCGACCCATCCCGATGGAACTCCTCAGCACCACAACTCGGACGCCACTCTGGGTGGTAGCCCTTCCAGATGGAACTCCTTAGCACCTAAATGGGGCTGCCCTGTAGCCCTAACCTTGAGACCTGCCTGGAAGGCAGGCACTCCCCGCTAGCTCTGGGTGGGTAGCCTTGGTGTGGGAGCTTAAAACCGGTTTGAGCACTGGTCCGAGCAAACAGCAGGGCAGGGTTGGGGGGTGGGGTGCTGGGGGGTAGGGTCGTGCCTAAGACAGACAGCCCTGCAGAAGGAGCTCGGGGAGGGGGGGTTGTGCTCGCTTCTGGGACACACCACCCCTGGATAGAATACACTCACCCGTCCAGATGGAACTCCTCAGCACCTAAGGAGGGCCGCGTGGGGAAGGATGTGGGAGGCTGCGCTGGGTCCAGGAGACCACTGGAGGCCCTGGAGCACAAGCTGTAGGTGCCCGAGCTCCCTTACAGGGAACCTTGAGACCTGCCTGGAAGGCAGGCACTCCCTGCTGGCTCTCAGTTTTTTTATTTTTTAAATTGAAAAATCTATTGAACAACTTCCAAGTCTAAAAATTATCAATTCTCCTTTCGTCTCATTCCAGTGCTCCAGGCCCTCTGCCCAGCAGAGAGACACTTGTCCAGGAAGATGTTGTTCTAGATGCTGAACTTTGCACTCTCAGCAGTCTTGCCTGGATGGAGTATGGTCTGTTCGACAGAAGTCCCTGGAGCTTCACCATCCAAATAAACCTCATGCTTTGTTTTACTGAAGATAGGGTTCCAATTCCCAGGAACTGAACATCCACCTCTTGAAGAGGTCAATTCAGATGCCAAGATTCTGAAGCAATGATACTTACATCCGCGCCTGTTTCTAATAAGCCTTAAATTCCTTCTGAGTCCTGGCACCACCAGTGAAGAAAGAAAATGTGACTGCCTTGCCAAAAAAAGTACTGAGCCATGTGGTTAAAATAGATAAGAACAATGGGTTGATATAAGAGTTAATAAGAAGCCCAAACTAATGGGCCAATCAGTTTATGATCAATATAGACCTCTGTGTGATTACTTTGGGGCTTAATGACTGTGGAAACCAGACAGGGCAGAAACCATGTTAACAGCCAGTAAGCATATTGCTAGCTAGCTCTTACATCTAGAATTAACCCATTTCCATTATTTTATAATCTACCACAAGGCTTGTCATCTACCAGCAGGATTCCAGCTGGCAGTTCCCATCTTTCCTCTCTGGCAGCTACATGGCATCTCATTGACTCTGCTGTATTTCTCCAATCATTCATTTAGTTTTCCCCACCTAGTTCTACTCTGCCCTATCACAGGCCAAGGCATCTTTTTTATTCATTAACCAATAAAAGCAACATATTTACAGAAGTATTTTCCACAGCAGAACATATTTTCAAAGTTTGCTTGTTTGTTGCTGTTTTTCTTTTCATAGGTGAGCAAGAGGGAAACCTCCACTAATCGTAAAAGATGGCATTAAATTTTCCCCATTTGAGGAAATCATGGGGATCATTAAATCTAGTGTAAAATGGAAGAGCCTCTCCCTGGGATACCATCTTCTTGATCATGGTACTTTTCCTAAAACTTTCTTGTGAAATTGGCAATTTTTCCTTTCAGAAGTTGATTATCTGCAGTTTCTGGATCTTAAGCACATAGTTTTACAGCTGATAGTCATCTCTCAATCTCACTTATCTCATGTCATAGTACCAATATCTGCACCTATTCCTTAGGTGTATTTATTGGTTCTCACCCTCATGCCCCTTTCAAAGCACTGAGGATGTGCTTCAAAGACAAAAAGAAGCCCACAGTATGCCATTTATTGAACAGTTAAATGCTCTTAACTTTTAAGAAATAACATCATAAATAATGCCCAAGTTGATAAACTCAAATTAAGAAGGAATCTTCTATTCAGCTGTTAGGAAGCGAAAATAAAATCTGTTTCTGTTCAATTATCATACTTGAAACTTTAAAGTTTCAGTGTATGGTAAACCCTTGATTAAGATATAGGAAAAATCATGTTTATGAAGCAAGTAAGTAATTTAAGGTAAATCAGGAGAGAAGGAAGTAAGGAAAGATGGAGAAAGAGGGAGGGAGAAAGAGCTTTCCAATATCCTGGGATTTCCCTCTGAACCTACTATAATCCATTTCCTCGTTTTCTCTGGGTATCACTTTTCTGCCAAAGAAAAATTATTGTCGTATTCTTATTCTGTATAAGTGATTTAAGACACAGTTATATCTAATTCAAAGAAATATTTGGAGACTGTACTAATCTAACAGTTCTTAATTAGATTAATGTTATTTAAGCACAGAAGATATCAAGTGTCAGCACTGTGTCTGCCATAACAACAGAGCTACACAATTAGCACCTTTTATAAACTAATCTTCCTAGAAAAATATTTTCATTGAACAAAAATGATAAAAGATATTATAACACATCCTAGAACTTATCCATCTAATCTCCTGTGTATTTCATTGTACTGTCTTGGGTTTTATTGAGACGTAGTTTCCAGTGAGAGAGTTACACTGTCTCATTTATGGTAAAATGACTATTAACCTGTGACATCTGGTTGCTTTTCTCATTGTGACATTATTTAAGGGCTGTTTTTTATCTTCTGTGAAACTCAGAAGTAAAACAATATCATATTTCCTAACACTGAGCAATTTTTTGCAATCATATCTCAGATGAACTAAAGAAATACAAAGTTATATCCATAGCCTGGTGTTTCCTCAGGTCAGATTTTCTACCACTTCTTTAATGCATCTTATCAAATCCCAAGTTAGGATCTCAATGTAAATCTCCAAATCACCCATCAAATGCTTGTGCAGTGAGATAGACTGTACTCGTGCTCATTTGTGTGCTTATATAATAACCATAAAACATACACAAAGTATCTCTTACATATGAATAATATTATTATGGAGATAAATGTGTCTTCCCCATACAATGCTCATAATTAAAATACTTAATGCATATATATATATATATATATATATATATGTATAGTTATTTAAAAACTTTAGGTGACTTAAAGGTTCATATGGGTATGCTTTATATATATTTTGGTCATTCATGCATACCTTTCAACAATCTTTGCTTATGTTTCAATATTCACTGTTTGCTTTTCCTCTGACATGTATAGCCTTCATCTAGATATTATAATTTGTTGGCCTATAGTTATTAAAAATACCAACTAGTTGTGCTGATTTTTTTTATTATCAATTTGACACAATCTTGAGACACCTAGGAAGTGTCAACCTCAATTGCATCACCTAGATTAGATTGGCCTGTAACCTGTTGATGTAGGGAATACTCAGGCCACTGTGCATGTTCTATCCCTAGAAATGTGCTCTCTGACTATATAAGAAAGGCAACTGAGTATCAGTATGAGAGCAAGACAGAGAGGGAGTCACCAACCAGGGCTTTTCTAAGTCCCTGACTTCAAGTTCCTGCCCTGAGTTCTTGTCCTGGCCTCCTTCAGTGATAGATTGACCTAGAAGTATAAGTTGAAATGCATTTCTTCCTCTACAGTTAATTTTTCATCAAAGTGATCTATTACAGCAACAAAGATGTAACTAGAATACCAATAACAAATTATAATCATGTGGTAATTATGTATTCTTATCTGTAGCTGTCCATTTTGAGTTGTCTAGATAAAAAATTGTCAGCTAAAATTGTTTATCTTCTAAGGTATTTTTTCCTGTGCTTCTACTTTGACATTTGTCATACCTTTGCTTGTGATAATTTTGATACGTTTTAACTTATGTTTTTTAAATTAATGAGGTCCATTGTTTGGTTAATTATCTGAAATCTCTCCAGTAGTTAAATTAGGTGCTTATTAAACAACTTTTTCTTTGATGTATTCACACTATATCATAAAGTTTTTATTTCTTGTGTTTTCAAATCAATTCATATACAAATTTATTTTAATTTAATTTTTGTTTTTAATAACCACTTCAATAGCATAATTTTTCAATCTCCAATTGTTTTTCACAAATAATTACGCAGTTTTCTATTCAACTCCCTGTGAGCATTCCCTTGGATCACTGATGTTTCTTCTTCACTTTTTATGGACTCCTCTTTTTCTCCTTCCATCTCTGGCATGTTATAGAGTATTCCTAGACATGGCAATGTTGAGTTTCAATGCTTTCTTCAGCTTGATCAATAGTTATTTGATGTTCCTGGTGAGGTTGTCAGGGAATATGTTAGGAAGTAGTTACTATGTCAGGGACTGCAGCCAGAATGGTGGACACCAAGTGAGGGTTCACAGATGTTTGTAGCTCTTTGGCAATATGAGTGTAAGGAGCAGGATGATGGAAGATGTTGGTTACTCCCTATACAGTGACTTCACGTGGGGTGTAGTTAATGTATGCTGGGATCAAATCCCAGCTACATGAGAAGATGATGTGAAAAAGCACAAGTTTGAAGCCACCCTGTGGAGTATAGTGAGACTACATTTAAAAGAGAAAGACTACTTTAGTAGTGTAACCTGGGATAATCTATTTAGCTTCTTTCAGTGAAAGTTATTCATTTGTGAAATTCAAGTTATAATAAGTATTGATCATATAGGGGTGACTTCCTGAGCAGATAGCTATAACATGGTGGGTACCAATCTAAAGTCAGTATTCTCTAAATGACAGTTGTTGTTCTGTTTAACTTTTGCTTTACAATATAATGGCTAAAATACTTTTGATTTAGAATCTGACAATGCATATGACCACATTTTAATATTTCATAAAAATTACTTGTATATTTTGCTGTATGAGGATAGTCCAACCATCAGACAAGAGCTCAGTGATGTTATCAGTGAAAGTATCTTGACATCTTTAACAACTGCTATATAGACATGGAAGTTCAGTAATCATTATCTTGTCTCTGTTGTCATCATAGTTTGAATCTTGACCTTGGAAAAATTATCCAATAACAGGCAGAAATCAGAGAGATTATAAAAAATGATAGAAAGATGCTGTGAAACAATGCTCTTGTAATTTTTAAAGATTTGCCCCTTGCATTTTAATAAAACACTGATTGGCCAGTAGCCAGGCAGGAAGTAGAAGTGGGGTAACAAGGAAGGAAATAGAGGCTGGGAAATGGGCACAGGAGAATTCTGGAAGAAGAAAGCTCAGTTTGCAGTCATCATCCAGATGCAGAGGAAGAAAGATGAGAATGCCTCACTGATAAAGGTACCAAGCCACGTGGTTAACACCGACAAAAATGATGGGTAAAGTAAAATGTAAGAGTTAATAAGAAGTCTAAGCTAATAGGCCAACCAGTTTATAATTAATGTAGTCCCCTGTGTGCTTCTTTAGGACTGAACAACTGTGGGACTAGGTGGGACAGAAACCTTTGTCATCAAAAAGGTCATAGAATGGACTGTAAATGAGACCATGTGTCTTAGGGTTTTTATTATTGTAAAGAAATACCATAAGAAAGGCAATTCTAACAAGGAAAACATTTATTTGGGGTTGCTAGTTTACAGTTTCAGAGGTTCAGTCCATTAGTATCATAGATGGCAGCATGATGGAATACAAGCAGACATAGTACTGGCAAAGTAGCTGAGAGTTCTACATCTTTCAGTCAATGGGAAGTCAATGGAGACACTGGGCAGTATTCTGAGCATAGGAAATTTTACTTCCTTCACACCTTCTCCAACAAGGTCATATCTACTCCAACAAAGTCACATCTCCTCATGCCACCAGTGCCAATAGTGTCACCCTGTTTGAGATTATGGGGGCCAGTAACATTCAAATTACCACACCTTGTTTACAGGAATCTTTGAACTCTTAGCTGAAAAATAGCTCAAGAGTCACATACTATACACAAATATTACCTAAAGACACTCAATTATTTGGGTGGTGGTGACAAATGTCTTTAATTCCAGCACCCAGGAGGCAGAGACAGGCAGACTTCTGCAAGTTTGAGGTCAGCCTTGTCTACAGAGCTAGTTCCAGGACAGGCACCAAAGCTACAGAGAAATTCTGTCTCGATTCCTGCCCCCCAAAAGATATGCAATTAATGAGAGAATATAAACCAAATAGTTTTCTTGTTCAACAAATGCGAGGAAGAAAAACAGAATTGGATGTATCATAAACCTTGACTCAGTCATAGGTAGTAAATATTTTGAGATTTCAGGTTCTACAGAGTATATAGGTGAAGTTTCACTGTGTACAACAATTACAAAGGAGAATTCTACCACATACAGTAACAATTGGAAATAATGCCTACCAGTAAATTATCAAAATATTTTTCCACTATTTTATTTTATATATATGAGTGTTTACTCATTTGTATATCTGTGCAGTCATCATAGATGCCAGAAAAGAGTGTTGGAATACCTGAAACTCGATTTACAGATGGTTGCCAACCTCCCATGTAAAGGCTAGAAGTTGAACCCAGACCTTGATGAAAAGAAATAAGTACTCCTAAATGCTGAGATACTTTTCCAGCCCCATAATTAATCATTATTTTCAGAAATGCTGGGACTCTATGAAAATACAAGTTAGAGCATTTTTATTATTTTTTTCATTTACTTTGCATACTGTCTACAGTTTCCCACCCACCTCACCTTCTGTTTCCTCTATGAACCTTCCAAATACCTCCCTCTTCATCCACTCCTCTGCTATCTCTAGTAAGAAAGGGGCAGGCATCCCAGGGGTACCAACAAAGCAGGGTATATTAATTTGAGACAGGACAAAACTTGTTTGCCTGCATCAAGACTTGACAAGGGCAACCTGGCATGGGGAATTGGTTCCCAAAAGCCAGATAAGTGCCAGAGGCAGGTCCTTAACCTATTGCTAGGAGCCTCACAAACAACCCAAACCATACAACTGCTGCACATACACAAAGGGCCTAGGTCAGTCCCTTGAAGAGTCTGTAACTGTTGATCCAAAGTAAGTAAACGTCCAGGAACTCAGCTATCTCTGTAGGTTTCTCCTTCCTGACCTTGACTTCCCTGGCTCTTATACTCCCTCCTCACTCTCTTCAATAGGACTCCCAAAGCTTGGTCCAGTGTTTGGCTGTGGATCTCTGAGTATGCTTCAATGAGGTACTCATAGGGTAATAACAATTAGGGTAATTATTAATCTGACTACAGGAGATGGCCAGTTCAGGCACCCTCACTACTATAGTTAGGAGCCTTAGCTCAGGTCATCCTTGTGGTTTCCTGGATGCTTCCTTGACACCAGGTTTCTCCTTAACCCTGAATTTCTCCCCACATACATTTAGAACACCTCTTTCATTACTCTCTCCCTCTGTCCAACACCCAAACTGTCCAATCTGATCCCTCATGTTCCCATGCCCCTTCTCCCCCACCCCTGGTTTACCCAGGAGATCTCTTGTATTTCCTCTTTCCAGGGAAATCCATGCATTCCTCTTTGAACCCTTCTTATTACCTTTCATCTCTGTGGTGTGGAATGCCTGGTTATCCTTTACTTTATACTTACTATCCACATATGAGTGAATACATATGATGTTTGTCTTTTGGGGTCTGGATTACCTCACTCAGATTGATTTCTTTCTAATTATATCCAGTTGCTTCAAATTTCATAATAATTTCTTACACCTGAGTAATAATCCATTGTGTAAATTATGACATTTTATTCATCCATTCTTAATTTGAGGGGCATCTAAGTTATTTTCAGATTCTGGCTATTCTCATAACCATAGTTGAGCAATTGTACTTGTGGTATGATTGAGAATCCTTTGGATATATGTCCAAAATTGGTATGACTGGTTCTTGACAGAGATTGATTCCCAATTTCCTGGGAAACTTCAATATTAATGGGGAAAGTGGCTGTACAAGTTCGCACTTGAACCAATAGTGAGGGAATGTTCTCAACATCTTCTCCAACATATGTTTTCATTAGTGTTTTTGATCTTACTCTTTCTGACTCGTGTAATATGTTTCCTCAGAGTTCTTTTGATTTGCACTTCCCTTATGGCTAAGAATGCTGAACAGTTCTTTGAGTGAATCTCAGAAATTACAGGTTCTTCTCTTGAGAATTTTCTGTGTAAATCTGTAACCTATTTTTGATTGGATTATTTGGTATCTTGATGTCTACCTTTATGTGCTCTTTATATATTTTGAAAATCAATTCTCTATGTGATGCAAGGTTGATTATAATCTTTACCATTCAGTAGGCTGACATTTTGTCTTATTGATAGTATCTTTTGCCTTACAGAAGTTTTTCAGTTTTAGGAAGTTTCAATTTTCAATTATCCCTCTCACTGTGTGTGCTACTGTCATTATATTTAGGAAGTTGTATCCTCTATCAATATGTTTAAGGCTACTTCCCCCTTTTTTTCAGTATAAATAGCTTTATGTTGAGGTCTTTGATCTATTTGGACTTGAGTTTTGTGTGTGGTGATAGATAAAGAACTATTTGCATTCTTTTTCATGTCACCACCCCGTTATGCCAGCACAATTTATTGAAGATATTCATAGGTAGATTTATGTATGGATTTTTGATTCAATTCCATTGATGCTCCTGTCTGTTCTTATGTCAATACCATGCTTTTTTTTTTAAATTATTGTAGCTCTATAGTGAAACTTGAAAAAGGGGATGGTGGTAGCTTTGGAAGTTTCTTTATTATTTTACCTATCCTGCTTTTTTTTTGTTGTTGTTGTTATTTTTCCATATAAAGTTGAGTATTGTTCTTTCAAGGTCTGTGAAGAATTGTGTTGGTATTTTAATGTGGATTTTACTGAATCTGTAAATTGCTTTTGTTAAAATCGCCATTTTTTATTATATCTATTTTTCAATCCATTAACCTGGGAGATTTTTCCATTTTATGATATCTTCTCCAATTATTTCTTTAAAGACTTCAATTTATTATCATACAGATCTTTCACTTACTTGTTTAGAGTTAGTCCCAGGTAGTTTATATAATTTGATGCTATTGTGAAGGGTGTTGTTTCTTTGATACCAGTTTCATTTTCTTTCTTTAAAGACTTGACTTATTTGTCATAAAGGTATTCATGTGTTTGGTTAGAGCTACTCCAAGGTATTTATATTGTTTGTGCCTGTTGGGAAAGGTTTTGACTGCCTGATTTCTTTCTCAATCCATTTATCATTTGCATATAGGAAGGCAACTGATTTCTTTCTTCTTTCTTTCTTTCTTTCTTTCTTTCTTTCTTTCTTTCTTTCTTTCTTTCTTTCAAGTTAACATTGTATCTGGCCATATCACTGAAGGTTTTTTGTTTGTTTGTTTGTTTTTATCAACTGTAGGAGTTTCACAGTAGAATTTTGGGGGTCATCTATGTATACTATCATACTATCTGCAAAGAACTTAAGTTTGGCTTCTTCTTTCCAAGTTATGTCTTCTTGACCATCACTATAGCTAAATCTTCAAGTACTGTATTGAATAGATATGGAGAGAGTAGATAGTCTTGTTTTGTTCCTGATTTTAGTGGAATTACTTTGACTTTCCCTCCATTTACTCTGATATTCACTATCAGCTTGCTATAAATTATCTTTATTATGTTTAGTTATGTTCCTTGTGTCCCTGATCTCTCCAAGAATTTTACCATGAAGGGGTGTTGGATTATATCAAGTGATTTTCAGCATGTATTGAGATGATTGTGTGCTTTTTTTCTTCCAGTTTATTTATATGGTGAATTGCATTAACAGATTTTTGTATGTTGGTCCATCCATGCATCTCTGGGATAAAGGTTACTTGATTATGGTTGATAATTTCTTGCTATGTTCTTGGATTCAATGCAGTTTGCCAGTTTTATATTGAGTATTTTTGCATCAATGTTCATGGGTGATTGGTATGTAATTTTCTTTGTGGCATCTTTGTGTGATTTGGTCATAAAGGTAAATGTAGTCTCATAAAAGGAGATTGGCAATGTTTCCATCTATTTCTATTGTGTAGGACAATTTGAGGAGTATTGATGTTAGCTTGTCTCTGAAACTTTGGTAGAATTCTTCACTGGAACTATCTTGTCCAAGATTTTGGTTTTTTAGGGGGAGGGTAGGGAGATTTTTAATGACTGCTTCTATTTCTTTTGGTGTTATAAGTCTATTTAAATTGCTTATCTGGTCTTTATTTAACTTTGATATATGGTACCTATCCAGAAAACTGTCTATTTTTCAATTTTGTGGAGCATAGGTTTTTGAAATATGACCTTATGATTCTCTGGATTTCCTCAGTGTTTGTTGATATATCCCCCTTTTCATTTATAATTTTGTTAATTTGGATATTCTCTTTTCCGGGGGGCCTTGTTCCTAATGGGTCTAATGATCTGGGACAGATGTGTGAAGTCAATAAAATGAAGAAAACTCTGACCATCTGTTTCAAACAAGTGGCTTGGGAAAATCTGAGCCATTTTATTTATATAGTTTCAATAGTTTCCGTTAACAGTTTTACAATCAAATTATTTCCTTAAGTTTCTCACAGTAGCTACAATAATTGCCAGTTTGTTCCCTTATTTAATTCATTTTCCATCTTCTAACTTTCCCACTGGTAATCATTACCTACTTGATTCAAAGCTTTGATATTAGAAGTATAAGCAGTATAGCAAGCAACATAGAAAATGTTCTAACTAGGCACACCTTCTTGTAGAACAGTGTGTCTAGCTGGCAAAATAAGCATCATACAAAGTAAAAAAGACCACTGTCTCTAACAGTTAATGTTTATCCCTATTTAAATCTAAACTCTCACAATCAGCTCATGAGCCAAGACTGAATCAGTTAATTTTCAATTCTATACTACTCTGTCTCCTATGGGAGATACACCAGTTTTTTCCCTATCATTTTGTAAACTACATAACTTAAAAGCATATTATTAATAGAACTCTTCTTCCTTGTTCACATATCCTTCTCTCAACTATTTACAGTATTGTCAAAGCTATTAGAAATGATGGCATTATGGGATTCTATGGTTCTGCTTCATTCCCTGTTCCTAGACTGTTCCCATTAACTCCTGATGTCATCTGTTTATTAACATTCCTCCTAGACTCTAGTGGTTAAAATTATTCTCTCCTGAATAGTTATGCAAATTTGTAATATTGTCGTGAGCTTCTTTGACTATTTCAGGCTAGTCACAAAGTGTATTGGAAAGACAGCATCCTGTTCTTGAGAAACCCAAATTCATAGACACACCTGAAACATCAAAGGCCTTAGGGACTGAATCAGGTCCACTGTATATTTTTAACAACATCCCCTCTGGCTCACCTAGAGGAGAGCCACCAGAGGGAAGGTTTTCCTAATGCAATAGCCATTTCATGTATTGTTATAAACAAGTGAAAATAGAGGCAACCAGCAAAACAGTTTGTGTGAGGAAAGAAAGGACAGCACATTACCCCTGGGTTCAAGACCATAATTATGTTTTACTTGGATTTCTTGGCTTTCTATAAGGTATTTGTTGATATCTTACAATGTTTTTGTCTTTTCCTCAATTTTGTTAAGGGAATTTTTCACTTTCTTTTTAAGGGCCTCTATCATCTTCATTAAGTTTTTAAGATTGCTTTCTTTTTTTTCTGTTTTCATTTTTTATTATATAAAGAGGAAGGAAAGAGTGGTGCTGAGATTGTGGGTGAATAATGAAGGATTCTTCAGAGCTGGGATTTTTTTTTCTACAGTGGAATGAGACAGATTCCCATCACAGCTCGAGGACATGTTCCATGTAGCCCCCCCCCCCCATGCTCTCAGGGAATGGTCAGGGTTGGTGCTGTAGTCCTGATAGAGCCATCGTAGAAGAGTTCATACAGGGCATCAGTCAGCTTTTGCTGTGAGAGATTCAATTTCTCTGCCGTTATTTCCCGTATGGTCCTTGTCTGTTACCTCTACTTCGCTATACTATGCCGTAAGTGGATCCGTGTTAAAAGCGGGGAGAAAGAAAGACTATGTTTTCCTGAGTGGAGAGACAGACGTTCTGTAGGTCAAAGGGTCCCCCAGGGAGTCTCCTGATGTTGTAGGCACTGCATCCCTGCTCGGGCCAACACAGAAAGCTGAGGAGAGCAGTTCCTGGTGGCGGAAAACTCTTTGCACAGGTGACTGCCTAGAGTTGGGATCAAAAGGAGGCTGAGAGTAAGATTGCTTTCTTATACTTCAATTATGTTAGGTCTTGCTGTTGTAGGGTCACTGAGTTCTTGTAGTGCCACATTTCCCTTTCTGTCATTGAATGTATTCTTACACTGTAGTTAATGCATCAGAGGTTAGGATGATCATAGGTATGGATATTGGTTCTTCTGTTGTCTATTTTCGGATGGCTGTTTTGTTCCTTTATTACCTGTTTCCTTTATTGTCCTCTGGCCTGAATGGGTAGGTTTTCAGGTCTTCAAGTCCAGTAGGGTTATGTCAGCTGAGATTTGTGGAGGATTGGGTGTCTAGATCCAGTGTATCCTCCTGTTCTTTCGACTTGGTTTTGGGGAAACAAATTCCAGCAGGGGGTGGTGGTATATCTTGGAGGCAGGTCTCTCCCTTGCTGTCTGGATGCTGCGGACTAAGAAGTAATAGCATTTATATCATGAAGAAATTTGTCCCATATCTTAATAATCACATATAACCCATATTAATTATAATAGTGCTTGACCAATGGAGTATGCATATTCCTAGCTAGCTCTTACATCTTAAATTAACCCATTTCTATTAATTTATGTATCACCATGAAGCAGTGGCTTACTGGTAAACATTCAGGGCATCTTTCTCCTTCAGCAATGACATGGTGTCTGTTTGATTACATATATTCTCTCTACATATCTCTGTTTGGATTTCCTGCCTGGCTTTATTCTGCCCTGTCATAGGCAGAAGTAGCTTCTTTATTAACCAATGGTAATAAAACATATTCATGGCATACATAGGGGAATCCCACCTCAGCTGAGTGTTTCTAGCAACACATCTCACACTTCATCATCCCCCATCATCTCATTTATTGACTGGTTCAAGCAATTACTTTGGTCACCAGGTTGTGGAGCATTTATTTGTTTCAAAGAGTAATTAATCATTGATTTTTCTCTATCAATATGCTCCTTGAATATGTGTTTATAATCTCATTTCCAGAAGAATCATGTTTAACTGTAAATAACTGGAGCACATATAAACCTGTTTATTGTTTTTGAGAAAATATTTTGCCTCCCCTGTAGTGAAAACCTATCACTTATGGAAAAGGAGCATTAGTGTTGGTGAGGTCCTGGAGCAGAGAGCTGTAGAATGAAACTTTTAGTTTTTTTCTTACGGGCTGTTCGGCTTTTTATTTCCTGTGAAAATCAGCCCTGCATAACTGGGTAAATCAGCCTCTGCTCTCCCAGCCCCATCATTTAGGATAAGACCCTAGTCCAGCATAGAAGAATGTGTGTAAGAGGATTCTGCCTCTATCCCAGAAAATAAAGAAGGAAGGCTCTCATCATATTACACCCTACTCCCAATAAGACTGAGTATCAAGATAGTGCAGGGCTTCATGTCATAGGAGATCAGTGACAGTAAAGATTATGACTTTGGCTAACATTTTAAATGTTCTAACTGCACTTCTAGTAAAGGATGCTTTATGACATACTTAAAATGTGATTACCTTCACATACTCACAGACACATAAACACATGTACACACACAGACATAGACACATACATACTCATAGACACATAGACACAGATACACAGACACATGCACACCTAGACATATATGCAAGCTCACACAAAAACACAGATGCACACACATTCTCTGACATGGAATTGCTTGGTTCAAGATAGCGAATTTGTCATAATTATCCTTTCAGCATCACTTTGGCAAGCTGTATGAGACCACTTACTTCTCAAGAAAATGTTGGTTGAGCTTTGAAACAAAACCAGCTTCTGGAGACCCACTCCCCATAGAGAATGCTTTCCTCTCTGTCTTGGTTTTAAAATCACCCACTTCTGGAACACAACTGCTAATTCACTTTGGTTTTAGAGTAAATGCTATCTATAATTTTTGATGTTTCACACGTATACACAACTTCTATCTGTATGTCTTTCCCTCTGTATCTCCACATCTCCAAATTATACTTTGGGGGGGCTGTAACACAAACATATAGATGATACTCACTTGTTCACTGATATTTCCATTTATACTTTAATATCTTAAATCATTAATGTGTGTGTCTGTGTGTGTTGTATTGTGTGTGTGTTCAGTGCCAAAAGAGAGTATCGGAATGGCTGTGGAGTCACTGGCAGTTGTGAGCTGCTCATTATAAGTATAAGGGCTTAAGTATAAGCCCTCATCACAGTGGTTCTCAACCTGTGGGTCAAGATGCTTTTGGGGCTAAATGACCCTTTCAAAGGGGTCATCTAAGACCATGAAAAAATACTGATACTTATGTTATAATTTCTAACAGTAACAAAAATACGGTTATGAAATAGCGACAAAAATAAATTTATGGTTTGAAGTCACCACAACATGAGGAGAGTATTAAAGTGTTATATATAACATTAGGAGGGTTGAGAACCTTTGTTATAGGATTAGCAACCCTTTCAGGGGGTCATATAAGACCACCAAAAATGGACATTCACATTATATTTCATAACAGTAACAAAATTAGAGTTATAAAGAATCAAAACATAATTTAGTGTTGGGGTTCACCACATCACAAGGATCTGTATTAAAAAGTCACAGAACTAAGAAGGTTGAGAACTAGTGCCTCAGCAGGAGTAGTAAGCACTCTTAAATGTTGAGTCATGGTTCTACCACTTTACTCATTTTAAATACTATAAATATGACATCTTTTCTTGTAGATCTTTTTTGTTTCCTGAGAATAAAACCCTAAAGCATTACTTAGAAAGTTGCACATAAGGAAACAGTTTATTTGGTTAATTAACTCAAGAATGACATCTGCAGTTACTGTCCTGAAACTGATTCAGGTTGGGTTCTCACAAAACTAACCATAACCACACAAAGTTTGTCTCACAAATATTTCACTTCAGAATATAATTTCAAGAATGCACAAGAGATGGAAAAGGAAACTGAGGCAGGATATGATGGGAAAAATGCAAAGGTTTCCTGGGTGCCACTTGGATCAGTGTTAACTCCAAGTGTGGAATTTCCTTCAAGGAAACTGGACAACTTCAGAATTAAACCCTATAATGCCTGCTCATAAACATTCAATTAATGGCTGTTCTTGAAGAGTATTCACTTCCATTTGGATGAGTTTTAATTTTATAATTTAACAACTCCATATAAAACCAATAAATAAATTCAAGAACTCAGGTTTTGCTGCAAATTTCAGCAGTAATATACCCACAGATTTATTTGTTATTGCCGTTTTAAATCTAAGAATGTTAATGGAAAATAAACTCAAGTTCTGTAACATAATTTATTAAGACCATAATATTTAATCCCATTTTTTGCTTAAAAAGTAGTTTCTTTAGTAGATCCACTTGAGAAATGCAATGTAGTGCAGACTATAGTTGTGGGCACATTTTTACTGCTAATGAAATGGACCCAGCAGGTGGTAGAAGGGACACTTGGGTTGAGGTAAAATGCAGCAGGGTATTTTCACAAATAGTTCACGGTAAGGTTTTCTCCTGGATTTATTTATTTATGTCAAGGTTTCAAAATATCAAATGTAGTTTTTGTCATTCTAAAGTTTAATCTCATGGCCTAGTGAGTACTTTGAAAGTATTGCACCTCTTAGCTATGTTTATAGTTCAGAGTTGCATTTAAAGCCAATGATGTATGCTCTAAAGCCATCTATGAAGGAAATCATAGGCTGTACCACGGAAGTCTGTTTTCTAATAACAAGAAACATCAGCTGCTCTGTGGTGGTTTGAAAAAAAATAGTCCCAGTAGGCTCACAGCGAATGACATTATAAGGAGGTGTGGACTTGTTGGAGTAGGTGTGGCTCTTTTGGAGGAAATTGGCCACTGGAGGTAGGCTTTGAGGTCTCAGCAGCTCAAGGCAGGCCTATTGTCACACTAGGACTTCCTGCTGCCATCTTATTCAGATGTAGATCTTTCAGGTACCTCTCTAGTGATGTGGGAGTGATTTCTTATCAATAAAGAAACTGCCTTGGCTCTCATAGGACAGAAAATTAGGTAGGCGGAGTAGACAGAACAGGATTCTGGGAGAAGGAAGCTGAGTAGGAGTCGCCATGATGTTCCCATGCCAGACAGATGCAGGCTAGAATCTCCCCGGTAAGCACACCTTGGGTGCTAGACACCTTATAAAAAATGGGCTAGTCCAGGTGCGAGAGTTAGCCGAGAAGAGCTAGCTAATAATGGGCCAGGCAGTGTTTAAAAGAATACAGTTTCCGTGTAATTATTTCAGAGCATATGTAAGCCATGACTGCGGCCAGGTGCTGGGGACACAACAGCCTGGCCGCCACTCCATCAACACTCTAGCACTATGTATGCTTCTGTGCCACCATGCTTCCTACCATATGATAATGGACTAAATTTCTGAACTTCAAGCCACCCTCAATTAAATGTTTTCCTAATAAGAGTTGGTTTGGTCATGGTATCTCTTCACAGCAATAGAAACCCTAACTAAGTCATGCCCAGTTCAGTCAGTTTTGAAGCTATTCACTCAACAAAGCACACTTTCTTATGTTTTTTGACACTCAATAAGGATAAATCTCAGTAGACTAGCAAACTGACTTACAAGAAGAAAAGGAGGTGGAACTGAGGAGGGGAAAGAATGAGGGAGCCAAGGTAAAAGGAAAAGAATAAGGGAAGAGAGGGAAAGGGAGAATAGACAAACAGAAACGAAATATGTGAGAGAAATGACAAAAAAAGAGTGAAGGAAAGAGGGAGAACACACACACATTCTCAAGTTACAGTATTGGTTGTATTTTCTTTCATTGGCATATTCTCTTACTCCAGACTTTGAGTGACTGACATCTAGCTTTCCCTGTCCCTAAGTGTCTCAACAAGAATCCAGAGGCAATAAGAAACTCAGAGCCCCGAGATGAAAGTATCCATATAGGATCCAATGCATGTCAAAAAATAAGTGAAAAAATAAATTGATATCTAAACAATTTTTTAAATAATTGAATTCTTATCACTTTTGGTACAACTTTCCAAAACACAATTAAAGAATATAAAAAGTCATATCCATCTTAATATTACCTGGTCAAATGCTTTAGACATACTCTAAATAAATCCTAACCAGTGTGGTGAATTTCAAAGTGACCCTGATCATAAGATAAGCATAGGGTTTTCAGACTGAGAACTTGAGCCTCTGTGAGATCACCCTTTCTTCACACACAATTGAGCACGGGCTTCCATACCAGCTCCAGTGCCAGAAACATTAAGCCTGGATGATGTTTTAGAAAAGACAAATTGAACAGAGAACATGTTTGGTTTTACATAAGAGGAAATAGGAACTAATTATATGGTGTTCTCCATAATATTGCCCTATGTGACTAAAACATCTGGCCAAACATAACCCTAGCCATAACATAGTCAGATAGTTAGTACATCATAGATAGTCCACTGCTAGGGCTTTGGTGACAGACATCTCAAAGCTGTCCGATCTTGCTGTTCCCCTGGAACCTAGTCATTGCAGCACAATCAAGATCTTCAAAAATGGCTTTACAAATTTAATGTCATCTGTTTAAGTCATTAAGTAAATTATGA
This sequence comes from Microtus agrestis, assembly GCA_902806775.1. Lineage (NCBI taxonomy): Eukaryota > Metazoa > Chordata > Mammalia > Rodentia > Cricetidae > Microtus > Microtus agrestis. The sequence goes on along the minus strand of CADCXT010004348.1, from coordinate 383,096 downwards.
TGTCTCTTCTCTGTTTCCTGGTGTGTTCTAAGGCTGTTTTTCTCATTTACTCACCTAGTTTTCATAGTCTTCTTCTTAGTATATTATACACTGATGAACTACCTGTAAACACAAAGTTTTAATTTTAGTGGCCTTGTTGTGTACTCTGCTATTTATGATCATATGTACACAGATAGATAGATACAGATATAACATATATTTTTTCCTCAATATTATATTTATAACCTCATAAGATGGGACTTTGCTATTCATCCCTTCCATGTTTCAACTTCCTATATTATACTCCTGAAAACATTAGAAAACTAAAGACACAATTTCCTTTTTTTTCCGCAGTTTACTGGAAACTTTGTTGATTATTTTTGTGTTTTGCTTTATTTATTTGTTGTTTTTCTTTATTCTTATCTTTCACAATATATCCTGTCTGCAGTTTGTCCTCCCTTCCCTCCTCCCAGATCCACTGCTTCTCCATATCTCTTCAGAAAAGATCAGGCCTCCCAGCAATATCAATCAAACTTGGCATAACAAGATACAATAAGACTAGGCACAACCCCCATATCAAGGCTGGACTAGGCAACATAGTAGGAAGAAAAGGATTCCAAGAGAAGGCGAAAGAGTCAGAAACACTCCTACTCCCACTCTTAGAAGTACTACAAGAAGACCCAGCTATACAGTTGTAGCATATAAACTGAGGACCTGGATCAGTTTCTTTCATTCCCTATAAACCCTGCTTAGTTGATTCTGAGAACTGTATTCTCATGGTGTCCGCAATGTCTCTGGCTCCTACAATCCTTCCACCCATACTTCTGTGGTTCTCTGGCTCTGCGTAGTGTTTGGCTCTGGGTCTCTGCATTGGCTTCATCAGTTGCTGGAGGATGCCTCTCTGATGACAATCAGGCTAGGCACCAATCTATGAGTACAGCAAATGCCATGAGAAATCATTACATTCTTCTTCTTCTTCTTCTTCTTCTTCTTCTTCTTCTTCTTCTTCTTCTTCTTCTTCTTCTTCTTCTTCTTCTTCTTCTTCTTCTTCCTCTTCCTCTTCCTCTTCCTCTTCCTCTCCTTCTCCTCTCCTTCTCCTTCTCCTTCTTCTTCGTCGTCGTCGTCTTCTTCTTCTTCTTCTTCTTCTTCTTCTTCTTCTTCTTCTTCTTCTTCTTCTTCTTCTTCTTCTTCTTCTTCTTCATCTACTTCTTCTTCTCCTCCTCCTCCTTCTCTTCCTCCTCCTCCTCCTTCTTCTGTTGTGTGTGGTTCTATCCTAGGTCTCTGAACCATCCAACTTCCAGAATCTGTCTGTCCAGGCAGGGTTGAGCCTCAAGTTAGACCAGTCTTTGACTGGACACTCCCACAAGCTCTGAGTCATCATTGCCCCAGGAAACCTTAAAGGCAGGACAGGTTGCAGATCACAGGGTGGTTCAGGCTCCAGAGCCTCCATTACTAGTGGTCCTGGCTAGGGTCACCCTCATAGATTCCAGGGAGTTTCCATTGCAATAGGTATCCACATTGCTCCCTCCATATCCACCAATTCCAGTTACAGCATCCTCCACAGACCCAGAAAAGTTAGATAAAGAAGAGTGGATCTCCCTGAGAAGGGGAAATAGAATAGATTTTTGTGTGTGGACTTGGGGCAGATAGGTATGGGAATAGGTAGGAGGGGAGGGGTGTAGAGAGAGAGAGTACAAAGAGAGACTTTGTTGATTGTTATCAGTATATAATCCATTTGATTTTTAAAAACATTGGTGAATGTTTAAGCACAATTAACAATAGACAAAAATGATTTTGTTTTAAAAATGATGGCTTTAAGAACATATTTAAGACACATTTCTTCAATATCATGCTGCGATTGTTCCCTATCATCCTCCTAGAGTTTTTGAAATGAACTAATTGAGTGTTTGACCAATTATATGAGGAACTGAGTCGTTTTACGTCTCAGTTCCAGGACTCATCTCAGTTCCAGTTTGCATCTCGGATTCTATGGTAATGGCTGTGGATGTGAAGTTTCCCTGCCACAGCTGAGCTCATTTTCATATTTTAATAAAGAAACAAAGCAAGGAGGGATTGTACTACACAGAGGAGCATCCTTAGAAGGACAGTGTTACTTGCAGACAAATTTTGTGAGCTTCCAGCCAGTCAACTCTTTGTTTACAAGAGTACGGGGATATATATTTCCTCTATTAGGACAATAGAAAACCTGAGCAAGTGAAGAATCAGGAGGATTGATGACTTTTTAGGGATTTGAGCCACATTTCATGCCACCCAGACACGATAAACTTATCAACCCTAATTAGAAAAAGAAAAGCTCAGGGAGATATTTAGAACAAATGGTTTGGTACCCAAGACATTATAGAAACACATAATTAAGGGTTCAAGGCAGGCTGTTTAATTTGTTTTTCTTTGAAATTAATACCGTTGAGACATTAGATAATTTTCCTGTGATAGTATAGTAAATTACAGTCACAATTATTGTTGAAGTATGTTAATTCTAGTAACTACCAGAAATGAGTTTACCTGTGTTTTAAAATTTAATTTCTAAGTTCATTGTTGTATAATGATTTGCAATTAATATTTCATAGACCTTATTAAATAAAATAAAGTCTCAGAACTTTAAAGAACATTCCATATTAACAGAGGCTTTGGCACTGTCCTTACTGTAAATTTTAAATATCTTCTATATACAGATATAAGATTTAAAACTAAGTTACATTCAATTACTCAACCAAAGAGAACACTGTCTGCTTTGTTGTTATTTGTTTTGTCCCAGTAAACAGAGTCTCCACTAAAATTCTTGCATTACAATGAGTTAGAAGTTATTTTCCAACTCATTCATATCCATATGAATATATATAACACAATGTTAGTTATTAAAATTTCCCATATCAATTTGAAATAATCTGCTATGCTACTGAATTTCTGTATTAACTATAAAAATTATGAGTTTAGGAAACATAATTAATTATTCTGTTTATCTTAATATTTAGGCATACTTTCTGATTCCCATGGTATACTATGTTTACCCAATACAACTGAAGCATCAGCTTGTGTTGGAAGAAGGGAGGCCACTTGTTGGTTCCTGGCCATCCAGCTAACTTAGCCCTGAAATAATCAAACAGAAATGGTATTTATTAAATCACTGCTTGGATCATTAGCTCTAGCTTCTTATTGTCTAACTCTTATATTAATTTAACCCATTTCTATTAATCTGTATATGTGGCTGTGGCTTACCCAGTAAAGTTCCCAGCATCTGTGTCTGGTGACTCCATGGCTTTTCTATAACTCCGCCCTTTTTTGTCCCAGCATACAGCTTAGCTTTCTCTGCTTAGTTCTGTTCTTCTCTGCCATAGGCTTAAAATAGTTCTTTATTCATTAACAAACAAAAGCAACACATAGACAGAGGACCTCCCACACCAAGATTGTGTCACAATTTCAATAACATTTATGAATTACATCATTATTAAGGGTCAAGCCATCAGTTTGTATCCATATAACCATAATTTATAGTTTAATGTACTTAGCTATAACAGGATTAAATCAAGTCTCCAGATTAGAAGGTGAGAAAGCTAGGTTTATTTTCTTATTGATGACTGTATAATATTTTGTCCCAGTACATTATTGATCTGAAATCCTCCCAGAAGTGTAGATTTTGTCATTTGCCAACATCAGGCTCAGATCTGAGTGTTCACATTACTTGTATCATAGAAACAATATGGTATCTTGAGTGAGTTCCTATGCATGCTTTTATTGAAGACATAAGAGGCTATGTCAACAGTCCATAGCTCTGCTCATACATAGCTTCCCTGATGAAGAGTGCAGAAACAATTTGACTGCAATTGATTTTGGAGCAGTTAGGAATCTGCTTTTATTTATTTTTATTTTGTTAATTTTTATTAAGCTCTACATTTTTCTTTGCTCCCCTCCCTGACTCTACCCTCCCTCCAGCCCTCCCCAAGGTCCCCATGCTACCAATTTACCTAAGAGATCATATCTTTTTCTACTTCCCATGTAGGTTAGATCTATGTAAGTCTCTGTTAGTGTCCTCAGTGTTATCTAAGTTCTCTGGGATTGTGGTTGTAGGCTGGTTTTCTTTGCTTTATATTTATGAATGAGTACATGTGATAATTGTCTTTCTGTGACTGGGTTACCTCACTAAAAATGTTTTCTAGCTCCATCCACTTTGCTGCAAAATTCAAGATGTCATTTTGTATTTGCTGTGTAGTACTCCATTGAGTAAATGTATCACATTTTCCTTATCCATTCTTCAGTTGAAAGACATTTAGTCTGTTTCCAGGTTCTGACTATGACAAATAATGCTGCTATGGACATAGTTGAGCACTTTTCCTTGTGGCACGTTTGAGCATCCTTTGGATATATACCCAAAAGTGGTATTACTCTGTCTTGAGGAAGATTTTCTGAGAAATCACCACACTGACATCCAAAAGGGGCTGTACCAGCTTGAATTCCCACCAGCAATGCAGAACTGTTCCCTTTCCCCCACAACCTCTACACTGATGACAACTTATGCTGGAATCTGCTTTTATTAATGGGCTGACCAGAGAATAAAAAGTTTATTCTTGAAGAACAAGAACTCATTGACTTTACTCTGTCCATCCAAGGACCCACTCAGAGCATGGCTCACCAGTGACCCAGGATGAGTGAAAGTAATTAAAACAGGTGAGCCTTAAGTCGATTCACTTTTATGAAGCTTGAATATATTAAATACACAATTGAAGGTGTATTTTCAGCCTCTGATTTGGACACCACAGGGAAGTTGCAATCATCTCATTACAAATATCTCTGAGAGCAGCATAAACATTTTGGCTTCTGGAAAACCATCCTGTCTATTTTCTGTGGTCTCCTTGGTTCTTCAGAAGTAAATGAGGTTCATTTCTGTACCTCACAACTTTCCCCAGTGCTGACATGCTGTGTTGGCCAGTCAATGAAAATTACACGTAGTTATTTTGACACCAAGTGGCAGTTATGCATTTGATTCACCTTCTTTGAATTCAACACCTTCATCTTCTTTACATAAACAGTTTCAGTTCAAAAACTCTGACTATTTGAAAAGCTTTTAAATAACTGCAGAGAAGTTCAAGTGTGCAATATTTTTAGAAAGATGTAGTTCTACGGGTATGTATGCCTATAGAAATTTGTAAACACACATGTTTATTTTTTATTTTATTTTATCTTATTTTGTTTTGTTGAGACAGGATTTCTCTGTAGCTTTGGAGCCTGTGCTGGAACTAGCTCTTGTAGACAAGACTGACCTCAAAGTTCCCAGAGATTTTCATGTCTCTGCCTGTCTAGTATTGGGCTTAAAGGCATGCACAACCACCACTGCCAGGTTTACATGTTTATATATTCAGTCTCTACTATATATCAAAGGTATTAAAATTAAGGGAAATGCTAATGTCAATTGAACGCTAATTGATTATTTTTATCTTTGTCCTTAGTTAAATTATGTTCAGCTACCGCATTAAAATTTGAGAGTCTCTAATTAATTGCACAGATTTTACAGATAAAACTAATTTGAACAACTAAGTTCAGAAGACCAAATTCATGGAGATTCTAATGAGCAGACATTGTTCTGAGATCAAATTGTCTTCCTCTAGACCACATCCTGAGGTTGGTCTCTCAGGTTCTTCTGGGACCATTATTCTGGGTGGGCACAGAAATTGTGGAAAATTGAAAAATCACACCCATAAAGAAAATCCTTATGTAGAGTTCTTTTGTCTCAGAGTCTAAAGTTGGATTTGTATGCATGAATAAAAAATAAATTTGTTCTATTAGCCTATCAATATTTAGGAGCTTGTCTAACATTGTCTTAGAATAACAAATGCTTTGTGTTGTATCTCATTGTGTTCAAATTACTATCTAATCAAATTTGTACTATTTTATGAACAGAACTGCTCCAACTGCTGCAATTTTTGAATAGAGAATGTGCTTCTTAAGTCTTTATTTTCTAAATAGGGGTTGATTATTATAAAGCAATGAATGATCTCATACAGAGCAATATAAAATATGCGGTCAATGACAGAGATCAGACAGACCAAAGAAAGCCAACAACTCTGTTATTATATCACTGGGATTGTTGTCTCCAGATATTTTATTAATTATTCTTGAAGTGCATCTATCAGTTATCTTAATTGATGTTCACAACAGCCAGAGAAATATGCACTGACATCACATCTCTTGAGCATCAGAGACAATTAAAAGGGAAACTTTTGTAATGTCATTAGCCACAGAGCAGACCTCCTGTGGAATGAATACAAAATTTCCCCTGCCTTTTCTTAGACAATACTCTACACTGCAAATATCATGAAATGCTTCTACCTTGGTCTCAAAGGCAAAGATGAAATTGACATGAGCGTTTGGCTATGCCAATTACTGACAATTGTTTCTGTACATTATGGTGGAAGCCACTGTTGAAAGTCAAGCATTTTTGACTTTTGATCAGGTATCTACTTAGGATATGTTACAGATCTATTTTCCTCATCTGTTTGGTTAAACACTTGAAAATAATCAATAGTAATTCACTGTGTTTAATGTGTACAATCACTTTAATGCCCTGGTTTTTATAAATTCTTCTAAAATTTCCATTTATTAGAAGATTATCTATTACATCTTGCCACATATATCAAAGGTCACTATTCCTCAGTGCTCTGATAAAAAAATGGCACCATAACTTTTCTTTCTACTACTCGAAATTAATCAAACAGCATAGTATAGTCATTAGAGAGAAAAAGTAGACACAAATGAACAGACCAATGGAACAGAATAGAAAGTTTGAAACAGAATTCATGCAGCTATTTCCAGGTAGTTTTTGACAAAGTTACAATGACAATACACTGAAAAATGCCTAACTTTCAGAATAGTGTATCCATATGCATAACTGTAAACTTAGAGTCCCACCTCTCACCACTGGTAACAAAAAAGCTTATTAAGCACTGTTGAAATATGTAAACATAATACAAGTAGTAGAAAACTCTTGGAAGGAAACTTGTAGGAAATTCTGGAGGACAGTCCTGTCAAGTTCAGGATATTGTAGATAAGTCCGTGCCACATAGAACAGACAATAGAAGCTGACTGCTGGGACTAAAGAAAGGCACATCAAATGGACAAGAAACCTACAGAAGGGGGAAAATTTTTCTAGCTATGCTTTTTACAATGGACAAGTATCCAGGTTATACAAATAACTTAAATAGATACACAAGAGGAAAAAATAAAAATAAAATGCAATATCAGAAACATAATTTTAAATACCATAAAAATAGCATAAACTTTCTGTAAAGCAAAGGACACTGTCATTAAGACAAAAAGGTAACCTACTGATTGGGAGAGAAGATCTTCACCAACCCTACATCCGACAAAGGTCTGATCTCCAAAATATATAAAGAACTCAAGAAACTAGACATTAAAACTCTAATTAACCTAATTAAAAAATGGAGTACTGGACCGAACAGAGAATTCTCAACAGAAGAAGTTCAAATGGCCAAAAGACACTTAAGGTCATGCTCAACCTCCTTAGTGATCAGGGAAATGCAAATCAAAACAACTCTGAGATACCATCTTACACCTGTCAGAATAGCTAAAATCAAAAACACCAATGATAGCCTATGCTGGAGAGGATATGGAGTAAGGGGAACACTCATCCATTGTTGGTGGAAATGCAAACTTGTGCAACCACTTTGGAAATCAGTGTGGCAGTTTCTCAGGAAACTGGGAGTCAACCTACTTCAGGACCCAGCAATTCCACTCATGGGAATATACAAAAGCATTTGTTCAACTATGTTCATAGCAGCACTATTTGTAATAGCGAAAACCTGGAAACAACCTAGGTGCCCTTCAATAGGAGAATGGATAAAGAAGGTGTGCCACATATACTCTTAAGAGTTTTACTCAGTGGTAAAAAACAATGACATCTTGAATTTTGCATGCAAATGGATGGAAAACACTTTATTGAGTGAGATAACCCAGACCCAAAAAGATGAATATGGTATGTACTTATTCATAAGTGGATTCTAGCCATAAATAAAGGACACTGAGCCTATAATTCATGATCCTAGAGAAGCTAAATAAGAACCCAAAGAAAAACATATAGTTATACTCCTGGATATTAGAAGTGAACAAGATTGCCGGGCAGGGGTTGGGAGCATGGGGGTGGGGTGTGGTGGGGGAAAGGAGAAATGGGGAGAGAGAAGGGAGAAGGGGAGGATTGGGGAGAGGTTGGGGGAATGGGATGGTTGGGATGGAGGAGGGGTGGATGTGGTGATCAGGGAAGTAGATATCTTAATTAAGGGAGCCATTTTAGGGTTGGCAAGAGACTTGACTCTAGAGGTGTTCCCAGGTGTCCAAGGAGATGTCCCCAGCTTGTTCCTTGGGCAGCAGAGGAGAGGGTGCCTGAACTGGCCTTATCCTATAACCACACTGATGAATATCTTGCATATATCACCTTAGAATCTTCATCTGGCGATGGTTGGAGATAGAGACAGAGACCCACATTGGAGCACCCGACTTAGCTCCCAAGGTCCAAATGTGGAGCAGAAGGAGGGAGAAGATGATCAAGGAAGTCAGGACCGTGAGGGGTGCATCCACCCACTGAGACGGTGGGACTTATCTAAATGGAGATCACCAAGGCCAGTTGGACTGGGACTGATGGAGCATATCATCAAACCAGACTCTGAATGTGACTGATGGAAGAGGCTGATTGAGAAGCCAAGGACAATGACACTGGGTTTTGATTCTACTGCATGGATGGGCTTTGTGGGAGCCTAGTCTCTTTGGATACTCACCTTCCTGGACCTGGGTGGGGAGGACCTTGGACTTCACACTGGGTAGGGAACCCTGACTGCTCTTTGGACTGGAGGGGGAAGGGGGTTTGGAGAGCAGAGGAAAGTGGGAGGAGGGGAGGAGGTAGAAATTTTTAATAATAAATAAATAAGAAAAATACTATTTTTACTCTACTTTTTAAAATCCTCTCTTGTGACTTTTGTAATTTCTTTAAAATACACAAACTGCATAACAGTTTTCAGAGAAAGGTTACACTCTTGTTGACTTGGAGAATCATCAATCTTCAGAGTAAATACTAAGACATGGAGGGTTCCAGGTGAGGACCTTAGGATGTGGCCCTGACTTTCATCACTGTCATTTAAACCATCTCTGTATATTTGGTGTCATCTACTATGTACTTCTTACTTTGTCTCAAATGCTTTGTGCTGCTTGCTTACATCACATCCATAAATTGTTGTACATCACTCCAAGATACTTGCAAAATGTTTGTGTGCTTTATGAATAACTTCTTGTTCCTATAGTATAAATCTGTCACCCTATAATATCTAGTGTTATATAGGATTTGATATAAACTGTTATTATCATTGGTATTAGTACCTGTTCATGTCTATCTCCCAGAATCACTTTTCTGTCTTCCTCATGATAGACACATTTCCTTTCCACATTTACTCTGGTACCTGATATTGTCCAGTAGTGTGCACAAGGAATTGCATGATGATAGTGTCCAATAGCAGATCTGTATTGACAGTAAACATTTGTGAACTCACACCCCACTCCTCCATCTCAGTATTGGTATCAGCTTATTTTTTTCTTTGTTTTCAATTTTCTATTTTAACAACAAATTTCAGCAGAAACCTAGAGATTTTGGATATCAGGAAACAAGTCTGCATGTACTATTCATACATTTGTGTTCCCTGACACCATCCCTGCAGAGCTGGAGAGAGCACTGTCCTGTTTCTGCCAGACAGAGCAGACTATGATGTTGGCATCTAAGGCATCACTTGAAGCTGTGGAATGGCAATGGGAACCTGGCTTCTCTGATTCCCTTGGTTTGTGGAGGGAGAATGCCAGCTCAGGTGAGGCAGAAATACTGTTTCTTCATGTTCTTCAGGACCAACACAGGGGAAAGTTATGTACCCCAACCAGGATCAGTGAGGGCTTGGTCTCCCTTACTGGACTCTGTAGAATGGTTGGAAGCCATGTTCTGTTGGAGAACAAGGAGGCCACTTGTTTGTCCCGGCCACCAAGAACAGAAATAATAACACAGAAACTGTATTCATTATATCACTGCTTGTCTCATTAGCTCTAGCTTCTTATTGGCTAACTCTTACATCTTAGTTTAACCTATTACCATTAATCTGTGCATCACCAAGAGGTTGTGGCCTATCAGCAAAGTTTCAGCACATCTATCTCTTGTTGCTGGCGGCTTCATGGTGTCTCCCTGATTTCCCCTTCTTTCTCCCAGCATTCAGTCCAATCCTCTCCGCCTACCTAAGTTGTGCCCTATCAACAGGCCAAGGCAGTTTCTTTATTCATCAATGGTAATTACAGGACACAGAGGGGACTCCCACATCATGTCCCCTTTTCTGTTTAAATAAAAATAAAGTTTTAACTTTAACATAGTAAAATGACATATAACAAAACAAGTGTCCAGCAAGAATTACAGTTATAATATTTATATATCCTTTATCTTTTATCATAATTAAGAAAACTATAACTAGAACTATCTATTCTTCAGCTCCATCAAAGACTCCAGAAGGATATAATATTATCCAAGTAAACAGGAAGTACATTGCAAGCAACTTCTAAAATTCGAGAATTGACATAGACATCTCACTAACTGGACAGTCACTCAAAGTTCTTCTGTACCATTTGGGGTATCCATCTTGAGCCTACAGGCCCATAGTATCCACCAGACTTTTCCATGTAGCAGGAAATTTCAAAGACAGTTCCGCCTATATTGGCAGTTTGTCAGTCACTTTCTCCTGTGTCCTGCAGAATGTCTGGCAGACGTTTTCATGAAGCAGGAATCCCAAAGGATCAATGTCCCCTTACATAGGAAGATCTGAAATGCCAGATTACACAGTTTTCACAGATCCAGTGTGTAAAACCACTGCTTTTCCATGGTGTACTGCAACAGCTTGGATGATGGCCAGGTATCCTGTCTTCCTAAGCTAGCTTGTCAAGGTTCACCAAGGAGAGAGGAGAGCTTTATCAAACCTTCAAGATGACAATATCCCCAAATCAGACATCTCTAGTATGTCTGCTTTTGTCCATTTCCAATATTTCTTCTTGCTTTGCTATGTGCAGCATTAACATTTTAGTTTATCTTCACAAAAATAGAAATGAGTCTTTTTTTAACCATGTCATCCTTCTGCTCTGATCCATGCAGAAATTCCTTATTTAATATAAACAATTTACTAATTTACTGTATGTCTCATAAATTTCTTCTTTCCTTGCTATAGTTTAAATGCATGTTCTCTTAAGAACCACAAATTAAAACTTAATCACCAATGCAAGTGTTGCTCTTAATTGGTAATATTCAGAGCATGGTCTCAACTAAGGTGGTTTTGTGGGGATGGTTTTCTTGTCTTTGGTTACTCTCCTCCTGGGATGCAATGTTCCAGGACCCACTTCAGAAGGAGAGACTGGTTTTCACCAAAGAGAAAATGTGTTGGTGCCTTGGTCTGGGTCTCTTCAACCTCAAGGATTATGTGTGATATTTGTTTTGTCTTCACTATGCAGTCTGTGGTACTTTATCATATTAATACAAACATATAATGTTTTCCCTTTAACTAAAAATGTAAAGTTTTTTGGGGGAGTGACCACTGTTTGAGGCTCCTTCTCATTGTCATAGGGTTTATATGGCTCCAGAAACAAATTACAACTGACCTGGAAGCTTAAATAAACAAATGCTTATTTTATATGTATTTTTTTTGTCTAATAGTCCTATGGTCATGAGTGGGTGACTTAGTTTCTTTTCAATTGTTGTAACAAATGCCATGACCAAGGCAGTTTAATAAACTGAAAATGAAACATTTAATAGAACTCACAGTTTCAGGAGGTTAGTGTCTGTGATGGCAGAGCAACAGCATGGCAGCAGGAACAGCAGAGAGTCCATATCCTGGTCCTGGAGCAGGCAGCAGATACAGAAAGGAAACCAAACAGCCAGAGTCTTTTGAAACATCAAAGTCAGCCCCCTGCAGAGGCACACCTCTTGCAACAAAGTCAAACCTCCTAATAGTTGTTGGTATTTTCCCTTAGCTCTTTTGCTCTCTGTTCTTTTGTGGGGCCAACCACTCAGCTCCCAAATACATCAGACAGAAGCTACTTAAACACACCCAGCCTTAGCTTGGCTTGTTTCCTGACAGCATTTTTTTTAAAAAAAGTATTTATTTATTATGTATACAGTATTCTGACTACATGTATGCCTGCAGTCCAGAAGAAGACACAAGACCTAATTACAGATGGTTGTGAGCCACTATGTGGTTGCTGGGAACTGAACTCAAGACCTTTGGAAGAGCAGGCAATGCTCTTAACCGCTGAGCCATCTCTCCAGCCCCAATTGACAGCTTTTCATAACTTAAATTATTTCATCTATCTTTGGTCTCAGAGCTTTTATCTTTCACTATTCCTGTATACCTTTGTTTTCCTTCTTACTCTGTGTCTGGCTATATAGTGGGGTGGTTGGATGACTGGTCTTTGAATTCCACCTGTTTCCTTTCTTGTTTTTTTTCTGTTTTCCTTTCTCCCCGATTTTTCCTCATATTTTTTCTTTCTGTCTTCCAACCCCACCTATTCCCCTCTCTTGCCTTGCTCTTGGCTGTTCAGTTGTTTATTAGACCACCAAGTGTTTTAGAAAGGCACAGTAAACAAGCTTCACAGAGTTAAGCAAATGCAACATAAGCAACAGTAACACACTTTAAAATAATATTCTACAACACCTCATCCTTCACAAATAGTTCTTTCAACTGAGAATCAAGTTTAAAAACATAGGAACCTATGGGGGCCATTCTCACTTAAATCACCCCAAGAGGTAACTTGGGTCTGGTTCTCACAAAGACACTTTTTTTTGCATCTCATTAATTGCAAAACCAGAAATGTGGAATGATGATATTTGCTTTACTGAATCAAGCTGTCTGTGAGTCTTTCATCTCAAGAGTAAGTGTGTACAAACCAGGCCTGGTGGCTCATTTCTACAACTCTAGTACTCAGGATTTCATAACAGAAAGATTACTGTGAGCAAAGGGCCAGTGTGTACTGTGGTTAAAGAGTGAATACCATATCTGCCAGGGCTTCAGAATCACTCTATGTCAGAAAGAAAGAAAGAAAGAAAGAAAGAAAGAAAGAAAGAAAGAAAGAAAGAAAGAAAGAAAGGAAGAAGAAAGAAAGAAAGAAATCAAGTTATATAGATCAATTCACAAAATCTTAAGAAACTGCCATATTGATTTCCATAGTGACTGTAGAAGTTTGCTTTCCTGTCAGCAAAAGAGGAGTGTTCCCCTTGTTCTCCATCCTCTCCAGCATGAGCTGTCACTTGTGTTTTTTTATATATATTAGCAATTCTGACAGGTGTAAGATGGAATCTCAAAGTAGCTTTGATTTACATTTTCCTGATGGCTAAGGATGCTGGATATTTAAGTGTTCAGTCATTTGAAAGTCCTCTATTGAGAATTTTCTGTTTATATCTGTTCTTCATATTTTAATTGGATTATTTTGTTTCTTGGTGTCTAGTTTCTTGAGTTCTTTATATATTTTGGATATTGCACTCTGTTAGTTCTACATACAACTCTCTGGACAGAACAGAGTGGTCTAGGAACTGATGTTACTTTATTTTTTTATTCCTTAAAAAATAAAAGGTGCTATTTTATCTTTTATTTCAAAATAAAAAAAATAGAATAACAGGCCCCTACCACATCTGTAACCACTGGAGTATTGGTCCAGATGCCCCTGGAGAGGTAAGAATCTGGGACCCTGCTCAGAGTGCTGAACTGTCTAGCCCTTTGCCTGAGGAATAACATCCCATTCCCCACCCCCACGCACCAAGTCTTGTAGCCCCTGAGCAGCCTCCATACACCTGCTACCATAATCATGCCCCACCACAAACAGTCTGGACCAGAAAAGAAAGTCCCCTTGCCATATAATAATCAAACACTAAACATACAGAATAAAGAAAGAATATTAAGAGCTGCAAAAAAAAAAAAAGACCAAGTTACATATAAAGGCAGACCCATCAGAACTATACCTGACTTCTCAATGGAAACTCTGAAAGCAAGAAGGTCATGGTCAGATATGCAGTGGACACTAAGAGATCATGGGTGTAAGCCCAGACTTCTATTCTTAACAAAGCTTTTAATCACCATATGTGGAGAAAACAAGATACTCCATGACAAAACCAAATTTAAACATTACCTACCCACAAACCCAGTGTTACAGAAAGTACTAGAAAATTCCAACCCAAGGAAATTAGCTACATCTATGGAAGCACAGGCAACAAGTAAACTTACACCTCACATTAGCAAACCCCAAAGAAAGGAAACATACACGCACTACCACCAAAAAATAACAAGAATAAACAGTCAAGTTCTATTATAGAGCTGCAGTAATGAAAACAGCTTGGTATCAACATAAAAGCAGTTTGTCCAATGGAATTGAATAAAAGACCCTGATATTGATACACATACTTAAGAACTGATTTTTGACAAAAAAAAGAGCTAAATGTATACAATGGAAATAAGAGAGCATCGTCAACAAATGGTGCTAATATAATTGGATGTCGGCATGTAAAAGAATGCAAATCGATCCATATCTATCCCCATGCACAAAAGTTAAATCTCACTTGATCAAAGACCTCTAAATAAATCCAGTCATACTTAACCTCATTGAAAAGAAAGTGGGAAGTAACCTTGAATGCATGGGTACAGGAGACCATATCCTAAATATAACACCAATAGCACCAACACCTCTTGAAAAGCTGATGAGATCTTTCTGAGTTGGGACTTATATCAGAGGAACATGTATAGGACCAGGATTTATCCCTAGTTCTTGAACTGGCATCTAGTAGCACATTCTTTTTGGAAAGATACCTTGATTAGCCTAGATATGGGGAGGAGAGCCTTGTTCATGCTTGCAAGTGAGGTGGCAGACATTGTTGCCTCACCATGGTAAGTCTTACCCTTTCTGAGAAGTGGATGAGGGTATGGGGGGAATGTAGGGGTAGCAGGAGGAGAAGAGGAAGTGGGAATGGGGATAGCTATGTAAAATGAGAAAATATTGTATTAAAATTCTTAATAAAGGATAGAATAACAGAAAGAAGGAAAATGAATGAGGATGAAGGACATTAATTTGCAGCTGAAATGCCATGCTTTTTCTGTCAACAGAACCATAAATTCCACTTTAAACTGTTCAACTTTATTTTGACTGAAATTCAGACCATAAATTTCTTGTGTGTCTTTCACTACAGATGGCATTTGTCCCAGTCTTAAAGCACTGAAGCTTTGAGCAGGAGTTAAATTTATCCTTTTGACGACAGTTTTTATTCAATAATTCTTTCATTCATTGTCTTGACAAGTACTTGTAACATTTCACAGACTGTTGTAAGATATGACAACATTTCAGATGTCTACAAAGTCACATGTTTCTATTCTGGCTTTCTCAACTGGCTAGAGAAACTACTGAGCACCCAAGAGCTTGCCCAGCTCTTGAATGGATAACAGTAGAGATGGGTCCAGTTGAGCTGCACAGAGCAGCAGCTTTAGTGTATGAGACAAACAATTAAGTAAGTAAATAACACTCAGCAGATCTACTAATTCCACAAATGCTGAGTGTTTTCTGTGCCCCATGATGGTCCCAGCAGTTACTGCATCTCAGTGAATAAATGGTATAAATATTTTGGCTCTCACAAATGTTGCAATAGGCATCCTAGATGATCACATAATATAGGGTTAAAAATAAATTGTTTTCTTTTATTAAAAGTAGCCCCTTAATGTCTAGGAGCACAGGGAATGGTGACAAGCTAGGAAAGAATATTTTACAAGAATAAAGAGGTTGATTAAAGATACCGCTTAAATCTGTAAAGGAATTAACCAAGCAGATATCTCATTTAAAATGTATTGGTTTGTTTTGCTGATTTCTTTTTGTTATTTATTTATTTATTTTAATTCTATGTGCATTTGAGGTCTAGCTCCTGGAGTCCAGTCTTAGAGAGGGAGGAGTAATAATATCAGTAAAGTGGTCAAGATCATGGAGGAGAAACCCACAGAAACTAGCTGATCTGAGCTAGTGGGAGCTCATCAACTCTGTACTAACAGATGGAAAACCTGCATAGGTCCAAACTAGGCCCTATGAGTATGGGTGACAGTTATATGGCTTGGGCAGTTTGTAGGGCTACAGACCATGGAATCACTATTTATCCCTAGATCATGAACTGACTTTTTCGAGTCCATTCCCTATGGAGGGATGCCTTGCTCAGCCTAGATATAGGAAGGAGGGCCTTGGTCCTGCCTCAAATGATGAGACCTTTTGTTATTTACCAATGGGTAACCTCACCCTCTCTGAAGGGTACAGAGAATTCGGGGGGATGGAGAGGAAGAAGGAAATGGGATTGCTATGTAAAATTAAAAAAAAATTGTTTTTAAAAAACCTATTAGTTCATGTCTTACTTAGGGACTTTATGGCTGCGAAGAGACCCATGACCATGGCAACTCTTATAAAGGGAAACTTTTTATTAGGTAACTTGATTATAGTTCAGGAATTTCGTGCATTATTATCATGGTGGGAAGCAAGGCAGTATGCAAGCATACATGATGCTGGAGAAGTTGATGTCTACATCTTGCAACAATCAAGAAGTGGTCTGAGACACTGGGCAGTATCTTGAGCATATACGAGACCTCAAAACCAACATCCACAGTGGTATACTTTCTCCAACAAGGCCATACCTCCTAAAACTCACTCCCTTTGGGACCATTTTCATTCAAACCATAACAGTTGGTTAACTTATTTTTCTAAATGTTAGCTTAGTAATGAATGACCTTTATGGTATCAAAAGTGTCTAAATGTCATATATTTCACAAGTATTTAATCAATACTTTCAACATACATGAAAATATGAATCTGCCTTATAGGGGATCAATACATGAACTGTTTGATACAAATCTTTAGTTTAAAATGTAAAAACTCTGACATAAATTCTAACTCAGGCTGGAACAGTGGGTACCTTCTCATGAGTGAGATGCCCTCTGTTTATTATCTAGAAGCGAAAAGTTTCCTGTGCCCTGAATTTCTGTTTTTTATATGTCTAGGATAAGAAAAGGAGGTCACATGAAAAATTGGTATATAACTTAAAAACTGGAGAAAGTATCATTGGCTCCCACATAAGCAATCTGTGTTCTCAGCCACTCTTCCACCCTGCTCCTGCCACCCGTTTTCTTCATTCCCAATATAAATAAGGCCTCTACTATCAAACCACTCCCTGCCATGCTTAGAAACCTACATGGTAGTTGAGGCCCTTACCAATGATTTGCTTACAATTAGCATTCAGAGCTTCAAATTCAGGAGGATTTTAGTAAGCATACTCCCCAAATTTTAAGCAAATCACTTTGTAATCTATATTGTAAGAAAAGATAAAATAATGCACCATATAGAACTACCATGTTTATTACTATAAATAATCCTCTTTACTACACAAATCTCCAATCAAGTTTTATTTTTTTGATGTAATTCTTTTACCTGTTTTAAACAACTTTCTTGTATCTTCTCAACACTCCTTTCTAAAAACACAAGCATTTTTTAATGTGACATTTTTATCCCTTTCCAATAATCCTCAGAAGTATATTTACATAGATTTTTTTCATCTCAAACATTCATCCTGTAAATATAGAGAACTTACAACAGCTGAGGTCAATCTGGGCTCTGGAATTCAAGAAGAAACAAAACATACATAATAGATTTTATTATTTCAATCTTAGAACTGACTTCATTTGGGCCCTGATCACAAATTCTTAGCAATGTGCTTGCAATTGCTTTTGTGCCTCTCTTTCTTCCATTCATCTGTTCCCCTTCTGTAAAGATGATGACAGCCTATATAAGATACATATAATTATACATAGGCAGATTGCTTTTAGTGGCTTTTGTAAAGTTTGACATCAGGTACACCAAACGCAAAATGAGAATATAAGCACACTTCAGAATCTAAATATGGTAAAATCAGTTATTACTCCATGTCCCTATTGTGTGTTCTGCACAGAGATATTTTCTGCAGAATCTCAGTGTCATTTACAAGTGTCTCAGCTCATTCACTCTCTGCTGAATCAGGTTGAATCACTGCATATTATGACTGTCTTAGTTCATACACACCCTTGGATAAGATGCTAAGTAAGATATGTCCCTTTTACCTGAATCATGTTGAATAAAGTGAAGAAAGTGTTGAGTGTGTGCAGGGTTACGCCACTATGAAGAGCAGACTTGGGGTAAACAAGGTGAAAAAAGTCTCCTAATTCTTGCCTCCAAAAATTTGTTTATATTAATATTTCTACATCCTCAGGTTCGCCCTGCCACTCAGTTACCTAATGGTTACACTTCACAGATCCTTAGGTTGGCACATAAAGTTCTCATCATTTTGTTAGCTTTTTACTTGCCAGTTTTGCTAAGAAATCTTTCATTGTAACAGACCTGACTCATAATTATTAAATTTCCCATCGATACCTGTGTTCTTCTCATGCCTTCCACTTTTATTTCCCAGCACCTATTCAATATGTAAAGTGAAAAACTCCCTCACACAGAAAGTCTTAGTTTCTTTGAAAACACTTTCCTATGTTTCCCTAACTGGTTGTTATCAAGTACCCTCCTGCTAAATTCTTGCTCTCATGTCCTACGAGCTTTTGTGGATTTTGCTCCATCCTTCTTCAACTTTCACTTATCAACTCTCCACTGAAATAGAAGAGTCTACCTCAGTTCCCTGAGTGTTTCTAGTGCCCAACATAATGTTTGCACACATTAAGTATTAGCCTGTGTGCTAATGTGAACAGAACCTCGAATGCACAGAGATGAAATAATGGGTATTGCCGTTAGCATCAATCCTGTCATAAATGGGATGAAATGCTCTGTGAAAACACACCTCAGTGTAATGCCTTCTACAGACCTTGTAAATAATAAGCTTTATCCTGTAGACCCAAAGACCTGAAATTGAATACTACAGATGCCACTGTGTGTTTTAATTGAGGAGCTTCACAGCAAATAGAACCTGATTCTTAGGAAGGTCACAAACATTCACTTCCAAACTCAGTGCTTCTGGCCAGGTAGGCAGAGCAATTCACCTGTTCACTGACCCTCCTTCTCTGAAAAAAAAATGCTGTTAGACAGGAGCTGAGACAAATAAACATCATAAAATTTACTTCATGACCTCTTTGTGGAGGGAGGGAGGATTTAGTGCTGCATTTTTTTCCTTGTAGATATTACAGTAGGAGCAACATAGAGCAATAGAAGATGAGAGGAAGAATGTGGGCTGTGGCTGCAACAAGAGCAGATGCCCACATAGTGAAATACACACAGAGACCTGTGAGTCTTTGTTCACACGCCAATAAAGTCTGTCAGTGTTCCTAGTTTGACACTGGGCTTTTGTAACTCTGAGTCAGAAAGCCACTGCCAAATGAACCAGCAAGTATGAGGCTATTCTGGATTTTGGGGCATTCTGAGAATTAAAATCTAACCTATGTTCTGCTTCCTTTCAAAAATATGTTTTTGTTCTCCTGACATTTAAACATTAGCTTTATCATTTTTACTTTTGAAACAATACAGTAGTCTTTTAAGCCAGTGATCTTCATCTACCATGATGAAGATCATGATTGCCATCCTCTGTTTATTAGTTTCATTTATGCATTCTACTGTGAGACTGATAGTTAAAGTCTGAATTAATATGGAAATTTCTCTATAGCCTAGAGGACATGAAGACATGTAAAATGGTTAGACACCCCTCAGCACACCTCTTTGATGTCACTGGATTTTGTTTTGAATGTGAATAACTAGTTTCTAAGGTTAGGTTCAGTCACTGAGACATCCTATAGATTGTTTGTGGAGTGAGTTGTGCATGAATTTAGGGACCAGAGTTATTAGTAAAATTCCTATTTCATTATTTCTACATTGAGAATTTGAGTGAGCTACTTCATTGTGCTTGGTTTATGTTTCTTTATTGTTTAAGACAGGTAAGAATATACCTTGATATAGATAGAAAACAAGGACCACACTGATAGGTCCATAGAGATGAAGTTTTTACTGATGGTGCTAGTATTGAAATGGCTTCTGGGAATTTTCTACATCTTTCACTTGACCAAGTGGCATCAAAGGT
Organism: Microtus agrestis; assembly: GCA_902806775.1. Classification (NCBI taxonomy): domain Eukaryota; kingdom Metazoa; phylum Chordata; class Mammalia; order Rodentia; family Cricetidae; genus Microtus; species Microtus agrestis. The sequence goes on along the minus strand of CADCXT010004348.1, from coordinate 362,977 downwards.
GAGGGTCACATTCTGGTGTTCATGTACTCCACAGTACATATAAAAACAGGATGCAAAAAGAAATTGGTTTGATGAACAGATAAGTAGAAGTCCCTGTTTGGACACTTCTCTTTGACTTTCATTGTCAACTCGTCTGCCTTTAGAAGCACCTAGGAAGTCATGATTAGCCTGTCTGTGAAAATGTACTTCCATGGATGTTTAAATACAAAGAAAGACCCACCATGAATGAGTGACACTGTTCCAAGAATGAGAATTCAGGCCAGATAAGAAAAAAGGAGTGAGCTGAGGCCCAACATTCCTCACCCTCTGATTCTTCATTGTGGACACTACAGTCAATAATGAAATTCAAGATGACCTCACACTGTGTTGGCGAAGCTGGAAGCAGATAGGAAAGGCAGAAGTAGTGAGAAGGTGCCAGCTAAAGAAACAACCAATTATGGTTTCTTCCACTTTCTGTAGAGAAAGAGGTTGCGAAGGTGAAGTAAAGGCACACATATAGATATTCAATGGGGTCTTCTCTACTGCCTCAGGGTGTTCTTGTGCCTGATGTCTACCAACTGAACACCACACAAAGAGACCAGGTGTGAACATCAGTCACCAAAACCCAAGAATTAGATGGTGTGAAATGAGTGCAAACAGGTACTCTCTGTGTAGTCATCTCTTCGGAGCCTGTCACTCACCACTGCTTTATATTTTAATGTAATTAGACTCAAGGTTCTTCTTTTAAGTAGGAGAGACTAAATGAAGTTTCTAATATTATAACACGGAGTGGTGTTTTACCCTAGTTTTGTTCTTTGCTCTTGCTTTGATGACTTGCACATGTTTTATTTTTTTTTGAACATCTGTTTCTTTCACTTCAAGTTTGTGAGCTAAACCAAAGGCTGTCTACAAAGTATGAGTATCAACAGGAAGCAACTGTTTAATGTGTATCACAACAGAATGCATCGTACTTGCTTCTAGCAATTCATGTTTTACGAGTTTCTCATAGTACTTTTTTCCCTGCTGAGACACTATCTACAGTTTGATCTCTACTACTTTACTTGAGGAGGTCTCTTTCTAGCTCAGGTCTGTATCCATTAGCATCAAAGCCTGTTCACTGGCCCTCAGCACTACTTTTTAGATGCCATCTAAGAAATTCTGACCTAGATGATATAGTTCAATCTCCAGATAACATGACAGTGCCAAAAATTAACTTAATCAAAGAACATGCTCCATATATTTTGAAACATTTAACTAAGTTGGAAGAAAACAGGGTCATGTGATACCACACACTATAAAAGTTGACATATGGACTCTGTGTGTATCCTCTGCACCAATTCTCTTTAAATCTGTGATGACAGAAAGTACCAGAGCTCAGGTGCTCACATCTGAATACTCCCACTGAGGATCTGTGTTAGGAAAGGAAAAACGTCATGTGATTAACTTGGATAGACAGAAGAATGTAATAGGAAGTAAGAAAGGATGTCTAATTTTATTTATGTCTATTAAGAGTAAATTAAATAAAATGCAATGAAATGGATTCTGATGGTGGCAGGTGCTGTGTAATTAAATCACACACTACAGCTATTTTAAAGCACAGTATTCCAGGTGCTAAGCAGAGACACAGAAAGAAGATTCACTAGTTTATGCTTTAGTATAATTCCAAGTCAGAAAATTTGCTTATATAGTAAATGAATCAAGGATATTTTCCTCAGATTACCTCTGTAATTCACATCCTAGAAAATCCCTGAATATTTTTTCTAAGCTATTTGACATTATATCTGAAAATATCAGTTTGTGATAGATTCTTTGGCCTAATTCATAACAGAAATCCTTGTTTCTGTTACTGAAAACAGCTCACAGGTTTAAAGCAGTGTAGTGTCTGGGATGTGGAGAAACAGATGTAGTCAGCACAAACATATTGCTTTGCATCGCTACTGGGTACCTCAAGCCAATCAACTATCAATTCGCTTTAGCACAGCAGCATAGAAGCTCATCACTGTCCTACTTTTGCCTGATGTAATTGGTCTCCTGGTATCTGTTTCTGTGCCTAATAAACTTACTTGAAACTCTGTCACTTATCACCTTTACCCTCATTAAAACAGCCTGAATTTCCTCACTACATAGCCAGCTTGTTGCTCACTTCAAAGCACAAACTCAAACACATCCCAGAGTTTGGTGAGCAAGATATACAATGATCCAATATTGTCAGTCAGCAAGGAACATTTGTATGCATTTTCTTTAAAACTTATGTATCTGTGAGATCCACAGCAAAACCTAGGGCTGACATTTTTTTCATTGTATGTTCTCGACACCTAAATGGTGTCTATGTCTCATGCTTCCTGTATTACCATAAACATCTGGGTTTGGCTTGAAATTTCTTTCTCTTTCTTCTGCTTCTGACACTTTGGTTTTCTCCCTTCAAGCTCTCAGGAGCATCTTGCATTTTCCCTGGCTGGAAGGTTTCCAGAAAATGCTTATTGTGGCTAAATTACTTTTGAAAGGAAGGTCAAGTCCCAACAAGATTGAATGTACAGCAATCAAAATGACAACACCCAAGTTGCCCAGAGTATTCTCAAATAACAAATGTCCACTGTTTATTGTATCCATGTAAGAGAAATGGACCTCTGTTCTGTGAAAATAAAAGCAAAAGACAAATTGAAATATTTACTCATGAAAATCCTATTTTTTTTAAAAAAAGACAGACCATAAAATACGTGAATAAATAAAACGATTCAAGGCAGGAGAGCAGAGTGCAGGCTTCTCTGAGGAAAGGACACATGAATAGCATAGCATAGTGAGGAAAAATGCTGATACTGGGGCTGTGTCCTTTAAACTGTGTTTATCACAGCTCAAAAAGTGTAACAGCATGGACCAGTTCCACTCAGGTCTATGGATTCTTTGCCATGTAGTGGAATATGCAAGGCACATCATCACCATGACAGTGAATGAGGGAGCTACATGGGAAAAGGAGGAGCCAGAGCATGAACGGGAGTTAGGCTTACTGTTTCACAACCCTCTTTTGGCTAAGACCTAAAATGTTCCCTGTGGGATCTTGGTTTAAAGCTTGGTGGTCAGTCTGTAGGAATATTAAGAGATGATGCAACCTTCAGGCCTAAGACCTCATTGCAAAAAAAGAGTTTACTCAGAGAATGAGTGTGCAGGGTATACGGATGCCCATCCTCTCATATTTGTCTGTCTGTTTCCTCAGCATTTTGAAGAAAGCATCCTTGTAAATCAAGGTCTGTGAGAACAATGATTTCATTACATCAGCAGCAGAGGATATTTGTCATTGTCATAATGTGAGCAGATACAGCAACACTTCCTTGTATCTGGGATGGGTTCCTTCAATGACCTAAATATTTCCTACGATGTTATTCCTTGTAAAAGTTTCTTACCTCTATGAACAGCACCATAGTGAGGAATAAGCAACTAGCATATGAATTCAGAGACATGTATTACCCGTATCCAAAGTGTAGCTCTTGGTACCAAAGAAGCTCAAAATTGTAATTCCGATATAGTTATGTATTCAGAGTGGTGTTTGGCTATGCACAGGTACAATCACAGACAAAATATTTCTAGCATTAGCAAAACACAAGTGAGATATGCGTGTGTTTAATATCACACAATTAGATCAGTGCATTTGATTGATTAGTACATTTAGGTTTACACAAAACTCCTTAGTTGAAAATAGATTCTCGCATATAATACATCTGACCAAAGTTTCTCTTCTGTCCACTCCTCCCAGATATCCTCCCACTTCTTCTCCCCATACCCCCTCCATTTCCTTTCACAAAAGACCAGACATCCTAGTCAAAAACAATCAAAGATGACAAAGCCAAATGTAATGAGACAAGGCAAAAGTCCTCATACTGATGTGGGAGCCCCTTCTGTGTGCTGTGATTAGCATTAATGAATGAAGAAACTGCTTGGCCAGATTATAGGACAGAATTTAGGTAGGTGTGGAAGACAGAACTGAATGCTGGGAGGAAAAAGGGTGGAGTCAAAGAGAGATGTCATGGGATCTGACCACTGTCCTCTCTTCACATGTATCAGCCTCTATTTTAATGTCCACACCCTCTGTCAACATGTATTAGTCCTAACCAAGAATCCTGTTTCAATGACCGCTGTCCTCTCTCTATATGTGCCAGCCTTTGTTTTGACCACAAACACTGTCCCTGGGTTGGACATCTTTTCTTCCAGCGCAGTGACTTCTGTCCTGTCTCCAGGCATACCAGCCCATCTTCTGTTGACTAATGGCATATCCACACATGCATTATTCTTTTTTTAAATCTTTTTTCCCATTTTTTAATTAATTAATTTATTTATTAAAGATTTCTGTCTCTTCCCCACCACTGCCTCCCATTTCCCTCCCCCTCCCCCCGGCCAAGTCCCCCTCCCTCATCAGCCCAAAGAGCATTCAGGGTTCCCTGCCCTGTGGGAAGTCCAAGGACCACCCACATCCATCCAGGTCTAGTAAGGTGAGCATCCAAACTGCCTAGGCTCCCACAAAGCCAATAGGTGCAGTAGGATCAAAAACCCATTGCCATTGTTCTTGAGGTCTCAGTAGTCCTCATTGTCCGCTATGTTCCACGAGACCGGTTTTTTCCCGGGCTTTTTTCAGACCCAGTCCAGCTGGCCTAAGACATCCCCACTCAAATGATCACTAGCCCTCTTCACATTCACTGACTCCGAATGTTACAGTTGCCTTCTGACGTTCCTAGGCAGACATTTTTTGTTTCTCAAGCAACTGCTGTTCACATACTTTATCGGTTTGTTTAAAGTGTGGTCACAGACCTTTGTTTTAATTACCCAGAATGACAACTGAAACCAGATGGTGAGTTGTAATGAGAATGGTCCAAAGGTTTATAAATAGAGAGAAGTGCAGAAGAAAAACAGCAGGAAAGATTTATACTTCATATTTATGTTTAACTGGCTCTGTCTTCCTGCATTTGGTTTCTGTAGGGTCTAGGACTGCATCCTCTTGAAAGCTGTCGGCACACCTGTTTGTACACAGCTCTTCTTAACAAGCAGTAACAATGTCTCATCTGTTAAGAAATGTAAGATGAGTTGCCCTTCACAGATTTCTTATAGTCAAAGCATAGGTGGACTGATTTAGATTTTTCATTATGCGACAACATATTTAGATTTATTTGACGTATTTGCTCCTAGTATTTGTTCAATTTTAACTGACTTTAATATTTTGTAATCTTTGTTATATTTTATATTTTTTAATATCCTATCAAACTCTATAAATGTATTCTTTAATACAAGAGTTGTCTTCTTATCAATGAGTTGAATTTCCTGGGTATGCCTCTTATCAACCTCTAACTTCTTCAGACAAATAGTTATTAGTGTTCAATAAGCAATTATCTTTTCTGCTAGGAAAATTCTGTACTTGTAATAATTCTGTACTATGTAAGTTACACATTCATATATCCATATGAAAACAACATTCCCAATCAGAATAGAGTGGCATGTGTCTAATATATATTTTTGGCATAAAATATAAATCTAAAAACTATGACTTATATGTGTGATTTGCTTTTTACAGTTAGTTAGATCATTATGTCTGTATCCCTAACAGGATGGTGATGCCCCTCATCTACAGACTAATTCTTTGTCTTTATAAAGTAATTTTATTACCATAGCTTTATTAGACTTTTCTATAATTCAAATAATATAGATAATTTTAGGTCCATCTCAGTCATATAACATTAAGGTGTTGAAATTGGCAAAAATTCACTAATTTATCTGTTTTTTTGATGAGAAGTTACCATACATATTAGAAATATATTACTGCTATTTCCTCATTTGGATCTTAAGAGCTCAGTCTGGTGCTCCAATTTGGTCTCTGTTTCGATCCATCGCCAGATGAAGGTTCTATGGTGATATGCAAGATATTCATCAGTATGGCTATAGGATAGGGTCATTTCAGGTTCCCGTTCCTCAGTTGCCCAAGGTACTAGCTGGGGACATCTCCCTGGACACCTGTGAGCCCCTCTAGAGTCAAGTCTCTTGCCAACCCTAAGATGGCTCCCTTAATTAGGATATATATTTCTCTGCTCCCGGGTCCACCCTTCCTTTATCTCAACCATCCCATTCCTCCAAGCTCCCCCCATTCTCCCCTTCTCATGTTTCTCACCCCATTTCCCCTTAGCCACATGCCACCTCACCCCCAAGATCCAAATGAGGAGCAGAAGGAGGGAGAACATGAGCAAGGAAGTCAGGACCACGAGGGGTGCACCCACCCACTGTGACAGTGGAACTGATCTATTGAGAGCTCACCAAGGCCAGCAGGACTGGGACTGAACAAGCATGAGATCAAACCGGACTTTCTGAACGTGGTGGACAATGAAGGCTGATAAGAAGCCAAGGACAATGACACTAGGTTTCGATCCTAATACATGAACTGGCTTTGTGGGAGCCTAGCCTGTTTGGATGTTCACCTTCCTGGTCCTGGATAGAAGTGGGAGGACCTTGGACTTCCCGCAGGGCAGGGAATCTGGACTGCTCTTCATTCTCGAGAGGGAGGGGGAATGGAGTGGGGGGAAGGGGGAGAGGGGGAGGGGAGTAGGGGGAGGGGAGTAGGGGGAGGGGGCTATGTGTGCGAGGAGGGGGAGGGAAATGGGAAACGGGGAGGAGGCGGAAATTTTTTTTTGCAACAACTAAAACAAAAATAAAATAAACAAAAAAGAAATATATTACTGTTATTTAATCAATCTCCTATTGAGATATGTCTAGGATATAGGAGATCTAGTCTGAATAAAGTGTCAACATCTGTGCGCAGTATTTGCTATGAGTATGTAATTCGATCTTCCTTGAATAGATGATTGGGAGTGTGGCTGAGTTGAGGCATAGATAACTTGCCAGTCAGTAATTTCCAGATTCTGTGGAAATGACATTATTCTCCTAATGGGCTGTGTAAACAGCCTTGAAAGATTTGTAAATTCCCAGAGTCTCAGTCCCAATAAAACCTTTTATAAGGAGAACAGGCAGCAGGCAAATTTAGCCAGCATGCTCAGTTGAGTAGTCCCTTCCCTACATCGTCTTCAACTTTTGAAGTCATCTCTTCTTGATTTTAGACGTATGAGTAGATTCTTTATTTCAGTCTGACAACTGATAACATTGATTATGAAATAATTGTGGCTACTCACATAGACTCTGTCTCCAGTGTCAGTTCAAGCTTGTATTCAATTGTTATTGTATAGTTTATTTACTAGAAGGAAGCAGACCAATTCTTCTTTGAGTGCATATGTGAAAATTTATTACATTTCTGTTTTAGCTATTAATTTCTTTAGAGGTAGCTTTCTTGGACAAAAAGACTAATTTTTATATAATTTTGAAATTATAATCTAAGTATATAATTTCTCTCCCCTTCCTTCCCTCCCTCTCATTTACCACCTCTTGAAACAATTTTTCTTAAACCTTCTTTTTTACATGAAATTCATACCTGTTAATGATTCTGAAAATATTCTATAATGACTTTTCTATAATTTTGTAGGTTTTGTCTTTGCAAGCAGGACTGCATTATAATAATATTCAGCATAAATAATTAGAGTGGACCTCCTTCCTCAAGTGTGATTTGTAGGCCACTGTAGTCTTTTTCCCTAATATGTGTTTATTAGGCAGTATTGAAAACCCCAAATTGAAGAAATTCTACTTCTTCTAAAGATGCTAATATATTTTAAAATAAGGAATCAGTGTTGGACATCCCATTTCTTTCATGAGTTCCATGAATAAAAAGGGAATAGGAGGAAGAAAAGATCCTGCTGTGACCATGCTATAGGCCAAGTTAGTTCTTTATTCATTAACCAATAAAAGCAACACATAGACAACACCATCCTGGCCCCATGGTGGTACTCACTTTGGGTGGAATGTATTCTCACTTCTGTCATCCTAATCCAGACAATAGTTCCCAGGTATGTGTCTTGGGTGTTTCTATTTCCTGCCAAGTTGATATGGGACAGAAAAAAAAATAGAAAAAAATTTTACCTTGTACTTTTTCATAGGGTGGAAATGATGAACATTTTAGAACTAGATAACCTTCATTCCATAACTCAGTAAGACACCACCAGATAGGGACAAAGTTTAAATTATATAATTGATTCAACTTAAGAGGCTTTTACAGTACAAAAAATAATATATTTAAAGCATCTGGAACAAAAATCAATTTCCATGATCTTAATTTAATAAAAGACAAAGAATATTAACAGAAGATCAAATTGAAAGAAAATATTTTCAGAATTTGTATGTATTTCTCTGAAGAAGAATAGCTATGGATTAATGAGCCCTGTCCTGGGTTACAGAATGCTGGGTGATATATTTTCTTTTTAAGTATTTGTTTAGAAAAAAAGTAATGTGTCTTGACCTTTTATGAATTAAGTTGACTTTCATGGGGCTTTCTGTCTACTCTCAGAACGGTTAGCACTGTATGGTATTGATTTCCTCCACCAGAGGGTATATTTTTATTAAATTAATAATACTAAATGAAATAAACCTTTCAGGAATGGAAAGTCTAGATTTTAGAAAATATTGAAAGTCCTTGGCACACACACTAAGAATACTAAGAAACAGAATTTAAAGGTTACAGAGTCATTCATTCATACAAATATGTTTTTAATGCTTTAAGAAGAAAAAAGTTTTTGGTATCTATTGATTTTGTGGTATAAATTGTTTCCATATATGTCACTAGGTTTTGGCTGATATTGCCTCAGATAACTTAGCAACCTCATAGTTGATTAAGTTCAAAAGGACTGCATTTCCTGAGAAACCTCCACACTGCTTTCCAGAGTGGTTGCACAAGTTTGCATTCCCACCAACAATGGATGAGTGTACCCCTTTCTCCACAACCTCTCCAGCAAAGGCTATCATTGGTGTTTTTGATTTTAGCCATTCTGACAGGTGTAAGATGGTATCTTAAAGTTGTCTTGATTTGCATTTCCCTGATCACTAAGGAAGTTGAGCATGACTTTAGGTGTCTTTCAGCCATTTGAACTTCTTTTGTTGAGAGATCTCTGTTCAGCTCAGTGCCCCATTTTATAATTGGGTTGATTAGCCTTTTATGGTCTCGTTTCTTGAGTTCTTTATATATTTTGGAGATCAGACCTTTGTCAGTTGCGGGGTTGGTGAAGATCTTCTTCCAGTCAGTGGGTTGCCTTTCTGTCTTAGCGACAGTGTCCTTTGCTTTACAGAAGCTTCTCAGTCTCAGTAGGTCCCATTTATTCAATGAGGCCCTTACTGTCTGTGCTGCTGGGGTTAAACGTAGGAAGTGGTCTCCTGTGCCCACGTGTTGTAGAGTACTTCCCAATTTCTCTTCTATCAGGTTCAGTGTGTTCGGACTGATATTGAGGTCTTTAATCCACTTGGACTTGAGCTTTGTGCATGGTGATAGATATGGATCTATTTTCATTCTTCTACAGGTTGACATCCAGTTTTGCCAGCACAATTTGGACCCAGCAATACCACTCTTGGGAATATACCCAAGAGAGGCCGTATCATACAACAAAAGTATATGCTCTACTATGTTCATAGCAGCATTGTTTGTAATAGCCAGAACCTGGAAACAACCTAGATGCCCTTCAATTGAAGAATGGATGAAGAAAGTATGGAATATATACATATTAGAGTACTACTCAGCAGTAAAAAACAAGGACTTCTTGAAGTTTGCAGGCAAATGGATGGAAATTGAAAACACTATCCTGAGTGAGATAAGCCAGACCCAAAAAAAGGAACATGGGATGTACTCATTCATATTTGGTTTCTAGCCATAAATAAAGGACATTGAGCCTATAATTCGGGTTCTTAGAGAAGCTAAATAAGAAGGAGAACCCAAAGAAAAACATATAGGCATCCTCCTGAATATTAACCTTCATCAGGCGATGAAAGGAGACAGAGACAGAGTCCCACATTGGAGCACTGGACTGAAATCTCAAGGTCCAAATCAGGAGCAGAAGGAGAGAGAGCACGAGCAAGGAACTCAGGACTGCGAGGGGTGCACCCACACACTGAGACAATGGGGATGTTCTATCTAGGAACTCACCAAGGCCAGCTGGCCTGGGTCTGAAAAAGCCTGGGTTAAAACCGGTTTCGCTGAACATAGCGGACAATGAGGACTACTGAGACCTCAAGAACAATGGCAATGGGTTTTTGATCCTACTGCACCTATTGGCTTTGTGGGAGCCTAGGCAGTTTGGATGCTCACCTTACTAGACCTGGATGGATGTGGGTGGTCCTTGGACTTCCCACAGGGCAGGGAACCCTGATTGCTCTTTGGGCTGATGAGGAAGGGGGATTTGATTGGGGGAAGAGAAGGAAGGGGAGGCGGCGGTGGGGAAGAGACAGAAATCTTTAATAAATAAAAAAATAAACCAAAAAAAGAAAAAAAAACAAAAAACAAAAGGACTGCATTATAATTATTACAGGTATTTGACTGCGAGAAGTTTATAAAACCAATTATATCTAACTTTTATGAGTGTGATCATAAAATATACCTCATAGTTGTTTAACTTGAGACTCAACATGACAATCCTTAAGTTTTGGCTACTATTTATAATGTATTAAACTGGTCATTGTTGGATACACCATTTTTTCATTTATCAAAGGTTCTAAAGCAAATATCTGCTGCTCTTTCATTTAACCTACATTTTTATTGTATGTCTCAATACAAGAATTGATATTCTAATACAGATTCTTCTGTTTTGTTTTTTAATTTTGTAGTATACAAGGTCTCATCAATTGTTTTAAGATTATTTTATTGTTATTTTGTGTGTGTATATAAGTGCTTTGGCTGAATGTATGGATGTGCACTATCTATGTACCTAATATCCCTGGAGGTCAAATCAGTGTGTAAGATTCCCTGGAATTGGAATTATGGGTGGCCACAAGATATTATGTATGTAGTGAGAAATGAACCTGGGTCCTCTATAAGAACAGAAAAGCTCAAAACTGCTAAGCTATCTCTCCAACCCTTATATCAGGTTTTGAGTGTATGGTCTTCCTTATTTTAATATGATAATGGTGCATCTCTTACAATGTCAAATTCTAAAGAGCAACATCCCATAGAAAATGTGCTTTCAGGAACACGTGAGAGGAATAATATTTACAAAAACATGCATTTACCCCGTAATTTGTATGATGCTCTTCATTAATACCAAAGTGGAGAGTATTGAGGATCAAGAAATGAAAGAGTTTTCAGTGTTTGTAAGCTCCCCTTACAAGCACAAGCATACAGAGTACACAAGAATCTCTTATTCAAACTTAGAAAGTGTTCAAGCAAATGCACAGCTGAGAGGATTATTTATGCATAAATATTTTAACCACCCCATTGAGTATTGAAGTGATGTTATGACACATTTTCATTTGGTTCCTGCTCTAATCAGAATGCTTTCCCCCTCTTCCTAACACCTGCTGTCCATGTCTCTTTGTTATCACAATGACTACGTTTTTATTACTGAGAGGTATTAAGAATTTTGCAGGAGATTGGTAGACTTAGAACATATAATAATATTAAGCAAGGACATAAACCTAGATGGAAGAAAACACAAAAACCTATTTTCTTTTCACTATGTGGATTTGGGCCACATATACATTCACATATATGTATATTATACATTCATAAATGTACACTTGGTTGTATTATAATGTGCAGGAGAGAATAAGAAAGTGCAAATGTTAGATAAATGAGGAAGGACTTGCTACAGGTTATGAATATGATTCATGAAAAGTACATAAAGTTAATTATTTTTCTGGCTCCAAATCTTAATGGATTTTTCATTTTTGGTAGTGGATAGGAGCACAAAAATATCCTTGATAACTAAAGTGTAAAATCCAACAGTAAGCTCTATAGTTTCAAAATGGCTGTTCTAAATGTGTAGAAGTTCCCTAAGATCAAAATACTTTAGGTCTCATTAATTTTGGTACATGATAATTTTTATTTTCAAGTTCTTATTAATAAAGTTTTATAAAGAATTCTGTACATGAATCTATTATCAGTCTATATTCAATGCATATCTAACACAGTGCATCTTACTGTCCTTAAGTGGCTTAAAAATAATTTACAATGCACAAGAATTAAATTTGTCTGCTAAGGACTAAAGAGACCATTTAGTTATTAAAGTTTCACAACTCAAATTTTCATATGTGTCTAGGAAAATTATTTTTGTTTTATAATTTAAATAATGTAATTTAATGTACAAATAACACTTTTATTATTCTTCAAAATGATATATGGAATCATCATGAGCTGAGCGGATGGGGAGGTTTTCTATATTTGCTTCATGCTAATGTTTCTTATCATACCTTGTCCTTTTGAAGTCTACTAACCCCTACAAAACAGAGAAGCTTAGAAAAGAAACAGACCTAATAGGCCATCTTAAACTTTACAGAAGTGAATATAGGTATTTACTGGATAGCCCCTTCATTAATAGTCACTGGAAATTAACATTTCATATTGTTTGAATGTTAGGGTTCAGGAGAAAACAGAAACAGTAAGACAGTATTTTATATAGCATCAAACTTTTGTAAGTAGCATTTAGGAGCAAATTATATCACATTGCTCGAAGTCTTCTTCTTAGCACTGAGGAGCCATACTTTCAGTAATTTCTTACAATTAGTTTCCTTCATTTTAATGGAACAACTTTTCCCAAGATGACAAAAAGGTTGTCTCTTAATTTGTCATATAGTTGAGCATATGGATTTTGTTGGTTGAAGTTAAAACCTGAGGTTAAGTGTATTGAGCTTGTTCTGTGTTGTCTTCTTGTTATAGTCAACATTGTGTAATTGTGTGTGTGTCTGTGAGAGTGTGTATGTGTACATTTTAGAGGCTTTATGGAGTTAAACTCAAGGTCTTTTGTAGATTTGGCTGAGTAAAGTGCAGATAATCATTTCCATACTAAAATATTACAACACGTCCTGTGTGTCAAACATTAAATCTTAAATGATATCCTATATTCTCCTTTTCCCTTTATCTCAGAATCAAGCGGTATATTTTATACTATTCAAATTTTCCTCTGTGGTGGCAGAAATGAGAAAAATGAAACTCTCTTGTCTTATTTAGTGTTCAAGGGTGTAGAGACATCATAGGAAAATAAATGCGATCATTTCAGGATAGGCATTCTCCTGCACAGATTACAGCAGCATTATTGCTCCTCTGGGGGTACTTTGCTGAATCTGAGGTGTCAGGAGGTTCATTTTAGGATTCACTCAGCCTCCTTATTGAGATAACCTTCCTTCTTTCTTAGATGGAACTACCATGCCCTTCTGATGAGTGCATTTTGGGGACTGACAGATCTCCATATTCAAAGATAGAAATAATTGTATTCACAATTCTTTAACAATATATAATAACATCTTCCTCTTAATCATTAATAGTCCTTAAAACTTCAAGATTTTTTAGATATGAAATATAATTTGCTCACAGATTCTGGAGATAAGATTGAAATCATTAGGAGATGGCCATTCTGACAGAATTCAATTGTCCCCAAAATAGAAGATAAAAATGCAAAAAGCTAAGGGATAGTGATTCTCTTTACCTTAGTATTGTCTACTCCTAATCTAATGGAGAAATCATTAATCTACACAATGATTCTTGTAGAATATTCTCTGTAACAAGATGACTAAGGTGAAGTGGGATCATAGTGGTGAGAAGCTAATCCATCAAGGTATTGTTCAGGAAATTCAGAAAAGAGAAGGGAAGGAAGGAGAAGAGGGTAAGAACAGAGGGTTAAAAGGTGAGAAGGCTCATCATTTAATTTTATAAGCACAGAAGAAATGTCACTTCAAATTGTGATATAAATATGCATATTTTCTAAGAAGATTCATTCACTTTAATGTGTTTGAGATTCTTAAACTTTACCAACTTTAATTACTGAATATCAATATATAGAATAAAATATTTTTGATGAAACAAATAAAAATATTGTATTGTCATCATTTTTGAGCCTTTGACTCCTGCCTCCATTTCCGCTCCAGTGAGAAGTACTTTAAGAGGAAATATTGAAGACTTTTGTTCTGTGTATTCACCAAAAGTGGAATTTCTTTTCTCCGTATGTGCTGCAGGCTGTCTGAGTGTGACATTCACAGCAGTCAGAAACTTTCAGCAGTGATATTTTTCTCTTTTGACTTAGAGGTTTCATAGAACTCTTCCTCCTCTGGTATTCATATATGGTGATAAGTTCTCATCAAAGTATATCCTAAAGCAATAAGAGAAATTATTAAAATATTCTTTGAAAAGTAGTTTAGATTCATAGATGGAAACAGAATTTTCAGACCTTGTCTTCCCCAAATGGGAAGATTTCTCAGGCCTAGCCAAAAGCCTTAAATATTCCCGAATTCCATGAGCCCTGGCTTTACTGGATATCCATAAACACCCAAAGACACCTCCTGCATGTGGAATGCACATACAGCATCAAATGAAGGGGATGAAGCAGCTGTGTTTGGGGAATAGTGATTAATAATGTACTTTAAAACCTGAGGACTTAGGAGAGTTTATAGCAGATAATACTCAGTGTATACACCAAATGGCATAGACTAGTATCTTCTGGACTTGACTTAATTCTTGATGCCTGATCAATATTCTTTGAAACACACTGTGAGGAGCCTGACTAACTGGATCTAAAATTTCTTACAATGCTTTCATGACCACAAGATGCCTGTTTTAGTAAATACTTCCAGAAGCAGAGTCAGAATTAAATGTGCTTCACATAATTTCAAAGGCAATTTAATATACTTGTATTCTTAAAACTTGATTAGTTTTATATGCTTTGGCACCGGAGTTTTTATAAGCTCAGAGAGTCATATTGTGTGATTTGATAAGGATATTGATGTCTATAAAGAGATGTTAAATTCATAATAAAAAGACTCTAAACTGTGAGATGGTTTAGAAAATAATTTTTCTTACTTATTTAGCTAAAATTACAGTATTTTGTTCAAATGAGTGACATAGAATAAAAAAGCAAGACTATAGCAATAGTGTAAATCTATATATTGCTCTATCTATCCATTTACAGATAGGTAGACACATGGAAGATAAATAGATAGACAGACAGATAGATAGATAGACCATACAATATATTGAAGGAAAAAAAACACACACTACATAATATACAAGTCACATTTTCTATTTCTTTTTTTTAAAGATTTATTTATTATGTATACAACATTCTGCCTCCATGTATGCCTGCACACCAGAAGAGGGTGCCAAATTTCATTACAGATGGTTGTGAGCCACCATATGGTTGCTGGGAATTGAACTCCAGACCTTTGGAAGAGCAGCCAGTGCTCTTAACCGCTGAGCCATCTCTCCAGCCCACATTTTCTATTTCTTAACTGAATAAAAGGACATATCTCAAATTTGATTCTGTCTTTATTTTAAAATACAGTAATTTTACTTTCCAAACCCAGCAATTAAAAGTCCATTTCCCAGGAAGCAAGCTTCTTCCCAGGATGCTTAAATACAGAGACCAGTAAAGACCTGTGATTTTTTTGTTTTTTTGCGTCACTGAGGTTGAACCTCCATTCATACTAGGCAGCTGTTCTGCTACTAATCCTCACCCCAGCCCTTAGAATTGCTCTGAATGCTGTCCACAGAGAACAACAACAACAACAAACACATGGGTATCTGGAAAAGGTTTTCAGACAAACAGATCATAGCTAATCTTAGAGCTCAGTATCCTGAGAGTTTCCCAATTCAGAAATACATGCTACCTGACCAATATTCCCAGGAAAACTACCCAAGACAAAAATAACCAGATTCAGAATGGAGGTTTGTGACTGGGAAGGAGTCTCTGCAGAAGGGGAACTTGCAATCCAGGCATAGTACCAAATGGCTTGCAACTCATTCCTGCTGAAAGCAATCTCCTCTCCCTCAGCAATGATGCATTGGAATATTCCCTTGACTTTTATCTACTCCATTTCTCTGGATGATGTAGTTTTCTGCTTGTTTTGTTTTTCATTTGAGTTAATTTTAGAGACTCCATAGCTACAGAAAGGATACTCATTTTACTTTCTTGAATTCAAGAAAGCTTGATTTTTTGGTTTGGCTTTAATTTGGGTAATAAGCATTCCCACAAATGTGAAATGTATGTCTTAGCTCTCAAAAAGAGATCAGGGTGACTGCCTTGAATGGAGCAACATTCTACTTTAGGTTAGGGGAAGGAAGGAACATGAGGAGAGGAGGGAGGGGAAAGTGGTTGGTATGCAAAATTTACTAATTAATAAAAATAAGACAATGTCATTTTGAAAATATTGTGAAAACAAAGGGAACAAGAGGAGCAAAAGACTTCGTTCAGGTTCACCTTTGTCCTCAGCATAGGTCATGGGTTCACGGTGTAAAATGATCTGATTGAGTGGTTGTGAAGTGGCTGCTAGACTACTGCCCCAGAACAGGACTTTCACAGTCTCCAAATGTGTTCTCTCTCTCCCTCCTGCCCCCATCTCCTTCTAGACTTTATTTCACATTTTCCTTCGATGAATTTTTTATTATAATGCTGATTTTGCTTTTAAGCTATCTCCAGCTGTGGAGTATTCTCACCAGTTAGCGACCTGATGTGAGTGAGAATTGACCTCATCCTCTGCAAGAAAAACCACCCTTCTTAGCTGTCATTTCTGAGCCATCTCTTCAACTCCTGAAAAGACATTTTGAGATGATTCTGGCTATCCTGCCTGTCTTGCTTAGCACAATGACATCTATAGGTTTCCATTGAAAATTCTTGAGAACTCTCGTTTCCTATTGCTCCAGAAGTTAACTGGTGTAATTTGGGAAATAAAGTGAAGATAGACCCTGCTTCATACAGATAAGAACATGATTTGTGGATGTAAATTGATTAGGATATAAAATCTCAGTTCAGCCATTAGTATTAATTTGTTGACTTTGGGAAGTTTTCTTACTTCCCTGCTCATTCTGTTTTCCTGTCTATGGGAGGTGCTAACAACTTGCATGCTATTATGTCTAAAACTCCACTGTCTACTTGCCTTTACTTCTTTTCTTTTATAGATTTTGTATGATTTCATGAGTACTCAATCATAACAAAATAAAGGCTCTTCCAGTGATATATGAAATATTTGAGTGAAATAGACTTTGATGAAAGTTATAGTACACTTATATATGTACATATATACATTTATGTAAGTTATACACAACTTATATATAAAAAGAATAATTCATAAATCATTTTATTGAATTGAAATAGTCAAATAGAATAGCAGGAACCATGAACTGGTGGTTTTTGACATGACAATAACAATAAGCTATTATTGAGGATTATTTGAGGCAAACAAAAGAAAAATTCCAAGCGACTATATTGAAGAGAGGACTTCAGTTGTAGCACCCAAAGTGTCTCTACTAAGAGGTCCAAAGTCATCAGGGAGTCTTCAGGAACAGTAGGAGTGGTCATCCTAGACTTGCAGTGGCTGCAAAGAAACAAACTGTAAATAGATTAATGTTATAAGAACTTGAGGACACTGATGACATCTTAAGAAAAGAAACTCATGTTTTGAGTGTTATAATACTGCTCCTTGGAGATACGAGCACCTGGAAATGGGTGATTTCTATTTCTTCTGTCTCATGTTTGATTCAATTGCAGTTATACATTTTAATATTCAAAACATATCATTATTGCATTTTAGAAATTTATTTTTCTTATTTTTACTTATGTATATGTGTATATCTGTGTGCTCACCTGAGTGCACATGTGTGCAAGTGCTCTCAAAAACCTAATGAAGTTGTCAGATCTCTTGTATTTTGAGGTCTGGGTGGTTTTTAGAACAGAATTTGCTTTTGTGAGGGTGGTAAGAGCAATTAACTGCTGAGTCAATCACTGCATATTTTTACACGACATCCTTCTATTTTGAAAGAATTTAGGTAATAAAAAACACCATTTCCTTTGCACTCACCTGTATTATCTCCATTACTGCCATATATTTTCTGGTGTAATTTCTTCCTCTGCTGTGTTTGTTATGGTGAAGAGCTGTTGGAGATGGCAATGCTAGACACAATTACATTGAGCACTCACACTCACTTTTCTCCAGCTGTGGGAAATCCCTCACATGCTTTGGAATATATAAGTAGTGGAAGGGATGTAGTAGTAGTAGTGGAAGAGACCGGTGTCAAGAGAGACAAGAGTCTGGCACTGTCCTTTTAATAGGAGATCAGATGCATGCAGTACCAGTAAAGTCCAGGCTTTTTGGGAGAAGCAGAAAATGTAAGCTTAAAAGGTGGGTCAGTAGCTCCAATAAGACACCAAGCTGAGACCTTTATGGGAACAGAAATTCCCTTGTAATAAGTACTCCAACATCAAAATACTTAACGATAAAATAAGTGACATCTCATACATTTCCTTTCCTTTCAGGTAGTAAATTATTTCACTCTACTTTGAAAACATCATTATAAAGTTCAATGTAAATACTAAATTCCCTGTGAAGGAACTATTTCCACACTTATATAAACAACACAATCTAAAGGTTCTATCTTCTGCTTGTTTCACTGAAGTAAATCCTCCAGCTGCCTCTTCTTTGGAGTCTGCCTTGAGGCAGATGGTATTCATGCCCCCACAATCATCTCTTCTCTTCTTTTTCATAGATTTCTGATTCCATGAAGGCCCAAGACCTCCACCACTAATCTGCTAGATAGAGTTTGGTGATGCATGACTCCAACATGTGCAATAAAAGTAGAAGCCAGATCTGTATTCCAGTGTGCAGAGGGGATTGGTTTTGCTTTGTCAGAGTTCATGTTACAATTTAATAAATAGCATAGCATCTTTAAGTTTTATTGTCAAAACACAAAGTGGTAAAGCAAAATGAGGGACTGCAGAGGAGATGGATATTTACTGTATAAATGAAAGGGGGGTTGTAAAACTTCATTAAAGAATTTCAGTCTTCATTTAAGTCACTGCAGAAGAAATTATCTGCCCATAATCAAACATCTTCTTCTCCTGATCACAGAGCTAAAAATATGTGGCCATCATCATAGTATCTGCATGGTGAACAGAATTATATAATTTAATAAGCATTTTTTCTAAACACCAAAGTTTAAATTTTTTCTGTACAAAAACAACTGAACTTAAATTCTTTTTGGATTCTTAGGTTTATTTTGAAGTGAGCCATAAAATGATTGCAATTTTCTACAGCATTATTTTGAAAATTTCATTCTGATCACAATATCTGATTATTAATATTGACTGTCATCTGAACTTGTTTTTTAACTATTTGCTTTTTGGGGGCACCACCCAGCTCCCAAAGAAATACAGGGATAATTATTCTTACCTATGTTTGCCCAGTCTTAACTTATTTATAGCAAGCTTTTCTTAAATTATCTTATCTACTTTTTGCCTCTGGGTTACTAGCTTTCTCTATCCTATAGACATTTCTTTCCTTATTACTCCATAGCTGCATGAGTGGCTGGGTGGCTATCCCCTAATTGATGTTCTCCTCTTCTTCTCCTTTTCTCTCTTCTCCATCTTCTCCTCTTCTTCTGTTTATTCTCTCTCCCTGGCAGCCCTGACTCTCCTTCTCCTTTCTAGCTATTGTCCATTCAACTCATTATTAGACCAATAAGGTGTTTTAGGCAAGCAAAGTAACACAGCGTCACAGGGCTGAACAGATGTAACATAAAAGAATGCAACACATCTTTGAATCATTAAATAATTATTACACAGCATAAGCAAATGCAACACTTTTTAAACTAGTATTTCATAACAGCCAACCTGAAAGAATCTAGAATGAACTAGGAAATAAGCCGCTGGGAAAATTGTTGCAAAGGATTACATTAGTTTGTTTCCCAGCTACCCATACTGTAGAAATAATCACACAGAAACTGTACTAATTAAATCACTGCTTAGCCCATTAGCTCTAGCTTCTAATTGGGTAACCCTTACATCTTAATTTAACCCATCTCCATTAATCTTTGCATCACCACAAGGTTGTGGCCTACCAGCACAGTTTCAGTGTGTATCTCTTCAGTGCCAACTCCATGGCTTCTCTTTGACCCTTCTTCTTCCTCCCAGCATTTAGTTTAATTTTCCCTGCCTATCTAAGTTCTACCCTGCTATAGGTCCAAAGAAGTTCCTTTATTAACCAATGGTATTTACAGCATACAGAGGAAAATCCCACATCAGAAAGTCTGTAAGTACTTTTCTAGATTACCTTAATTGAGGTGAGGTGATACACCCTAAATGGGTATGGGTTCATTTCATGGGTTAAGGTCCTGACTAAAAAAAAAAGGTGAAAGTGAGCTGAGCATCAGAATCTATCTCTGACTGCTTCCTGACTGTGGCTGTAAGTGACCAGCTGCTTCAGCCTCCTGCCAGGCTGACTGTGGGTGCACTTTATTAGATGCAACAGATGCCTGCCATGGTGACCTCTGCTTGATTATACTGTCAAACTATGAGCAAACAAACCAACACGCCTTCCTTATGTTGCTTTTGTCACACACTTTCTCATAGCAATGAGGAAGGTGTTTTTGTTCTTCATCATCATTAGCCAACAATGAATCCCCTAACATACTTAGGCAACATAACTGAAATTTGATTAATGACTTACTGTTCCTTTAATAATGGAGAGAATGAAAATGACAATGCCCTTGGCTCTTTTGGCTCTTAAAGTGTGTGAAGAATCTGTCACTGAAACCCTCTGTTCTTTCATTCAGCTTGCACACACACAGAAAAAAAATAATAAAATAAAAACCTATGCTGATATTGCCCTGAGCAAGGCAGGCTTGTCATGGACAGATTAATTGTCAGAGCAGCTGTGCAGAACTGACAGCTTCTGGAAAGCATATAGCTGCAGGCTGATTTTAAACTCGGGGATAATGCTATAAGTAGTGATACACACTTCAGATCACAGAAATGTCAACACACCATGAAGTCCTCATGTGTGAGTGTGATTAGAAAGGGCAGTTGTCCTCACAGTACTGTTTAATCTGATTTGTTAAAGAGTGTTGAGAAATGTACTTCCTACTGGGATCCAAGGCCAAATCCCATACTAATGATGTTACAAAGTTCAAAATGATGTGATGATGGCAGGATAGGAGCCTTTCAAAGAATTCTGTTCTCTCAACATATGGCAACAGTTGGATAATGACTGAGAGAATAAAATAAGAAACAGAAACACATGTGAGAGAGAAACAAGCAATCGTGGTTGCACACAGAGCTAGACCTGAAGATGCAAAATGTCTGAAGACAAAGAAAGTTGTAGTTGCTGGTTTTCTTTTACTCTAGCCCCATATTGAAAAGCCAAAATATAGTCATTCGTTTTTTTATCTTTACTTTTCTACTCTTTTGGCCTTTTTGTTCTTTTGAGTGTCCACCACGCAGTTCTCAAATAAATCACACACACAGAGGCTTACTATTACTTATAAATGCCCAGCCTTTGCTTGGCTTCTTTCTTCTAAGCTTTTCTTAAATTATCCCATGTACATTTTCCCCATTCTGAGGACTTTTCCTTTTCTTACTTCTGCAATATTACTTTCATTCTTACTCCATGGCTGGTTGGGTGGCTGGGTGGCTTGGCCCCTACTGTCCTCTCTCCTTCTTCTCTCTTGCTCTTTTTTCCTCTTCCCAGATTCCTCTTCCTATTTATTCTCCTTCATGCCAGCCCCACCTATTCTATCTTCTGCCTTACTATTGGCTTCTCAGCTCTTTATTAGACCTTCACATGTTTTAGACAGGCAAAACTCACAGCTTCACAGAGTTAAACAAATGCAGCACAAACAAAAGCAACACAACTCTATACTTTTAAAGGCATGTTCTAAAGCATAAGAAATGTAACACACCTTAAAATAATATTCTAACAACAGAAAGCCAATGGGCTTTGGTTGGCAACTGTTGGAGAATACATTTGGTATAAGTTTCATATCCTAGTCCACTTTCATAAACACATGGTGGTCCACCTGTGAAGGAATTCAGCATCTGAGTCTTCAGGACCTTGCAACAGACACATACCTTGAGAATTTTAACATAACATTCTCCACTTAATGCCCATTTTTGCTTGCTATCATTTATTTTGAGACAATCTTACTCTCCTGTCAAGACAGTGTAAAAATTGTGGTGGTTCACATGTTTCAGTATTTTGAGTGCCTGGGTTAAAGTCATGTCCAATCATACTGGATTTCCTCTCTTAATCTTTTTTGTTTGGTTTGATTGTCAAATGCAGCAATATGAAATCAATTTCTAACAGACTTTCTAAATTAAAGTAGAAATGATTTTAATCATAGCTAGTTTGGACTGTTTATGGATAATTTTTAATAAAATAATATCTGGTAAAAATTGAAGGCATGAATTATATCAGTATTCAATGTATGTAGTCAGTTTCATATGGGTAGAACAATTATGAAATATAAAGTGAGGTGATTTTCCTATATTTCTGACTACCAAAAATCTTTATTTGTATGGCTAGCAATAAAAATAGAGTCTTTTTTATGCTGTCAGAAACATAAAAACTAGGCTATAAGTACTATACAGGTATGTCTAAGGCTTTAACAAACAAAAACTAAAGATGAACTTTAAACCTATTACAGTGTGTATACTAATTGCTAAAAATTATTTTTAGAATTTTCATAGACCAATAACTACTCAATATCTTTTATAACTATTAATGTCATTGTCCACTTCATTAGATTTAAAATAACCAAGGTATATTTAGGTGTATCTCTGAATAGGTTTCCAGAAATGCTTAACTGAGCAGAGAAAAATCTACCCTGAATGTGGGTGGTATCATTTTAAGGGCTCTGGTCCTGGACAGTATGACAAGGAGAAGAAAAGGAGTTGAACATAAGCATTCATCTCTCTCTGCTTCATGATTAGATACATGTGGCTGGCCATGTCCAATACGTCTAACACCAAGATGAATTGCATCTACTCCAACTCTAAGGAAAAATCAAATCAAATCAAAATGCTGCCTTCAAGATCTAAGCCTCACCTGGTGATACACTCCAACGTACTGACATGGAATTAATTTATACTGCGTGTGATGAGGACATCTATGTCATCATAGACCAGAGTGCACGAGGTGGAACCAGAGCCCAGGACATCTAGTATCCATTATGCAATCCCCTTCTACACTGTGCTAAAGTTGTGTGTATCCAATAGCATATGGCAAAAGTGATGTCAGGTTATGAAAGTCACTGTGCCTGTTTCCCCTCCCTCTAGGAATAGAAAAGTGTAGTCGGAAAAGCTGTGAGATGTCCATATCTCTTGTCACTAAAGAGCAGACAACTTCAAGTCAATAAGAAATCAAGTCCTACAAAGAAGCACAGTAGTAAGCTTGGATAATATAGTTATAATCAAGTCTCTGCCTGATGGTAGCCATAAAAGCAGACTGCAATCACTGCCATCTTTCAATGTCTCTGTATCTCAAAATTACTTAATTGCTCCTGGGTTCTGAAAACTGAGAGAGAAAATGAACAGTTGTGTTTTAAAGGTGCTAAGAACCGCAGCAATTTATTACTCTGTGTTTTTAAGAGGCTCTCCTAGCTGGGTATGGTGGTTCACACCTGTAATCACAATACTCAGGCAGCTAGAAAAAGAATGGAAATTCAAGATGGATTTGAAGCACATAGCTCCAAAAACCAAAACCAAACAGGTAAAGGTAACTGCTGGCATTTAAAAGGCAAAATACATTACATGGCATGGTGACACCTTGTATTTATCTAACTGGTATATGAAGAAAACAGTATTTTTCTCATGGCCAACATGAAATCATTCCTACATTATGATAAATATTTGCAGAAAAGTGTGAGGATGAGGCATGGGCAAGTAATTCATGTTTCTAATGTTCTCACCAATTGTTTAGATAGAAACTAAGCTAAGAAGTAACTAATTAAGCTCTTCATGCCAAATCAAATAGATATTTTCTGTGTCATAGAAAATGTGTGTCTGATGAGTTCATAAATAAGTAGTTAAGAAAGCCTATGCTAAAAAATGAAATGTCACATTGCTTATTAAATTGTAATGCTAGGGAAGGCAAACAATCATGTTCATCTCTTTTACCTTAATTAACTTATTTTCAAAAAGAGACGGTTTTGTACTGATTTTCTGAACACTCTTACTGAACCCAAAAGTGTTCTTTGCTAAACGCTTTTCTCTGTCTTCTTTAAGAATATAAACAATGGAATCTATGAAGAAGTAGATAGAGGCAGCTTGGTGAAAGAATGACACAGCCACTAGGGGAAATAACGTAAGAGAAAATGTAACACTGCCGACTCATAACCATGGGAGCAGAACTTGGCCTCTGTCCTATTGGCGCATCACTCTGAAAAAAGGTGTTTCCAAATTCTTTTTACACCCAGGATTTGTGAGAGGTGAACTCCCTGGAAATCACGGTGAGGGAAGGAAGCGTATGGGATGAAGTTTCCATAAAATCTTGAGATCTTGGTATATTGTCATGAACAAAGAGTCTCTCATATAATATTAGTATTCTTCTGATGTGGGAGTGATTTCTTATTAATAAAGAAACTGCCTAGGCTCTCATAGGACAGAAAATTAGGTAGGCGGAGAAAACAGAATAGGATGCTGGGAGAGAGAAGCTGAGTGGAGGAGTCGCCATGATGTTCCCATGCCAGGCAGACGCAGGCTAGAATCTCCCGGGTAAGCACACCTTGGGGTGCTACACACCTTATAAGAAATGGGCTAGTCCAGGTACAAGAGTTAGCCAAGAAGAGCTAGCTAATAATGGGCCAGGCAGTGTTTAAAAGAATACAGTTTGCGTGTAATTATTTCGGGTAAAGCTAGCTGCGCTGGCGACTGGGTGCTGGGTACACAACAGCGCGGCCGCCACTCCATCAACAGGTGGCACCCAACGTGCTAATGAACTCCACGTAAAACCTGAGAGGGCTTAAAAAGGACAGAGAGAAAATTTAAGACAGCTTTTTGCTGTTTCTGGGTTGTGTACTGCAAAAAAATTGCCCTGACTGAGCAACAGGAAAAAGCTGGCTGTTTTAAAATGCCGGCTTTCTGGGCTGTGCCGCCATTGCGATCTCTGTCTGGCTCCTGCGGGAGACAGAGCTTTTGAATGGATCATTTGGAGTAAAGTTCTACAGCTTGCTTGATGGCAATGTGGACTGCTGTGTGCCTAAAACTTGTGTGGCTCAGGGGCAGGAGCGGCTTGGCTTAGCTCTGCCATGCTGAACTCTGCTGGTCTGCAGAAACTACCGTAATTACTGTGATAACAGCGCAGTTAAACATTAGACTTGGCAAAACACAGGCCGTACCGTATTACCCATACATGATGCAACTTAAGTTTTTAAGAAGTGCTCCTGGACATTAAAAAATTACAGATTCACAATAAAACAGATCCAGACAGACAAATAAATGGATCATAATGTTGGATAAATGTACTTAGGCTTGACAGAAAAAAAATATAGAGAGAAAGAATAAAGTTAATGCCCTTAAAAAAAGGGGGGGGTAAAGTCTTTAAAGAGACAGAGTACAGATAGTTATAGATTAAAGAAATAAAGAAAAATAAGCCACATAAAAATGGAAAATTCACAGAGAGTCTGGATTATGTACATTGTGTTTTCTTTAAAATTTTTGACTGTAAAGGAGCTAAGTACAGATAGACATTTCATTATATGGGCTGCCAAATGGAACCAAAATGGATATCATGAGGGTATGACTTCACAATTTGGGTCTAAGGATATGATGCTTTGGAAAGGGTCTTCTTTTGTTTTCACAGAGGATGAGACCCTATGGATTTCTTCTATTCCAATTTGGTATGATAGACCATGCCCTCCTGAAAGGTTGCTGTGAACACCCTCAAAAAATTACTTCACTCAACTGCCAACTGAGATGACCCTGGCACACAGGTTACACCACAAAAGATCTAATTAACGACGCCCCCATTCAGCAGGAAGCAGTTTGGAGAGAAAAACTGCGCCCATGTTCCCAAAAATGGTTTATAAATGTTCTTTTACATTTAAAGGGGGATATGATAGAGATATGAATAATTTGAATTGGTGTGGATTTTAAGGTCAATTTTGTTACATGTATATGTATTTCTGATCTTGATTAAGTATTGTGATTGTGCAGTTCATTTAAAAATGTAACATATATAGGTTGTTAATGGATAATCATCAATAATTGTCAAGCTTGTAGTCATGTTAGTTAGATTTTTTAGATGTGCATAGATATATTTCAGATAATGAATTCTTCATATCTTTCAAAGACTTCAGAATATGGCATTTAAATGTTTTAATAACTTAGGGTTTTTCATGACAATGAGACACGTCTGCTCCTGGCAGCACCAATCTACTTCGAGAGGAAGATGGGCATCGAAGAGGATCCTTATGGAGTTGGATAGTCATTTGGGCAAGAAACTGCTCTTGCCTGGACTGTTGCATAAACTGAACACAGAGAACCCACAGAGAGAGGACTGCTGAACTTGCCTAAAGGTGAGATGGTCTTTCGGGGTTCCTGATTCATATAAAAGTCTATGAGACATTCTGCAGAACACGGCAGAAAATGACTGAACTGTCTTTGAAATTTCCTGCTTCATGGAAATGTCTGCTGGATACTGTGGGCCTGAAGGCCAAAGATAGATGCCCCAACGGTACAAAAGAACTTTGGGTTCCTGTCCAGGCAGCGAGATGTCTCTGTCATTTCTAGAGTTTTGGATTTCTTGTTTACTTAGGTAGTTTTATATCCTTCTGGAGTCTTTGATGGAGTTGAAGAATGGTTAGTTATAGTTATAAGTTTTCCTTAGTTATGATAAAAGATAAAGTAGATATAAATATTGTAACTGTAATTATTGCTTGATAACTGTTTTACTATAGGTAATTTTACTATGTTGATATGAAAGCCTTTCTTTTTTGTTTAAACAGAAAAAGGGGAAATGATGTGGGAGTGATTTCTTATTAATAAAGAAACTGCCTAGGCTCTCATAGGACAGAAAATTAGGTAGGCGGAGAAAACAGAATAGGATGCTGGGAGAGAGAAGCTGAGTGGAGGAGTCGCCATGATGTTCCCATGCCAGGCAGACGCAGGCTAGAATCTCCCCGGAAAGCACACCTTGGGGTGCTACACACCTTATAAGAAATGGGCTAGTCCAGGTGCAAGAGTTAGCCGAGAAGAGCTAGCTAATAATGGACCAGGCAGTGTTTAAAAGAATACAGTTTCCGTGTAATTATTTTGGGTAAAGCTAGCCGCGCGGGCGACTGGGTGCTGGGTACACAACAGCGCGGCCGCCGCTCCATCAACATTCTTCAAATGAACCCTATACCTGCTTATATCTGCACTAATTCCCTCCTAGACTCTGTGTTTTCTTTGTTTATAGTTCAGAAAATTTTAATTACCAAATATTATTCATTTATCTATAAAAATTACATTTTTTACAAAGAATTAAACATGGTAGGTGTCAGAGTGCATATTTGTAAGCCCAGCACTTAGGAGGCACGGCAGGAGAATTAGAAGTTCAAGGCCAGCATCTATATAGTAAATTTGAGCCATTCTGACTTGTAAGAGAACCTATCTCAAAAACACAAAAACCAAAAAATAATTATCTTACAGCTATAGAACTTTATTATTTTAAACCTTCCCAATAACTCACAATGTATAGAATATTTACATAAATTTGCATGTGTGTTAGTGTGTGAGTAACAGAGAAAACAAAAACCGAGAAGTACATCTGAAATGAAACCGTTGGATATAATCTTTAAAGACAATTTATGGTCTTCCAATTAGGACTTTGGAAGCTCACATTGCAAAACAGAACTCCAGGAAAATGACAGAATTGCACATGAAGAAAGCAGTTCCTGTCTACTTTTGTAAGAGAAACGAAGTACTTACTGATGTGTAACTAAGTGACACAGTGCTTCAAGAGACAAATCTGAGGGTGCACTGTGATGGAAAGATAATAGGAACACAGAAACAATTAGACTTTTTCTTGTACATAACGAACAACATATGAACAGGGTCTTAGGCATGGCATTCAGCCTTGTAATCCTTTTCCAGAAACAAAGACAGAAAATGCGGAGCAACCTGATAACTAACCTGGCCAATCCAGTGAGCTCAATTTGTAAGATAGGAAGTGATCAAATAAAATAGACCATGTCAATATATGGCTTCAATGTGTATTCTCACACATGTGCCAACACATGGGACATACATATTGATATTCACACTGTACACACATGTACATTGCTAAACAATGTTAAGTCATGGTAAACGTCACTAGTTCCAGAAATCAGATTGCCTAATGACTAGAACAACCTTTCTAATCCCATGGGAAGAATTATAGTAAAACCAGCCTACTTCATGTTCCTGTTTTTCACTAACACATAGGCAGATTTACAGAAAAAGTCTGTAATTCTGTTTTGTGTGAGGTAGTTTTCAAATACCTGGTAGCCACTAAATTCTAACTGAACATAGAGTTGGATTGTGATTGTAAGAGAGCAAGTTTACCTGGCAGCAAAGTCACCAGTTCTCAACCTTGCTTAAGAACAGCCTTGCTGATTACCTCAGAAGCTGCCTTCTTAGACATAGTTCCTCTCTCTTTTTCTGAGAAAAACTGCCTGGCCTAGTGTTTCAGCCTCTGGCCTCTTACCATATTACAGAGCTCAGGAAAATGGCTGAAAGTATGAATAGAAGCCTCAGGTCATTGAAGGGTTGCTCAACCTGAAACTCAAAAGGCTTCTTGGTAATGCATTCATTTTTCATTGTTAAAGAAGATGATTCTTTTCATTTGTGAGGCCACAGTATAGTCTCTGAAGTGTATTCGTACAAATCCTCAGCCCAAGGCAATCAGTATGCAGCATTAACCACAATTCCTCACGTTACTGTAGAGATTGGATACCACCTTCCGTGACTATTTAAGACCTGGAAGGTTAAAGAACATCTCTTTGGGGTCAGAATTTTATTATGAGAGATTAATAGGTGTGCAATATCACACTCTGTCCAACTGAACGAGGTGATACATGAAGCAGTGCATAAACCCAGACCCAGTTGGTGCATGAATTTGTTTTATTCTCTGAGATGAAATTCCACCTGTTGTTTACTTCTTGGTGTCTTCATCTCTCTGGTTCTTTTATTTTTTTTCTTATTCATGAGCACAGGTCCTTATTAGGAGATATAGCACAACTTTGTGTCCATGGTGTTCCAGTTTTCTCAGTTATGCCGATTCATGTTTTTAAACACTGGGGAGCATTTTGCTTTTATATATATATATATATATATATATATATATATATATATATATATATATACAATAAGGAGTATTGGTACTGTAGCTCAGTTGGCAGATTACTTGCTTAACATGCACCAAGACCTGGCCTCTGTCTGAAGCATTGTATAAAACTTGCTTGGTAGCTCATGCTTTTAATCTCGGTGTGCAGATGTGCAGGCAAATAGTGCAGATATCCTGGACTGTACTATACTGCTTATTATATCACCCTGAACTGCAGAGGTTCCTGTCTAAACAAACTGATGGTTTTTCTAATATTAATGTTTATAAATAGATATCTTCAACTGGGTGTGGGGCAACAGGACCATTCCCAGCACAACCATGGGTGTGGGGTTCCCCACAGTCTCCCCAGGGCGATGGTTCCTGCAATGATCTCTAGGGGGAAATGGCTCCCAACAGATCCCTCCCCCCTCCCATACAAAGGCAGGCAGCTATCACATGGAGAGCACCAGTCAGAGTCATCCAGGTGCAGACCAAAGGAGAAGACGAGACAAGGAGAGACCCTCCTCTCGAGTGGGAAGCAATCCACCTCCCTGGGAACAGAGGGTGCCGATGACTCCTAGGTCAGTGGGGACCAGGCCTTTTTCTTTCCCCTTAGGCGTCCTAGGGTTCCCAGGGCCCTGCCTAGGTTGGGGATTATCCTGCCATAAGTCGCCCGTCCTTGGAGCTCCTCAAATAAAAGGCATCTAGCAGGATTAAAGTAAGCACATCACAGGGCACCCTGTCTTAGGCCATGTGGAGAGCACCCTCATACCTGTACCATGCCATGTTGAGCCGGTTTCTACAACCTCTGTATGGTGTGCTAATCAGGCGAGGATCCACACTAACTCCCGTCATTGGGCCCCTGCGTCTATCATTAATGAAAAGACTGTGAGGAGTTCCTCAAACAAAAGATATAATGATATAATTTTGGCACCAATAACTCAGATATCTTGACAATGCAGACAAATGCCTTTTTTATTTATTTATTTTTTATTTATTAAAGATTTCTGTCTCTTCCCCACCCCCGCCTCCCCTTTCCCTCCCCCTCCCCCAATCAAGTCCCCCTCCCTCGTCAGGCCAAAGAGCAATCAGGGTTCCCTGCCCTGTGGTAAGTCCAAGGACCACGCACCTCCATCCAGGTCTAGTAAGGTGAGCATCCAAACTGCCTAGGCTCCCACAAAGCCAATAGGTGCAGTAGGATCAAAAACCCATTGCCATTGTTCTTGAGGTCTCAGTAGTCCTCATTGTCCGCTATGTTCAGTGAAACCGGTTTTAACCCAGGCTTTTCAGACCTAGGCCAGCTGGCCTTGGTGAGTTCCCGATAGAACATCCCCATTGTCTCAGTGTGTGGGTGCACCCCTCGCGGTCCTGAGTTCCTTGCTTGTGCTCTCTCTCCTTCTGCTCCTGATTTGGGCCTTGAGATTTCAGTCTGGTGCTCCAATGTGGGTCTCTGTCTCTGTCTCTTTTCATTGCCTGATGAAGGTTAATATTCAGGAGGATGCCTATATGTTTTTCTTTGGGTTCTCCTTCCTATTTAGCTTCTCTAAGAACCTGAATTATAGGCTCAATGTCCTTTATTTATGGCTAGAAACCAAATATGAGTGAGTAAATACCATGTTCCTTTTTTTGGGTCTGGTTTACCTCACTCAGGATAGTGTTTTCTATTTCCATCCATTTGCCTGCAAACTTCAAGTAGTCCTTGTTTTTTACTACTGAGTAGTACTCTAATATGTATATATTCCATATTTTCTTCATCCATTCTTCAATTGAAGGGCATCTAGGTTGTTTCCAGGTTTTGGCTATTACAAACAATGCTGCTATGAAGATAGTAGAGCATATACTTTTGTTGTATGATATGGCCTCTCTTGGGTATATTCCCAAGAGTGGTATTGCTGGGTCCATGGGTAGGTTGATCCCGAATTTCCTGAGAAACCTCCACACTGCTTTCCAGAGTGGTTGCACAAGTTTACATTCCCACCAGCAATACCCCTTTCTCCACAACCTCTCCAGCAAAGGCTATCATTGGTGTTTTGATTTTAGCCATTCTGACAGGTGTAAGATGGTATCTTAAAGTTGTCTTGATTTGCATTTCCCTGATCACTAAGGAAGTTGAGCATAACCTTAGGTGTCTTTTGGCCATTTGAACTTCTTCTGTTGAGAGATCTCTGTTCAGCTCAGTGCCCCATTTTATAATTAGTTTGATTAGCCTTTTATGGTCTAGTTTCTTGAGTTCTTTATATATTTTGGAGATCAGACCTTTGTCAGTTGTGGGCTTGGTGAAAATTTTCTCCCAGTCAGTGAGTTGCCTTTCTGTCTTAGTGACAGTGTCCTTTGCTTTACAGAAGCTTCTCAGTCTCAGTAGGTCCCATTTATTCAATGAGGCCCTTACTGTCTGTGCTGCTGGGGTTATACGTAGGAAGTGGTCTTTTGTGCTCACGTGTTGTAGAGTACTTCCCACTTTCTCTTCTATCAGGTTCAGTGTGTTCGGACTGATATTGAGGTCTTTAATCCACTTGGACTTGAGTTTTGTGCATGGTGATAGATGTGGATCTAATTTCATTCTTCTACAGATTGACATCCAGTTTTGCCAGCACAATTTGTTGAAGATGCTCTCTTTTTTCCATTGTATACTTTTAGCTCCTTTATCGAAAATCAGGTGCTCATAGGTTTATTTTGAAGGTTCAGATCTCTTGTGACTGCTTCATGCACATAAAAATGTAGTAGCAGAAAATTAAATAAATTTTGCCTCTTTCAGATATTGCAGATTGACATAGGTTGCTCTGTCTTCTAACTTATGTCCTCACCTGCTTTCCTTGAAAGCCCATTGATGTGGGATTCCCCTCTGTATGCTCTGAATAGGTTTTATTGTCATTGGTTAGTAAAGACAGGGCAGAATATAGTGAGGCTAGATGAAATGAGAGAAAGAGTAAACAGAGTCAGAGAGATGCCATATAGCTGCAAAAGGAGACAGTTGTCCTGTTCTATATGTATTAATAAAACTTTTCCACAGGCCACAGACTCATAGTGATACATATATTAATAGAAATGGGTTGATTTAAGATGTAAAAGTTAGTTAATAAGAAGCCTGGGCTAATAGGATAAACAGTGTTGTAATTAATATTGCTTCTTTATTATTATTTGGGTCTGGGTGATTGGGAACGAAGGAGTAGTCTCCACCTACAAAGTAGCAACCACCATCTGGAGCATAGATCCACATAAGACCTAAAAATAATAATTAAAAAAAACTTTTTAAAAAAGAGGGCTTCTAGACCCCCCCAAAAAAAAAGGAACCCAAAACAGCTTCTTGGTAGGTGAATTTTTTTTCAGTTTGCCTTTGTTTGCTGGCTGCAAGGAGAGACATGCCTCCTTTAAGAAGGTTTTCTGGTTCGTACTGGCAGCTTAAACAGCTCTGGCTTTTTCAGGGAGGTCCAGCTACAGAACACTGAAATGGGCTTTGTGAGCAGTGTGCTACAGGTGGCTTAATGGCAACATAGAACCACCTGTGTCCCTGGAACTGGACAGTGAGCATGGCTCACAGAGATGGTGAACACACCTACACAATAATAAAAGACAAAGGGAGGTATAGTCAGCATCCAAGGTTGCCACAACCACACTGCTTACTGTTTTTAAAGGCCACTTGTCAGAAATGATTTCAGATACACATTAGGACAGATTCAGACATAAAAGACCTCTAAATGAGAAACAGTGTGTTTAAAAAATGTGTGTAGGCGTGGGAGAGACAGTAAAAGTAATATAAAAAAGTCATAGATTAAAGGAATAAAAAATTAAGTCATATAAAGATAAAATATTTACAGAGAGTCCTGATTATATATATTATTGTATTTCCTTTGAATTTTTGACTGCTGAGAGACATTTGATTCTAGGGACTGCTAAGCTAAACAAACATACAGGTATCTTGACTTCAAACTTTGGGTCTAAGAATATGTTGCTTTAGAAAAGAGGTTCTACTTTTTTTTCTACAGATGATAGGAACATGTAGATTCCTTAAATGCTAATGTGGTTTAATAGAACAAGACCCCACCAAAAAGTTTTCCATGAAACCTAAAAATACATTGTCAAGCAAACACAAGGAAGCAGTTTGGAGCAAACAATGCCCAAATTCCCAAAATTGTTGTTTATAAGTGCTTGTTTTCATTGAAAGGATGATATGGTATAGGGATGACTGTTTTGCATTGGTATGGATCTTGGTCTATTGATACAAATTTAAGATCAACTTTGTTATACTGTGTATATATATATATATATTTCTGCTATTGTTTAAGGTATTATGTTTATACAGCTCATTTAAAAAATAAAATATAATTAAAATTACAGATTAATAGTCATTTATAATAGTCAAACTTGTAGTCATATTAGTTAGATTTTTTAAGATATATAAAGATTTATTTCAGTTACATAATCTTCAATACTTCAAATACCTACATATTTTTGGCATTTAAAATGTCTTAAGAACTTAGGCTTTTCTCAACAATAAGACATGTATGCTTTGGGCAGCACCAATCTACTTCAAGAGGTTGATGGGTGTTGAAAAAACTCATCATAAAATTTGCCTTTAATGTGAGAAGGCTAGGCATATAGGCAAGAAACTACTGTTGTCTGGATTGCTTGATGGTATGCTTTATGAACTGGACATGCTGGACCCACAGAAAAGTAATTGTTGAACATTCCAAAAGACAGGTTGGTCCTTCAGGATACCTGCTTCACAGAAGAAACTTCCAGACATTCTACAGGATTCAGAAGAAAGTGATTGACAAACAGCTAAGACAGGCAAAACAGCCTTTAAAATTTCTGCAAGATACTATGGACCTATAGACTGAAAATGGATTCCCCAGCATTACAGAAGACTTTGGGTGACTGTCCAGGTAGCAAGATGAGTCTGTCAATTCTAAAGTTTTGGACATTGCTTATAATGTGCTTCCTGTTTTTCTAGGCAATATTATGTCCTTCTGGGGTCTTTGATTAGTTGAAGACAGATAGTTATAGTTTTCCTTAGTTATGATAAAAACATAAATTAGCTATAAAACTTTAGATTTACCAAAAATATTATGACTGTAATATTTGCTTGATGCCTGTTTCTTATATGTAATTTTACTATATGAAAGTCAGATGATGTCTGATTCCCCTCTGTATGCTCTGAATACATTTTCTTGCCATTGGTTAGTAAGAAATTGCTTCAGCCTATAGCAGGGCAGAATGTAGCCAGGCTCTTTTCCAGTTTGTCATCATTTCTATGACAATCCCCATGGAAACCTTCTCACTATTCCTTTGTAAGAGTTCTAGCTATTTGGGGCACACTCATGTTAGAGTCTGTTATTTCTAATGTCTGTAAAAACTGTCTTTACATGGCAGTCACTTGTGTATTGTCAGTTATGTGATCAATACTCTGGAACTTTACATGATGATTTTGAG
Source organism: Microtus agrestis (assembly GCA_902806775.1). Lineage (NCBI taxonomy): Eukaryota > Metazoa > Chordata > Mammalia > Rodentia > Cricetidae > Microtus > Microtus agrestis. The sequence goes on along the minus strand of CADCXT010004348.1, from coordinate 328,420 downwards.
CTGTTTTGCATCTTTACAATCAAAGTTTCTTTCTTTCAAACTAAAATTCATTATAACAGAAATCTTTTTAAAAAAAATCTTACATAAAATTTCCCATACAAAGAACCATAAAATTTAATGAACAATAAGAGTTGTCATTCAAGACATGTAGCTTCACATTTAATATTTTCCTTCAGTGTTGAATACATTTATACACTTATACACTGTCCAGAACAAAGAATGCAACATAATTAGAACTAGAAAGCAACTGGATTTTTTATCATCTTCCCTAACTCATGCCAATTACCTATTTTCAGTTCTTCCTCATCCCCTTGCATTTAGCATTTCTTTTTCTCTTTTCTCATTGTGCACCTGTTTACATGTACATACATATTATCCATTTATCTGTTGGTAGAATAGGTTGATTGCATTTATTTTCTATAGTTAATAAAATGTACACAACAATAACCCCCAAAATAAATGTAATTCTTTTTTTCTTAATTATTCTACTGCAAACAGACATTGTATTTCTTTGTCCTGATTCTTGATACACTTTTTATCACTTGTTTTTGAATCAGAATGCATTTGTGTAAAGTATAATAACAAATGTCCTGTGTGGTCAATCCAAGTCACAGTGTCTTGTGGTCAACAAATGACATCCAAATCTCTTTCGTTCCCATGACAAGTAACTAATGAAGAAAAAAAAAGAAAGAATACCAACCTGAATTTGATCTAGGCTCATCTGCAACATTTAATTAGATAAGTATGGCTTGTATTCAGTTGGTTATCCATTACATTTATTTATACTTGTGGATATTTTAATTTGTACTTCAGATTAGGAAACCGAAATCATAATCATAAATTTTTGATGAGAACATTATGAAACTATCCCTTTATGTGCCTTTGTTCTAGGCTAAAGTATAACGTTTAGAGATTTATTTGCCATCTTTAATTAATTTGTCTTTGATAAAAATTAATTGAAAACAGTAAAATCATTTTCCTAATTTTCAGTATTTTAACTCATAACTTCTAATACTCTTGGAGTAGTATAACAGATTAATATTAATTGGATAATGTTTTACATTTCTTCATTATTTTGGTAAAGGTTATAGTCAGGAGTCTGTATTATTGTAGAAGCCATTAAGCTAAGACACCTCTCCTGCATGTTACCCTTATTGTATATCTTCTGAGAAGAAAATGACAAACATACAGTAAAGAAAATATCTACTGTCATCTCATCTCCACAGCTATATAAATCTTTGTCTTCTTCTCTGACACTCTTAGAACCTGGGGTGGAACCATGGAATTGATGTATAAGTTTATGAACTGGACCTCTGAGTGATAAATGACCCTATAAAATTGTTTCTTACTCCTCTCCATTCTCGATCTATTTATTTAGTCATAAATTTAGAGGATGTGATATTTAAGGCTGTGTGAGATTCTGTAACAAAGAACAGCCTACTTTGTTTTGTCTTTTACCCTCTCCAGATGACCTTATGATCCAATGTTCCAGTGTGTGTGATTAGATGATAGATAGATGATAGATAGAAGAACTGATTATAGATAATCAAGTTAGAAATATAGATGACATATAGGTTGGTAGATAGTCACATCTATCAAAATAGAAATATTATAACAGCACTATGACTCCATGTTTTTTTCAGGAATGATATTATTCAATTTTTGAGTCTTTAAGAATTATTTGATTGGTAATGCATTTTTATGCAAGAGACTTTTTTTATAAACTATTTTATATAACCTAATTTGCAACAAAAGAAAAACCTGAAGCTGAGCTTTCAATTCACTTGAATCTCTTTACTTACCCAAATGCCCTTCTAAGCCATGAGCTGTCAAGAGTAATAAACAGATGTCAAGTGTCCACCACAGTCTGCATGCAAGGCAGTCTTGCCACTGGAGTACCCTTTGCTTCCTTGTGGTTCTTCCCTTTAAACATGAAATGAACTTGAAATCATCTTCAGACATGAGATTGAGTAGTATTTCTGCTATAATTGGCTTTTGAATTCCAGCAAGTTTCTTCACTCTCTGAACTGTCCTCTAGTTCACCTTGCAGGCCATGATGGCTACCGTGAGATTACGCCAACACAACTCACTAAAAGCAGTTGTCATGATGCTGCAGGCTTGCTCTCAGGACCTACACAGGCAGGGTCATCAATCAGGACTGCTGGGTAAAAGCATAAGTGAGTGAAGAAATTAATCAAATAGTGACAATAATATACATTTAGAAAACACAACAAGGACAAGTAAACAACAGATTACATAATGGGCACCTTGGTGGTGCTGTAGATGAAAAATGAGCTTATGAACTGATAAGCTACATACTCATCCTTTTGAAAATGGCATACAGAGGCAGAAATTTAATGAGGTACAGAAGATAGGTCTAAATCTAAGTGACAGTGAGTAGAGATGAGATTTAAATTCTATCCAGCATGTATATGCAGAACCTGATTATATAGTACATACATATATGTCTTTATATGTAGTGGATATATCATGATAGATATGATATATATTATATATAATATTATATATATTATATATATATTATGTATATATAATAATATTATATATAATAGGTAAGTGGAAGATCAGAATCTTTTTTTTTTTTTTTGGGTTTTCTAGATAGGGTTTCTCTGTGGCTTTGGAGCCTATCCTGGAACTAGCTCTTGTAGACCAGGCTGGCCTCGAACGCACAGAGATACGCCTGCCTCTGCCTCCCAAGTGCTGGGATTAAAGGCGTGCACCACCACCTCCCAGCAAAGATCAGAATCTAGAATGGCTGTATGGTTTTAATATTGATACTGTGGCTCAGGTAATGCTAAATATCTTTTGTGCTTGTTATACATGTATATCTGCTTGTATGTATATACATATAATATATTATGTATATATATGTATATATGTACATATCTCATGTTGTTGTGATAAATTAACAACAGGATAACAAATATGACAAAGACTTGTGAGGAATCAAAGCCCAGTGACTCTTCCGGACCAGTGTCCCCATTAATGTACCTTGGAAGCTGAAGGTGTCTAACTGTGACTTGTTCTGCCTAACAACAAGCTTCTTCGTGACAATGGTTTCTCCTTCTGTTGTCCTGTGACTTTGTCATACTAGATGTTTTTCAATGTGTGTTGTAGCAATTCTGGACAAGTATAATTCTTCTTTGGGGCTTCTTTTGTTGTCTTCTGCACTGGAGTATTTTGCTGGCATCTATTCTCAAACATGATCTTAGCTCTGCTGTTATTGTAGGATCACCCTGTGAAGATGGTTGGTGTTGAACTTCTCTCCTTTGGGGCTTTCCTTATCTCCTCTGGTCTTTGTTAAGATGCTTTATTTGTAGTATTACTCTCCATCATGAATTTCACTCAGAGGCAGCTGCCTTTCTTTCCTCTACTGTCACAATTCCTTCATGTCTGTTCTGAAGACTTCATGTGAGCTATTTCACTGTGGGAACTTGGGGGAGGGGAGTCACTTATTTATGTGTTCGTTTGTTTCTTAGTTTTGCTTTATGCCTATGTATTACTGTGGATATTTTCTTGCTTGTGTTTTATTTTTTCTTTCCAATTCTAGATAGGTGCTTTTAGCTTTTTCTTTTAGTGGTTCAATTGGTCAGTCAGCTTAGAGCCATCATCATAAACAACCAGCCTTTTCTTCCTCCCACTCCTGTTACTGAGTGTCCCAGAATCTGCTCATGTTCTATTGAAAACACAAAGGAAAAGTAATGACCCTTTCATGGCTTTTGTTGTTTATTTCACAGACAAAAGGCTAATGCAGATAGTAAGTCACACTCAGCCGCATTACACTTTAGCACCACTGCCTTACGTGTTCTCAGTTCCTGAGATGTAGAGTGTGGCTGTGTTGATTATTTTATAGTTGGAAACATAGAAGTGATCTCATGTTATGAAGTAACAAAGATGTGCTATCATTTTGAAATTTATCAATTGGAGCACAACACTGCAAATTTTAATATTTTCTTGTTCTTGAAAGTCTTAAGCTCCATCTTGAGATCAAGGGTCTGTCATAAGGACAGGTGGAATTTTGAATCCTTAATATAGATCAACTGTTTTACAGGTACATGAAGCTCACAGAAAAAATTTTGTTATGTTCTTATGAATATTTCTGGAGTAAATGCTAGATTAGCTTTGCGTTGTGTGGCATTTCCTGATAAGAGAGTGGGTGTTTAAAAATATCTTTTCTTCTCAACTGTGGCACTGATGAAAGACCAAAGAAACAGTTTCAGCCAGGCCCACATTAATGAACTAGATTCTGTTGGTATTGCTTACATTAGTGAGGACTGAAAACAGTATAGCCCGCATGGATAACAACTAACAGAAGCTGTCCTCTGGAAAGATTTTGCACAATTTGCAGACATATACGCCAAACAGTTCCATAGTAACTCTTTATTAATAAGATAGCCTCCAGAAGCAGTCCTTGGTTTGAATAAATTTCCTGTGAGTCCTTGTAATGTGTAATGCTTCCTTTAGGAGGGAATGCTTCAAAAAGGGAGACGTAGCTACATGGCAACCTAAGTGGTTATGCGTGAACTCAATGCCAAATAGATCTGAATAAAAATCTCAGCAATATTTTAAGAAATATGATGTATGACAGAAATATATATAAGAAAAAATGTCAAAGAAGATGAAAAATTAGTAAACAAAACTGCTGGTGAACCTGAGTACTTTAAGGAAAGTTATTATTTACACTGTATCATAACAAAAATAGACATTAAAGTTATAAGCATGATGATAAGAAATGTAAATCACAAAAAAATTGTATTTAATATTATAGTTTTAGCTTTAAAAATATTATTCATGGGATATGTGATTTGTTGAAAGAGAGAAGAGACTCAGAAAGAAAGAGAGAGAGAGAGAAGAGAGGGTTTATAAAAAAAAGCAAAGGAGAGATAAATACAAATGTTCAAACTTTATTGTTTCCACCAGGGTGACATGTGGTATGTGTGATAGGCAATGCTTCAGTTTGATTGGGTTACTGAGGTCAAGTGCAAATGACCAAGTATGGCAGTTGTTTACAACCTGTGGGCAGTGATCCCTTTGGGAGTCAAATGATCCTTTCACAAGGGTTGCCTTAAAGCCATGAGAAAACACAGATGTTTGTGCTATAGTTCATAAAAGTAGCAAAATTACAGCTAAGAAGTAACAACAAAAAAAATTTAGGTTTGGGAGTCACCACAGCATGAGGAACTGTATTAAAGGGTTACAGCATTAGGAAGGTAGAGACCTATTGCTGTGGGATTGATTGCCCATCAGGCCTCACGCCACATCCTGACAGGCTTCCTTTTTCTTTATAAATTTTTTCATCTCTAGAAGACAGTTCTGCTTTTCCCCTTTCTTTGTGCAGGTTTCCTTTCTAATCTCATTGCAAATTCTGCCTCTGAAGACCTGTCTGGAGTGAAGAGAAAAACAGGAGCAGACCATAGTTTAACTTAAATGGTCTTTTCCCATTTCGTTTTCCCATTTTTCTTTCTGTAAGTTCTGCAGGAAATCTTTGGCACTGTCTAGAACTGACAAACAGATGTCAGATTTGGCACTAGAACAGTGTAAAGTTGTTTAAACATCTTACCAGATGAAATGTAATGAATTAGCATTAGGACCATGGTCAGTGTGGAGCTGCTCAGCTTTTTGCCAAGGTTTCCTGTTCCTGAGTGTCTGGACAGACTAGGTAATAACTTTGTGACCTGGGAACTCTGGGTCACTTCCAATGATCTCTGGGACTTGGATCTTTACAGTATTCTGTGGGCAACCCTAATGATACAAATTCAGTGGCTTTCAATTGAGCAGTAATAGTAGCTGCCAGGAATAATTGATGTGTAGATCATTCTTTCAGTGATGAGAAGGAATGGTGGAAATTCTTTAAGCATTTTACTGAAGTATAAACCTATATTACAAGGGACAGCAATAGTTGAACATGTTCAGTTGTAGGACACTTTACTGCATGATATATAGACTCCATCTCCTCACCTTAAATGGCCTAGAGAACTGAACAGCATATCTTTATTTTAGATACATGAGAAATGAAAAGTGCCAGAAAATAAGCAACATTAGCTGCAAAGTAAAATTTTAAATACTAACTTCATATTTTATAATATATCCCAGGGATTTTATTCTCTTTCTGTTTTCTTTTGAAACGTTATTTTTTCAAAATTAAGAAATAATTTTTAAGTTATTTGGAAGAAAAAAATTCTGTGAAAATAGTCTTGCATGATTTAAATTTATTAGTTAATATAGGAATTTATATGAAAATATAATCAGCATGTAGATATAATGAGTGCTAGTATTTTCAATACTATAAAGATTCCTCCAAATCTTCCTTTTGTGGACAGTACTCATAGAAAATCGCAGAAAGAATTCACTCCCCTGGAACTGGAATCACAGGTGTTGTGAGTGGCCCAACTGATGTGTCAGTCAGAATTCCTTCCCTCTCCAAGGACAGCAAATGTTAACTGTTGAGCCATCTCTTCAACCCTCAATAGTTTATTATGTATTATGAAGATAAAGTAATATTTAATGAAAATGTAGCTTTCACTTTGAAAAAGTTTTCTACCTGTATTATATCCCTGAGTATGTGACCTTGGATCAATTAAGTTTCAAAAATTTTCAGCAGCATTATTATAAAGAGTTCCTAATGAAAACCAATAGGTTATTATTTCATTGACTTCAAGTTGATATTTTGATTCAATATATTATGAATTTTTCCATTTAAGAAAATAATAAGTGAAGAATGTCAATTTGTTCCTGAGACTTATTCCTAGAACATGAGTATATTGAGCATTTGAAGAGAATAAGAGACAATTTACAGACATGATAGAGAAAATTAGTTTCACTGAACCCAGGAAAAAAAAAGAATTCTACTTATACTATGCTCTACAGAGCAGCTTATTTTCTGTGCTGCCTTTAAGTTCCACCTGACAAGTCCAATAAGCCCCGTGAGCATGTATGATCTGAAGAAGGAGAGAGGCAGTAACTCCAAGCCCATGGAAGTCCTTCTGTGGGGTCTAAACTTCTGTTGTGATGTTTTTCAGAACCTAAGCTTCACTAGTATAGCAGCCAGAACACAATCATTAATGTGAAGCCTTCAGTATTCCAAACTCATCTCTTGAACACAGAATGATGCTTTTGTATCCTGAGCTAGGAGTCCTGAATTCCACTGAACCAGTCCATGATATAAGATTAGCTGTTCTTTGCAGTGAAAATAGATTGCAAAATGCATTTACACTTTGTAATAATAAATATTTATTTTTATGCTACATATAAAGTAGGTGAAATTATTTTGCCTTTTATTTGTAATAATTTATGGGCAATGAAAATTGAGTGGTAGGTAGTTATGTTTCAGTCACCATCTCAGACTGAGACCCCCCCTGCTTGGCAAGAGGCCATGCAATCACCAGAAGTGAAGCTTCCAACTCAGGTGGCCAATCCCATCTCAATTCCAGACCACATAGGCCAGAAAACCAGAGAGAAAACAGAAGCGGTGGAACAAAACATCTGTCCAACAGTGACAAGCTCAGAAATCAGCACCTAGAACTTTAATCACCCCAAACCCAGATGCTTAGATGTCAGTGTAAGGAAACAATAAAGAAGAGTCAAGACAATATGTCACGAACAGAGGCCAGTTCTTCCGCTCAAGACCTGAATATTCCAAAACAACTGAAGCACAAGAAAAAGAACTTAAATCCAAATTTATGGAAAGATAGAACTCCTTAAAAAAGAGCAACTGAAGAAATTGAAGGAAATATAAGTAAAAATTGGAAGAAATTAATAAAGCAAGGAAAAGATAAACAATTGAAGGAATCAAATAAAACCCTTCAAGACCTGAACATGGAAAAAGAAGCAAGAAAGAAAACAAAAACTGAGGGAATTTTGGAAATAGCAAATCTACATAAGCAAACAAGAACTACAGATACAATCATTACCAAAAGAATATAATAGATGGAATAGAAAATCTCAGGCATCACAGATAATAGAGAAAAGTCCAGAAATGATGAACACCATGAAAAGACCAAACCTAAGAATAATAGGAATAGAAGAAAATTCCCAGGCTAAACACCTTAAAAAGTTTTCAACAAAATTATAAAAAAAAATTTCCTAACTTCAAGAAAGATATGTCTATAAATTTACAAGAAGTTTACAGAGCACCACATATGTTGTACCTGAAAAGAAAGTTCACTTATCACGTGGCAACCAAAATAATAAACACACAGAATAAAGAAAGGATAGTAAAAGCTGCAAGGGAAAAAGATTAAGTAACATATAAAGGCAGACCTATTAGAATCATACCCAGCTTATTAATTCAGATTCTAAAAGGCAAAAGGACCTTAACAAATGTGCTACAGACTCTAAGGGAATGAAGATGTCATGCCAGTTTATTATACCTAGCAAAAATTTCAATCACCGTAAACGGGGTAGAAAAGATATTCCACAATAAATTCAAATTTAAACAGTATATATCCACAAATCCAGTGTTAATGAAGGTACTGGAAGGAAATCTTCAACTGAAGGAGATTAAACAAACCCATGAATTCAGAGGAAATAAATAATCTAATATCAGAAAAAAACTGAAAGAAAAGAATTATGCACACATACCACTGTTGTATGGAAGCTGCTTGTTTGTTTCTGGCTGCCCAGACTTCCAAAATAACCATTCAGAAACTATCTCATTTTAATCACTATGTTACCAATAGCCTAAGCATATTTCTAAAAGCTCTTATATATTATGTTAATCCATTTCTGTATATCTCCATGTGGCTGTGGCTTACCAGCAAGGTTTCAGCATGTCTGTTCCAAGTAGTTGCTACATGACTTCTCCTGACTCTGCCTTCTTTCTCCCAGCATTCAGCTTAGTTTTCCCTGTCTACCTCTATTCTGACTATATTCATTCTAATGCAAGTTATTAATATCTATATCATATCCCCCCTTTAAATATAAACAAATATTTATAAAAAATATTTGGGAATTTGGGTGTGGTTTTCTCCGAACTACTTCGTGATGTTTATTTGGCAGAACAATTTTTGCAGTGTTCATGGAGACCTTTTGAGTGTTCTTGGCCCAGCAAACCACATTAGTCTGGAATTAATCCACAGGTCTCGTCTTCTGTCGAAACAAAAACAGAACCACTTTTCCAAAGCAACAAATACTTAGACCCAAATTCTGAAGTCAAGATAATCTTAAAATATATTTGTTGGTTTAGCTTAGCAGCCTAAACACTGAAATATCTCTTTGTACTTAGTCCTTCAAAGTCAAAAAACTCAAAGAAAATACAATAATATACATAATCCAGACTCTCTGTGTATATTCCATCTTTACATGGCTTATTTTTCTTTATTCCTATTGCTTTTTCTACTAGTTTACTCTGTCTCTTCTTAAAAAGCTAAGTGGTGGCATGACTAGGAAAAAGGCCGCCACACTTTCTTTATCCATTCTTACATTGAGGGACATCTAGATTGTTTCCAAGTTCTGCCTATTACAAATAATGCTGCTATGAACATAGTTGAACAAATGCTTTTGTAGTATGCTTGGGCATCTCTTGGGTATATTCCCAAGAATGGTGTTGCTAGATCCTGAGGTAGGTTGACTCCCAATTTTCTGAGAAACCACCATACTGATTTCCAAAGTGGTTGCACAAGTTCTCATTCCCATCAGCAATGGAGGAGTGTTCGTTCCCCTTACTCCACATCTGCGCCATCATAAGGTATCATTAGTGTTTTTGATTTTAGCCATTCTGACAGGTGTAAGGTGGTATCTCAAAGTTGTCTTGATTTGCATTTCCCTGATAGCTAAGGATGTTGAGCATGACCTTAAGTGTCTTGGCCATTTGAAATTCTTCTGTTGAGAATTCTTTGCTCAGTTCAGTACCCCATTATTTAATTGGGTTATTAACAATTTTAATGTCTAGTTTTTTGTGTTCTTTATCTATTTTGGAGATCAGACCTTTGTCTGATGTGGGTTTGGTGAAGATCTTCTCCCATTCAGTAGGATGCCTTTTGTTTTAATGACTGTGTCCTTTGCTTTACAGAAGCTTCTCAGTTACAGGAGATCCCATTTACTTATTTTTGCTCTTATTGTCTGTGCTACTGGGGTTATACATAGGAAGGTGGTCTCCTATGCCCATGCAGTGCAGGGTACTTCCCACTTTCTCTTTTATCAAGTTCAGTGTGGTCAGATTTATATTGAGGTCCTTAATCCATTTGGACTTGAGTTTTGTGTAAGGTGATAGATATGGATCTATTTTCATTCTTCTACATGTTGACATATAGTTATGCCAACACTATTTGTTATAGATGTTTTCTTTTTTCCATTGTACAGTTTTAGTCTCTTTGTTAAAAATGAGGTGTCCATAGGTTTGTGGATTAATATCCAGGTCTTCAATTTGGTTCCATTGGTCAACATCTCTATTTGTATTCCAATACCAAGCTGTTTTCATTACTGTAGCTCTGTAATAGAGTTTGACGTCAAGGATGGTAATGGGTCTAGAAGTTCCTTTATTGTATAGAATTGTTTTAACTATCCTGGGTTTTTTGTTTTTCCATATAAAGTTGACTATTGTTTTCTCAAGGTCTGTGAAGAATTTTGTTGGGATTTTGAAGGGGATTGCATTGAATCTATAGATTGTCTTTGGGTAGGACTGCCGTTTTTACTATGTTGATCCTACCAATCTGAGAGCATGGGAGATCTTTCCATTTTCTGGTATTCTCTTCAGTTTCTTCAAAGACTTAAAGTTCTTTTCAAATGCATTTTTCACTTCCTTGGTTAGTGTTACCCCAAGATACTTTATGCTATTTGTGGCTATTGTGAAAGGTGAAATTTCTCTGATTTTCTTCTCAGCTTCTTTATCCTTTGTGTATAGGAGGGCTACTGATTTTTTGGAGTTGATCTTGTATCCTGCCACATCACTGAAGGTATTTATCAGCTGTAGGAGTTCTCTGGTAGAGATTTTGAGGTCACTTATGTACACTATCTTATCATCTGCAAATAACAAAAGTTTGACTTCTTTCTTTCCAATTCAAATCCCCTTCATCTCCTTATGACATCTTATTGCTATTGCTAGAAATTGAAGCACTAGGTTGAAGAGATATGGAGAGAATGGGCAGTCTTGTTCCTAATTTTAGTAGAGTTGCTTTGAATTTCTCTCCATTTATTTTGATGTTAGCTGTTGGCTTGCTGTAAATTGTTTTTATTATATTTAGATATGATCTTATATCCCTAATCTCTCCAAGACCTTTATCATAAAGGTGTGCTAAATTTGTTAAATGCTTTTTCAGCATCTAATAAAATGATCATTTTTTCTTTCAGTTTATTTATATGATGGATTACATTTTAGATTTTTGTATGTTGAACCAGCCCTGCGTCTCTGGGATGAAACCTACTTGATCATAATAAATGATATTTTTTCATATGTTCTTGGATTCAGTTTGCCAGTATTTTATTGAAAAACTTTACATCAATGTTCATAGGTGAGATTGCTCTGTAATTCTCTTTCTGGGTTTAATCTTTGTGTGGTTTTGGTATCAGGGTAACTGTAGCTTCATAAAAAGAGTTTGTCAATGATACTTCTGTTTGTATTATGTGGAACACATTAAGGAGTATAGGTTATATCCCCCTTTTCATGTCTGATCTTGTTAATTTGCGTGTTCCCTCTCTGCCTAATCAGTTTGGATAGGGGTTTGTCGATCTTTGTTTCATTTATTATTTGGATTGTTTTCTGTGTTTCTAGTTTGTTGATTTCAGCCCCCAGTTTGATTACTTCTAGTCTTCCACACACCCTGGGTGAGTCTGCTTCTTTTTTTCTAGAGCTTTCAGGTGTGCTCTTATGCCTCTAATGTGAGCTCTTTCCATTTTCTTTATGTGGGCACTTAGTGCTATGAACTTTCCTCTTAGCACTGCTTTCATAGTGACTTATAGGTTTGGGTAGGTTGTGTCTTCATTTTTGTTGAATTTAAGGAAGACTTTAATTTCTTTCTTTATTTCTTACTTGACCCAGAGGTAGTTCAATAGTTGACTTCAGTTTCCATGAGTTTGTAGGCTTGCTGGGGATAGTATTGTTGGTAAATTCTAACTTTATTCCATGGTGATCCAATAAGACACGTGTGGTTACTCCAATATTTTTTGTATCTCTGGATGTTTGCTTTGTTACTGAGTATGTGATCAATATTTGAGAAGGTTTCATGAGGTGCTGAGAAGAAGGTATATTATTTTATTTTGGGGTAGAATGTCCTATAGATGTCTGTTAAGTCCACTTTGATTCATTACATCTGTTAGTTCTCTTATTTCTCTGTTAATTTTCTGTCTGGTTGACCTGTCCATTGGTGAGAGAGGATAGTTGAAATCTCCTACTATTAGTGTATGTGGTTGATGTATGATTTGAATTCTAGTAATGATTCTTTTATATATGAACACAGAGAAATGACTGCTGAGCTTGACTAAAGGTGAGATGATCCATCGGGGCTCCTGCTTCATAAAAAGTCTACAAGACATTCTGTAGGACACAGAAGAAGGCAACTGATGACTTTGCTATTACAAGGCAGAACAGATCGTCATATTTCCTGCTTCATGGAAAATTCTGCTGGATACTATTGGCCTATAGGATATTCCAGTGATACAGAAGAACTTTGGGTAACTGTTCAGGCAGTGAGATGTCTCTGTCATTTCTAGAGTGTTGAAAGTTGCTTACATTGCACTTCTTATTTACTTAGATAATATTATCCTTCTGGATTCCTTGATGGATTTGAAGAAATCATAGCTATAGTTATAATTTTCTTTAGTTATGATAAAAGATAAAGTACTTAAAAATATTGTAACTGTAATTCTTGCTTGATAACTGTTTTGTTAAATGGAAAAGAGAAGGTGATGTGGGATTCCCCTCTGTATGCTGTGAATATCATTGTTGAATAAAGAAACTGCCTTGGCTTCTTGATAGGGCAGAACTTAGGTAGGTGGGGAAAACTAAACTGAATGCTGAGAGGAAAGGAGATTGAGACAGAGGAGAAAGGAGACAAACACCAGAATTTACCTGGTAAGCCACTGCCATGTCACAATACACAGATTAAGAGAAATGGGTTAAATTAAAATATAAGAGTTAGCTGATAAAAAGTTAGAGGTAATAGGCCAAGTGGTGATTTAAATAATATGGTGTCTGTATAATTATTTTAAATCTGAGTAGCTGGGAATGAACAAGTGGCCTCCTCCAACAGACTAACTAAAGCATTTGCCTAATTATTCTTTATCAATAAAAGTTGGAAGTCAGCTATCAAGGTAAGAACTCGAATGATCAGAGAAGCTACCAGTGACCTCTTATCTCTTCAATTCTTCCATCTGAAAAAGCCAAGATCCTCTCTAAGACCCACCTTACTACTTCCTGTCTATCTGTCCTCAGTGCTCTAAAACATCCATGGTTTATTTTGTTCAACTAGTTGTTAGTTCTGCCCTGTGTTTCAAAAAAAAACTTTATAGTCAGATTGCAATCACTATATCATACAACATTTCCCCCTTTTTGTCTAATTAAAGGGAAAGTTTTAACTCTAACATAGTAAGACTATATAGCAGAAAGAACAAATATCAGGTGAAAATTACCTTCATAATTATAAGTCCATTTGCATTTGGCAAATTCAGAGAAAATACCCTATTATTCATCCTATCTTGGTAAGTGCAAAGTTTTGGACCTAATTCACTTTCTATCTTACCTTGTGTTACCAACCCAAAACTATTATGTAATGTTTCTCAACTTTATATTCTTTACATATCTTTTGTGAGGTTTATTTTCTGAGTTTGATAATGAGGAAATCTGTAATCATAACTATTTTGTCTTTACCATCATGAGAGACCTGCGAATGATATAATATTACCTGAGTAAACAGGAAGTACAGAGCAAACAACTTCCAAAACTGAGAAATGACAGAAGTAGATGGATGCCTAGACAGTCATGCAAAATTCCTCTGTAACCTCTGGGCATCCATCCTTGGTCTACAAGCCTATAATATCTACAGACTTTTCTGTGAAATAGGAGATTTGAAGGACTACCCTACCTTGACTTGTCAAAATTTGGCAGTCACTTTCTTTTGTGCCCTGTCTGTCCAATTTGGACAGCATACTTTCAGCAACTAGATTAGTTTATATTAGAAGGTAAGACAGAGTTTGTTAATAGTTACCACAAATTGCTCACCTTTTCTCTTACTATGGGCTCTACTGTCTGAACTACTTCTTTTCTGATAAGAAGAAACATGTGTGTGTTGTTGGTTCAGAAAAAGGAAATGGTAACTTTTTTACTTGTGCACAGTTTTGAAGATAAGAGGTGTTTTTCTAAGAACACCATGCCTCTTTCCCCAATGTGATAAAAATGTAACCAAATTACTTATCTCTATTTTATTCATGTAAGATGACATTATTTGACAGAAGAAGTAAAAAAGTATCTACTGTCTCAATACAGGAAGGTCATTGACACATCCATTAAAGGACTATGACTTAATTGGGTTTACTTACATGGGTTTGGGTAGTACTGAAAGAACACAGCAGCACCAGACTTCCATAGGGATGGAATGGGGAACTATACTCTGGAAGAGTTTCAGGTCTAATGTTTCCTTCTCATATAGTTTCAAAAGAAGAGGAAAGGGATAACCTGGTGGTCACAGACAGGTTTCTATGTGCCATCATCTTCATCTTTCCCTCCATGATAGAATGCTTATACTCAGGTTTTCAGGAGGGTGATCAAAGCAACTCTGACTTAAGACACAGTGGCCACATTCAAGTTGGGTAAGACAGAGGTGTAACACACTATACATTTTATTTTAATTCATGCTAGTTGGTAATCTTAACCATTGTTGTATTTTTCTCTTGGGTGGAGAAACCCAGCAGTAACTACATAGATAACAATGGCAAATATCCCCAAAATTTTACATTTAAAGTATGAGTTTGTTGTAACTTGAGGGATAGTAAATGCAAGCAAACAATTTTTTAGTTGAATTATCTTTCCTATGGTCCAAACATGGCAATCAATGTCCAGTTGAATATGAATATATATATATATATATATATATATATATATATATATATATATATATATATATATATATTAGACATTAACATGATCAGAAATTGTAATAAGAATAAGAAGGATAGAGAACATGTTTTCTTGTGGTGATGGTCTATCACTTCTTCAAAATAAATTAAAGAGATTATGAATAATCATGTAAAATTTAAAGAGGTTTGACACTAGAGTAAAATTCCAAAATAGAATGCATTTAATGTAGTTAGGTTGATAAATGATAATCCTTTCTGAAGATTAAATGTGTATCATTTCATTGTTCTGATGACAGTTTTATCATGAAGCCCAAACTGTGGTGATCATTAATCTCTTACCTTAGCTGTCAGTCTTGGAAGACAAACTTGTGCTACCTCACTTAGCTTTCTTATTTTTTATTTGACACATAATAATTGTACATTCTTATGGGACACAGTGTTCTGCTTGGATTCACCCACACAATGATTCAATCTGGATGATGAGCACATCTGTCATCTCAAGCTTTTCCTCAGAAAGCTTTCAACATCCTGTGCTGGTGACCAAGCACACTTAAAATGAACTTTATACAAATTACAATGATACACTATTTCACCAATTTGAGTCAGAAAATACCTATTATGGGGAAGTCATGTCATTAAAATGAGTTATTAAAATTAATAACTGTGATGGTGCAGAGTAATAAAATTGTAGTGTTTAGAAAATGAAGTCAGACACAGAAACAGAGATCACTTCATCTCTGTGAATTTAGAAGCTTGGAGCTGACCACTGGGGTTTCCTGCATCCAGTCTGTGTATGGTGGACTCCCCATTATCCCTGCAATTCAGATGACCCTGGAAGCTTAAGCTCAACATCTGTAAAAGATATTAGCCTCAAGTCCCACCCATAACAGAATCCTACATTTTCGATTTCCTTTATTTTCTTCTGAAATATTTTGTCTCGCTTTCTTCTTTTCTTCTCTCTCTTATTTCCCATTAAGATTCATTTTTCTCTTTCTTGTATTGTTTGGTGTATATGTGTTTGTTTGCTTATATGAATATATGGATTATGTGTGTAAAAGTGTGTATATATCCACATCATAGAATCAAATGTGTGTATATACGTTATATACACACACACACACACACACACGCATGCACACAAACACATTGTGTGTGTGTTGGAATTCCTGCAGTGTCATGGTCAGCAAGGAAACAATCAGCATAAGATTAATAAAGAAACTTAGGTCCTTTTATGTCAGACATCTATAGTCTGACCAAGTGACTTAGTTTTCTTACATATTTAAACACAATAAAACTTTGAGGAAAGCTTTCCATGTGACAATTATCACAACAAAGCCTAGGGTGTGGCTACATAGAAACTCTGATGCTATGTGCATTTTTTAAAAACCCCTTTTTTTTTTTTTTTTAAAAATTTTTTTTTTTTTTTTTTTTTTTTTTTTTTTTTTTTTTCTCCATTATCAGCTTCAACTGGGTGTGGGGCAACAGAACCAATCCCAGTACAACCATGGGTGTGGGCCACAGTCTCCCCAGGGCAATGGTTCCTGCAATGATCTCTAAGGAACAGCTCCCAACAGATCCCCTCCCCCTCCCATACAAAGGCAGGCAGCTATCAAGTGAAGGATTCAAGACAGGGTCCCTCTCTCTCAGTGGTGAAGCACTCCCCTGGGTGTCCATGACTCTAGGTCAGTGCAGGCTTCTCTCTCAAGTAGACCAGACTTGAGCCTCAAACTCAAATAAAAGCAGCAATTACACCTGTCTTCCCCATACCTCCCAAGTGCTAGAATTAAAGGTGTGTGTCATCATTATCTGGCAAGGATGAGCTTTTTGATTTACAAAGACAAGACAGGGTTTCTCTGTGCACTCTGGCTGTCCTGAAACTCTGTCTGTGGACCAGATTAGCCTTTAACCCACAAATGCTTTTTTAGGTATGGGCCTAAAGAAGGATGAGTTTTTATTTACAAAGACAAACATGCTTTAGGTATGGGCCTAAAGAGGAAGTATTTATAGTAAGCATTCCATTAATTCAGAATACAAAGTACATGCATTCATAAGGATGTGTTCTTTTTCATAAGGATGGTTTCTATTTGCTCAGAGACAAAGCTCAGAATTAGGGCCTAAATGATGCTCAAGATTTTTGGGGATTCAGGTGAAGGTTGGCTCCACAAAATAGTAGAATATCAGCAGCTTGTCAGGCAACATCCACTCCAATCTTTCTGGTGGACAAGATATCCATCATTTCCTTCCCTTGAAGTAAAAGATATGTGTTTAAAATTCTGAATTTTCCATTGCCCTCTGTCAGTTGTGTCTTCTCATGTACGTATGTGTATGGATATACACACATATGCTTCACTGTGAAGGAGCATACATTCAAATTAAACCTTTCAATTAGAAAATATATTAAGCTGTAGGTTTACTCTTTAAGGATGAAAAAGGTTATGAAATTAAACTGTATTATTTAAATTTTGTATTATCAACAAACCCATCATCAAGTGATTAATGACTGAAAATATAAAAATCTTGTAATTCCTTTATTCATGGCTATATGATTCAACTGGCTTGATATATAGGACTGATTAAGTTCCATAAGCACACAAGTTGAAGCAAAATCTACTGGAACTAAGTTGTATAAATTATCTATTTAATTCTAAGAATTTATTAATAAGTCAGAAGTGCATTCTTGTTCTTCACTGTAGTAAGGAAACCTCTAGTTAGTTCCCAGCCGCTTAGCCCCAAAATAATCACACAGAAACTAAATTAATTAAACAGTTGCTTGGCCCATTAGCTCTAGCTTTATTGGCTAACTTTTACGTCTTAATTTATCCAATCTTCATTAATGTGCACATCACCACAAGGATGTGGCTTCCCAGCAAAGATTCAGTAAGTCAGTCGCTGGCAGTGGCTCCATGGCTTCTCTCTGACTCCACCCATTTTTCTCCCAGCATTCAGTTTAGTCCTTTCTGCCTACTTAGTTTTCTCCTATCAGCAAGCCAAGGCAGTTTTCTTTATTAATTAACCAATTGTATTCACAGCATACAGAATCCCACATCATCTTCCCACCATTCTTCTGAGTTCCATTTTGTGTTTATTATTTGTGTTTGAGCTTTTTATGCTATTTGTGTGTGTGTGTGTGTGTGTGTGTGTAGGTGTGTGTGTGTGTGTGTATTTCAAAGAAAATTTTCTTTAATTTGGTTAAGTAGTGAAGGACAAACCAAGAAATTTTGTTGTCTGTGTGTTTGTTTATTATTTTCCCCTGAAATGACTTATTGTTGTAAAGAGGAGCAAAAAAGGTGAAGGGAACACTAATGATCGCATTAGTAAAGATTTTGGGGCTCATTGCTTACTCTTTGGCATATGGAATTGAGAAAGCAGAATAAAAGTCAACCAATCCACAAAATAATATTTATTCTTTCTTTTTCTGTCTCTACTGGGGGTCTCATCCTACACATCACTCATGATGTCTGCTCTCCCAGGATGGGGTGGTAGATGAATTCTCATCCTAAGTACCACCCAGGATGCACGCTCTCTCCTAAGATGGCGTGGTAGCTGAGCTCTTATCTTACACATCACTAGGTATGCGAGTTCTCCCAGGAATAACTGGTAGCTGAACTTTTGTCTGTATTTTATATAGAAATACAGAGATCTAAATATTTCCCAGTTTTCTTCAGATATTCCCAAACACTGTGAGTTTTTTATACACTTGCTTATTTTACTTAATGACACATAATTATTTTTAAAATTGTCTCAATTTCTCAGAAGCTCAAGCTCCCTCAAATAAATAAAAATCTATACTACATTTCCATTTGTTCATTAATATCAATAAACTACATAAAGTTAGAATATCTAATTTTATGGATTTTTCTCATTTACTTTAAATTCCTCTTAGTGTTTTCTTTAGGTACCTTTGTATTACTGTGACTAATATCTGATGGAAACATTTCTTCTAGTTCATGGCCTCCAGGTTTAAATCTGAAGCCAGGATGTGGCAGAGCAGACAGGAAGTGAAAGTGCCATGCTTTAGTGTTTAGAGAATGTCATAGCCCAAAAACAGATCCTTCCTGACCAGTTTCTTCCAAAGAGACATCTTTCCTTGTCTTCAGAATGTCATCACATTCTGAATCTATCAATGATTCATTACATCATAGCCTTTATCTGAATACCCCAGTGATGTTTTAGCATATACACCAAGAGGTGCCTTTCTTGGCCTTTTAGTAATTTCTCAATCAGATGACATTGACAGTCAAATTACCATTCACAGTGATATTCCAGGTGACTGTTAAGATGATCTGGACTACTGGTGAAAACATAGGTTAATGGTGTTCTCCCCCACATTTTTTAATCTCTATCTGTGTGGAATCCAAGATTTTGCATACTGTTAATCCCATTGACAAGAATAAGACCACTACCACAATTTGAGTCAAATTTGAAACAAGCTTAATTTTTACTGGGTTGCCCACGACTACTTCTTGAATTGGGTTAAAGCAGAACAATACCAAATCCACCTTTTGGACCCCATTCTAAAAATAACTAATTAATTAATTAGCTTCACATACTAACCACCGATTACCTTTCCTCCTCTTCTCTTTTTCCCTCCCCCTACCTCCTTCTACTTCCCCTCTCAACTCCTCCTCTTTTGCCCCTTTTACGGAGTTTATATAATCATAAGTAGCTTACAGAAGGGAAACAATGGTGTAATAAAGAAATACAGAACACCTTTAAAAAATTGTGGTCACCTACCATGTGATTAGAGAGGGGTCAGTGTGGGTGAGGGTATTCGGACAATAAACAGAAACTTATTTTGAAAAAAAAAAAAAAGCACAATGGCTCCTGCCATTAAAATGGAGGCAGGTGAGTTCCTCAGCACAAAGCTCCACCTCAGCTGTGCTGGGGAACATCTAGAACCACTGTAGGGCACAGACCACATTATAATTGGACTTTTCAGTTCTGCCAAGGTAATCAACAAAATTCAACTTCATATTTGCCTTTAGAGAGTAGATTAAAGTGTTTGGAAATGAGCAACAAAGACTTGATTTAAAAGTGGAAGTAAAAGAGTGCCTGTGAGGTTCAAAAAATAGTGACTACCTTTCATTTGAAATGGTGTTCTACAGACATCATAAATTAAAAAATGTCATCTTCACCTTAGGAGAGTTATATCTAACAATGCTTTCATTCTGTCCTCATAAAAATTTCTGAGTTTCAGAGTTCAAAAACCAATTGTTTTTTTAGCCAACATTTGTATATAAAGAGATAAAATTTTGATCAATGTAAAATTGACATTTATGCAAAACTCTGGTTTGCTTGAATGCATTTCATCTGCTTTTATGCATTGGCTGGTAATCTTATCCTCTCCACCAAAAATGCAATGGTTTAGAACATTCTTTTATGCGTCTGTTGAAATGAAAGCTTTACTTTAAGTTAATAAAATAGCCTGTGTCAGAGTCACAAAAAGTCGGGTGCTTGAAAATACCTTAGTTTTGAGTACTTTAAATATTTCAATAAAATGAGGACTTATCCAGTATTCCCAGTTATATTTTCCTGAGGAAGCTAATTGAATTGGTAATGGATACAAAAAGAAACAGTATGCACATGGAAAGTAGAATTTAGTTAAATTGACCATGACCAGTTTTTGCATCTACTTTTATACTGACCTAAGGACATTTCTGGTGTCATCAGAAAACATTTGCTAGGTTATTTCTAAGACAACAGATCATTTTCATTATCCTATGCAAAGCATGCCCTTTGCTTCCCTTAGTGAGTAGCTCCAGGAGGCCATGTAACTTCCATTGAAGTGAGAGCCCCAGATTTTCTCCTCTGTTAAGCACAGAACTCTTAATCAAGACACCCAGACATCTTCAACAAATAGAAATCCCACTGCCTCCATCTTTCAGAAGCGGCTTCCCCTGTTTACCACCAAGTCCTAACAAGGCCACTGATTAATGGTGACTACTCTTGCCCAGCAGATTTGTAAATTAATCATCACAGTCATGCTGGTAATTCATTTCCTGAGCTCCTTACCCCAGAACACACAGAAGGAAGATTAGGCCAATCTTTTAGAAATGGAAATGAAGAGGAAATTAGTAAAAGGGAGGGAGGGAGGGAGGGAGAGAGAGAAAGAGCAAACTATCTTAAAAGCAGCTGTAGTTTGAGCTTTTCTCTTGGATGGTGTCTGCCCCTTTTAGAGCAGAGTGAGAACTCCACAGATTCCAAGGGCACCCCAAGGAGAAATCACCATAACCTCTAAAAGAAACCAATTTTACATTTCGTTATCAATATGGTACTCAGAAATATGTGAAAATAATCTTAAAGGTACTGTTTCCTATTCCAAGCATCATCTTTCAAAATGAAATCTTAAATGTAGAATAAGCAGTGGCCACAGTCTTCTGAGTCTTCACTTACTAAGTTGCACAGAATATCCCGAATATCCTGTCTGTGGCCATTGTGTGCTGGAAAAGTGAAACCATCATTACTCACACAGATGAAGCCAATCCTTTTATCTATACTGTGATGTTTTTAGGTGAAAATGAACTAGAAAAATAGAAATCATGGGGTTGGAAAGACAGCTCAGCGGTCATCACTAAAGCTGCTCTTCCAGAGGACTAGGATTCAGTTCCTAGCACCCACACAGCAGTTCACAGTCCTCTGTAACTCCAGTTCCTAGGGATTTGTCAGAGTTTTCTGACCTTAAAATGAGAAATGCATATGATGTATAGACATCCATGCAGCAAAACACTCATACACATGAGATAATAAAATAATTCTTTTAACACATATATTAAAATAATTAAAATGTTGAGTGCTTTTATCACATTTAAGAAATATATGCATGTCTTTTTTCTAATAATATGTCAAATCTCTTGTCCATTTTCGGCTTTCACCTTCAACTTATTTCTATGAGATGGATATTTATTCTTTTCGGTAAAATATTTTCAAAATTTTTTTATAGTTACTATCATTTTTGGTGTTGCCTTAAAATTTTAAGTGCAATCAATTTATTATTATTTCTTCTTTGTATTAGATCTGGTGGGCTATCTGTATTTTAATATTTCTTTTACTTTTGAAATTATATTATAATCATATCATTTCTCCCTTCTCTTCTCTGAACACTGTCATAAATCCTCTTATTCTCTTTCAAACTCATGGTCTCTTTTTCATTAATTATTGTTATATATGTATATATTCCTAAATATAACCTAGTCTGTACAGAAAACTACAATCAATTGAAATGGAGAGCTATGGAGCCCAGTCTCAGTGGACACATCTACAAAACAACTCCTACACCTAAGGCTCAGGGAATATTCCAGAAGAGGGAGTGGAAAGAATGTAAGAGCCAGAAGACTATGGAGTTTGCCTTGTCTATCCCTTAGTAAAGTCAGAATCTTCACCCATAAAGCCTCACCAATATGACTGCCTAAACATGAGCTGAACAAGATCAGCAGCAAGAAACATGCCAACGTGAACAGAGGAAAGCCCAAGGTGCCTCAATTGTACACCTACACAAAGGGTTACAGGCAACTCAGAAATGCTGAAAGTAGGAGAAATAATCATCTCCAGGAAACAGCTCACCAATTAGTTATCAAGTACTAGATAGTCAGCACCCAAAACACACATAAGAGTGACCTTAGGCTAACTCATTGGTTTTTACCACAATGCATGGGCTGTTCATGGAGGCTTAGCCTTTTGTCTGGTTCAGAAAACAGGTCTCTTAATTTTCCATTCTTTAAATGCTTGGGCAGTTATCCCAACACCACTTGCAATGAAATGTTTATATTTTCCCACTGATTTTACATTTTCTTTTGACAGAAATTTTTTAATATACAATAGAAGGCTGAATAATGACAGTAAATTATTTATTGCAGAAAATGTATTCATAAGCTAAAAATAAACTAGAAGAGTCTATTATTGTGTTATTGATTTTAGCAAATACTTTCTTCTCAATTTCCTTTTAAGAAAAGTCAAAGTAAATTTGCAATCATTCTGATAATTTTCAATAAAGTCACTGTGTTTCCTTAGAGAAATGCAAATCATACCACTTATTAAACAAGAAACCAATTGTGGCTGAAATGAAAGGTATTGTGTTTCTTTGTTTAATGTGCTAATGTTGACATGTCATATAAAAGTTAGGTAGCTACTTTTACATTGCCTTTTAATCTTATGAAAGAAAGAAGACAATTGTTCATTTCTATCAGTATATAGGCACAACACCGCCATTGTTGGAATATGAGCTGCACTTGAGCAAGTTCATCTAGAGATACACTTCAGCTTTGCTTCCAGTTCAGAACCAAAAGGTAAGAGAGAAAGACAGATTGGGTTTTCATTTCTAGAAATACCACCTTCATATGATGAAGGCCTCTAGTACATGGGATTTTCATGATATCTGCAGTTGTGCCCACCACGCCCTTGTCTCTAGATCTTTGCCCCTTGAATAAGTAACTATCCCACAGCTGCAAAGACTTCTAACATACCATGTAGTTGAAGGATGTCTGCTCAAGAGTAAAGTATCACTAGTTCCTGTAGGTGGTCAGACTCTGATTTAAGGGGAGAAGATACTCAATTCAGTGGGGACATTATAACTTTCTTTCTTATGGTTTTCAACATGACAGAACAAAAGAACAATATTGTTTATTGCTATGAATATTTCATCATTTTAAAGTAATATTCCAGGACTGACCATAAGTCCACATAATGACAAATGGGCTCCAGTGAAATTAATGCTTACAGAACACCTACAGTCATGGGGAAAGACCTCATGCAGAGATACATCAATTCCTATTAAAAACCTTTTCCATTTTTGAACAGAAGGTGGAAACAGAAGGCTGATTCCCTCTTTGCTATTAGAAGTGGTCTGTGGCATTCAGGCCATGAGCAGCAATAAGAAGACAGGAGTAGCAAACATACGTAGAACAAAAAAGAAAGAGATTGCACTGGTCTCTCTCGAAGTCTGAAATGTTCAGACTGTTACATTTGTCAATATAAACCTCAGAGAATAAAAGCCCATATTAAATACTGTTAATTACATAGTGAGAGGTAATGATGAAGCTTATACATGATAAGTGGATGGTACTGGCCCATCATCTACACTCCCAGAAAAATATCAATGTACTTCGACTGAAGCCAATTCTTTTACAAATATGAAATTGTCAACTAAGGCACACAATGAAAAGCTTTTTATTTTGGCCCTCCTGCTTCTGTGACAGATAATCAGTAAACCTAGTTACCTAAAACAATGCAAAAATGGATAGAAAATTGAGACAAGTAAGTTAAACCCTTGAATATTAAGTTATGTAGTGACCAGAGATGTCACAGGTAGCTCCTATGAGTCAGTGCATTGATTTAAATGTGACACCACATGTGCAATGAGGAAGCTGTAGTAACACAGAACACTAATGTGATTTTCACACAAAATGTCATTCCTGCATATAGTGAACTAGAAGGCTTGGTCTTCTAAAGAACACATGCAAAGGAACACTCTAAAAAGACCCTTGATTTACAAGAGGATGGTGATATGGCTTGGAGCATCTCCTTAACAGAGGAGAGAACGAAGGGCAGTGTCTGCATCTCCATGGCAACGAATGCAAGCATCCTAAGGATCTGTACCTGCTTAACCTGGTTCCATTTGAAAAAGAATGAAAAGAGAAAATAAAGAATCAGTGAAGTTATGCTCTTGCTAGTTCTGTGTGCCAGTCCTTGGATAAAAACAGAAGGGAAGAGAATTTGCTTATTTGCTTGAAAATCAGTAGGTAAGATGAAGAAGGAAGATGGTTGACAGAAAACAATGAGGTTAAAACTACAGGGAAAAGGAAAATATGATGTTGTCCTTTGAAAGGAAGGCTACACAGTGTGATACCCTCTCTCTCTGCTTACAGACGGACAACTATTCCTTGTAAGCTTCCATTCCAGTTTAGACATGATGTTTCCAGGCTGGAGTCATTTGTGACATGTGTCATGGTCTCTTTGAACAGAACACTCCACTGCAACTCTGCACTGTCCCAATTCTGCAAGATTTCCCTGTCACAAACACCCTCACTATCTTGAATGTAGTAAGTGAAAACTCTGATCTCCCATGAGAAAACAAAGGAGTGTTCAACAGTAGGAGGTCACTGTTGGCTCTTCACTAGCCATTACAGACATGCATGTATCAAGTTCATACATATCTATGCATGTTCAAATACGATTGCATTCTAAAACCCAACGTCTAGAAAGAAAACATTATTTGTGTGGAAGGAAGGCACTAGTTTAAAAGAATGGCTTAAATTCTGCAGGCAACTTTAATTTAAGAGCTATGCTCATGTATCTGCCACTTAGTATTCTATTTACAGAGAACCTTGGGGAATTTCTCCTGTATAATCACAATGTATGCAGTTAAATATTATGCATTTGTTACTTCACATGAAGTTCAACATTTCAGGGTCTAATTCAATACTTAATGACTAAGCATTTAAAGAACACAAAAGGTTTGCTAGATTGGTCAATGTTGAGAAATACCAATGTTGCTAATATTAACTAAGTTAAATGAGGATAAAATTGGAACCACAGCACAGGCTGAAACTGTCCTTTTAAAGACTGTACTCAGAAAGAAGACATACTGGCTCACAAGACTTGATTAGAAGAGATTGTATATCTTTAGAAAAAGAAAAAAATTACCAAATGTTTGAAAGACACAAGAGTTGAAAAATGAATTAAACCAATTCAGGAAACAATGCAAAAGAGAACAATGTAGAACGTTGCCACAAAAGGCAACATTACACACTTTCTCCATGTGGATAGAATAGCAGAAAGCAATAAGCAAGAGCTTAGGATCAGCTAGGAGATACACAACTGATGTGGGAGTGATTTCTTCTTAATAAAGAAACTGCCTAGGCCCCTTGATAGGCCAACCCTTAGGTGGGTGGAGTAAACAGAACAGGATGTTGGGAAAAAGAAGCTGAGTCAAGGAGTCGCCATGATTCTCCCACTCCAGACAGAGGCAGGTTAAGATCTTCCCTGGTAAGCGCACCTGGTGGGCTACACAGAATATTAGAAATGGGTTAGAACAATATGTAAGAGCTAGCCAATAAGAGGCTGGAACTTATGGGTCAGGCAGTGTTTAAAAGAATACAGTTTCCGTGTAATTATTTTGGGGCATAACCATGCGGGCAGCCGGGTGCCGGGGACACAGCCCCACCGCTACCTCAACACACAACAGTGAGTAGATGGGAGAAATGGCCCAATGGTTACATGAGAGCGGAGAATATAATTTAACCTGATCCCATGCACCTTCCAATGTCTTATATACAGAGTGACCCTTCCTGAGAATGCAATAACTCTGAACTGAAGACCTGTAAAACTGACCTCATAAATATTTCCTTTTCTGATTTATATCGTGTTGTACAGTCTTTGTTTCCATGCTTCTGTAATACATTTATTATTACTTATTTGCTAAGGATTTCATTAGCTTTGGGGTATTATAGGCTTCAATATGATTTTAGGTGTTTCTTTTTCTAGTTCTGTGAGAGACATACATGAACTGCTTATGATCAGTAGGAATATAAACTGCTATATGAGAATCTGTGTGGTAGTTTTCAAAATAAGAAAGTAAAATAACAGTTTTTTTAGTTATACCAATTTGTATCTATACTAAAATACTCTAAGTCACCATCCTCAGAGATACCTGCACAGCTGTGTGATGTTCTAATGAGCCAGGAAAGAGAATGAACCAGCTGCCCATCAACTGAAGAACATGGAAACAAAATGTGTTGATATACACAACAGAATTTTATTAAAATATCTCAGCCTCGAGTGAAAATTTGACACAGCCTAGAGTCGCCTAAGATGAATGTCTCAACTGTTGGATTGCCTAGATCAGAATGGCCTTTGGGCAGGTCCTTGAAGAGTAGTTAATTGATTTGGGAGGGTCCAGCCTACTGTGCACATCATCTACCATGTCCTGGACTGAGTACTAAAGGTAACTAAGCCTGAGCTTGGGAGCAAGCCAGCAAAACAATGTTCTTCCCTGGTTTCCAATTTAAGTTCCTGACCTGGTTTCTATCGATGGTGAACTGCCATTTGAAAGCTGAAATAAACTATTTTCTCACTTAAATTACATTTTTCAAGTACTTTATCACAGCTTTAGAAAGTAAGCTAGAATGTGAGGAAGAATAAAAACATCTTCAACCCTAACACTCCCAAGCCAGAGGCAGTTGGACCTCTAGGTTCAAAATCAGTCTGGTCTGCACAGTGAATTCAAGGACAACCAGGGCTACACAGAGAAACTGTGTCTCTCAAACCCTCTTCCACACCAAAAAAACCAATCATCAACCAAACAACCAAACAAGTTAATTAATTAATTAAAAGCTTGACATTTGCAGAAGAATGAATAGAATTGAAAACCATTATGTTAAGTGAAGTAAGTCTGACTCAGAGGGACAAATACCATGTTTGTGTGTGTGTGTGTGTGTGTGTGTGTGTAGGTGAGGGCAGAAAGAAAAACTAAAGGCAATCCAATACACTTGACACAGAAGAAGTGGGAACGTTTAGGGAGAAAAATTAGATATGCAAACAGGTTGTGGGAATACCTGAAAGATGCTGGGGGAGGAAGATTAATTAGAACAAGTGTAGGGATGTATGAGAAAGAAAATGCCATAATGAAGCCCATTAGTTTGTATGCTCATTTAGAAAATTAATAAAGAGGAGTCATTCAAAGGTAGTTCAGCATAGGAGCACAAGGTCTATTTGCAGAACAAGGCATGGCTAGTTGAGAAGAGACTTGTCAGGGGAAAGGACAGTTGGAGAATGCTGGTCAGGGGGCACTAATCTTCAGTTAGATGGATGAAGACCTGTCATTATTGTACTATAGGGAGACTGGGAGGAGTTAAGTATGGCAAAGAAGGTGACCAAAATATATTGTATGAAAAATAAAACAAACAAACAAACAACTCTCAGTGGTATTACATTATCAGGTGTCCTACAAGTTGGTATAGAGTTTTCCCTTATAGACAATCTGGTAAATGCATAAGAGGATGGAAATAGAAGCACAATGGTCAGAAATATATAATTTTCCATTTATATCTGAAGTTTGTCATTTAACTTTATAACCGGTTATTTTTCTGTGGGCTTGATTTCTATTTTTGATCAGATAAAATTATTTGGTTTTATGTTCATTCTCAAAAACAATCAAACCACAGAGGTTCCTGAAGAAATTTGACCTTGCACTGAAAATGGGTTTTTATTCCACATCCACAGGCTCAACAAGCCCAAGCTTTCCTAACTCTATGTCTGATGTGATCTCAAATGAACATGAGCTATAATTTCCAAGAACATATTTCTTTCCATAATTATATATGTTATAACATAGTAATACATCTGGGCCAGCAGTAGTTTTATGACAACCTGATACTTTTCCCATTAAACTAAAATTCAGACAAATGTGCGGATTCAGAATTTGTCACAGCTTGTCGTAGAAGTGGGATAAATTATCACTACTTGGTCATCCAGTTTAACAGTATACCAAATTTGCTATGATTTCACCCTTCATTGCTCAATTTTGTTGGGATTATCCACGAACTGAAACAAACCACCTGAGCAGTATAATGTTAGGCAGTGCTCCTAAACCTAAGCAAGCACACTTGGTATCTAAGGTAACTAGTTATCCTTAGTACTTAATTCTCAAGCAATGAGGTAAGAGTTGACTGGGATAACAAAGGAGGACCAGAAAGAATTTAGCACACTTCAATGATTTCAAATAAAAAGGCTGAGAGAAATTGACTAGTTTTCCTTAGTAGATAGCAATTTTTTCAAATGTGATGCTTCACATTGAGCTTGCCTTAGAACCAGAAAAATGGTTCATATTTTTACAACTTCTTGTTCAACCATGAAGACAAATCTTAATTATGTGATGTCCACAGGACTTTAAAGATTTCAGGAACCAAATGGGATGTTGAAAGGTTATCTTATTGCTTTACATTAAAGTTGCAATTTTCTTTTTGCTTCAAGTGAGAACTTACCTAAGCATTCTGTAAAGGTGACATCCACGAAAAAGGGACTTGTAGATGTAGGCAGTAAGCTATGAATTAATCTTTCCTTGGGAAGTCAGGTTCTAGGACCTTGAAGACAAGGCCAAACACATCATTAGTTTTCTGTGCAATGTCTCCAGGAGACTCCAAACGCATCTCTAAGGAAACAGTTAAAAGGCTTAAATTAGGTTCTCTAAAGTTCTTTCTTGACTGAAACCGTAGGCACTGACATATCCCTACATTTCAGTCTTCTAAGCTGTAGTTACTGGTTTCCACT
This sequence comes from Microtus agrestis, assembly GCA_902806775.1. Classification (NCBI taxonomy): domain Eukaryota; kingdom Metazoa; phylum Chordata; class Mammalia; order Rodentia; family Cricetidae; genus Microtus; species Microtus agrestis. The sequence continues at coordinate 299,131 of CADCXT010004348.1, read as the reverse complement.
TTTGCAGCTGCCTGCCTCTGCCACCAAGGCAGTTACATTATTGCAAAAGCAGATACTGGGGTTGTCAGTATAGACCCATACTGCTGAACTGATTCATTTTTCCTAGGTTTCTTCTATGAGTGTGTGTGTGTGTGTGTGTGTGTGTGCATGTATGTGTGTGCATAAGCAGACATACTTACCTCTGTGTCCACATGTGAAGGTCAGAGATTGAATTTAAGTATCCTCTTTCATTTTCCTCTTTATCTTTTGCTGTAGGGTCTCTTCATCAAACCTAATGCTAGAAGTCTTTGCCTATCCACACCTTTGATGGAATCACAAGCTGGCACTGCTATATCCAACTTTTATGAGGAACACGAGATTCAAACTCAACTACTCTATCCAAAGAGCCATCTCACCAACCCCATTGCCAAACGCTTTACTAAAAATATTTGTTTTATGAATTTGTGTGTATCTGGATTTTGGATGCCACATATGTGCCAGTACCAGCAGAAGCCAGAAAGAACTAAAATGTGGAGCTGGAATTATACACAGTTGTAAGTCACATAAAAGAGGTTATGGGAGCTGAACGTGGGTCTCCCAAGAATTAAATGATTAAGTAAGTAAGTAATTGAACCATCTCTCCAGCCCTACTGTGTAGTAATTGGAGTGGCAGCGGGCCACTTCCCACCACCCAGCTCCTGGACGCCAGCTAGCTTATGCCCCGAAATAATTACATGGAAACTGTATTCTTTTAAACACTGCTTGGCCCATTAGTTCCAGCTTCTTATTGGCTAGCTCTTACATATTGATCTAACCCATTTCTAATAATCTGTATAGCCCACGAGGTGGCTTACCAGGAAAGATCTTAACCTGTGTCTGTCTGGAGTGGGAGAATCATGGCGACTCCTGACTCAGCTTCTTTCTCCCAGCATTCTGTTCTGTTTACTCTGCCTACCTAATTTTCTGTTCTATTAAAGGGCCAGGGCAGTCTCTTTATTTAACCAATGAAATTAACACAAAACAAAAGACTCTCCCCCATCATTTCCCCCTTTTCTGTTTAAACAAAAAAGAAAGACATTCACTTTAACATAGTAAGATTACATATAACAAAACAGTTATCAAGTAAGAATTACAGTTACAATAATTATCTATTTTATCTTTTATCATAACTAAGGAAAACTATAACTATAGGTAACCATTCTTCAACTCCATCAAAGACTCCAGAAGGATATAATATTACCTAAGCAAACAAGAAATCCAAAGCTCTAGAAATGACAGAGACATCTCGCTGCCTGGACAGTCACCCAAAGTTTCTCTCTACCATTGGGGCATCCATCTTCGGCCTTCAGGCCCATAGTACCCAGAGACATTTCCATGAAGCAGGAAAATTCAAAGACAGTTCAGTCACTTTCTGCTGTGTCCTGCAGAATGTCTCATGAATTCTTTTATGAAGCAGGAACCCCGAAAGACCATCTCACCTTTAGGCAAGTTCAGCAGTCCTCTCTCTGCGGGTTCTTTGTGTCCAGTTTATGCAACAGTCCAGGCAAGAGCAGTTTCTTGCCCAAATGACTATCCAACTCCATAAGGATCCTCTTCCCTGCCCATCTTCCTCCCGAAGTAGATTGGTGCTGCCAGGAGCAGATGAGTCTCATTGTCATGAAAAGCCCTAAGTTATTAAAACATTTAAAATGCCATATTCTGCAGTCTTTGAAAGATATGAAGAATGCCTATCTAACTGAAATATATCTCTATATATCTAGAAAATCTAACTAACCTGACTACAAACTTTACTATCATCGATGATTATTCATTAGCAACCTATATTTCCTAATTATACATTACATTTTAAGTGAACTATACAATCACAATACCTTAATCAAGATCAGAAATACATATACATATAACAAAATTGACCTTAAAATCCATACCAATGTAAATTATTCATATCTCTATCATATCCCCCTTTAAATGTAAAAGAACATTTATAAACAATGTTTGGGAACATGGGCACAGTTTTTTCACTCCAAACTGCTTCCTGCTGAATGGGGGCGCTGTTATTCAGGTCTTTTATGGGATAACCGGTCTGCTAGGTTCATCTCAGTCGGCAGTTGAGCAAAGTAATTTTTGAGGGTGTTCACAGCAATCTTTCAGGAGGGCGTGGTCTATCATACCATATTGGAATAGAAGAAATCCACAGGGTCTCATCCTCTGTAAAAACAAAAGAAGATCCTTTCCCAAGCATCATATCCTTAGACCCAAATTCTGAAGTCATACCCTCATGATATCCATTCTGATTCCACTTGGCAGCCCATATAATGAAATGTCTTTCTGTACGTAGCTCCTTCACAGTCAAAAATTTTAAAGAAAACACAATGTACATAATCCAGAATCTCTGTGAATTTTCCATTTTTACGTGGCTTATTTTCTTTATTTCTTTTAATCTATAATTATCTGTACTATGTCTCTTTAAAGACTTTACTTTTTTTAAACCATTAACTTTATTCTCTATATTCTTTTTCTTCTCTCTCAAGCCTATGTACATTCATCCAACAGTGTGGTCTTTTATGTCTGAATCTGTTTTATTGTGAATCTGTTACATTTTTACTCTCCAGGAGCATTTTTTAAAATGGTAAGCAGTTCTCAAAAACTTAAGTTGCACCATGTACAGGTAATATGGTACCGTCTGTGTCCTGCCCAGTCGAAACCTTAACCTCACTGTTATTACAGTAATTAAGGTAGTTCCTGCCTGACCAGCACAGTTCAGCATGGAGCAGTCACTCCTGCCTCAGAGCCATTTGGTGCCCCTGAGCCACACACAGTTCCAGGCACACAGCAAGTCCACATTGGAGCTGCACTCAGCAGTTTAATTCTGAGACTGAGCGTGCAGCACATAAACTCTTTTTATTCAAGTTACAACCAAATCTGACATGCAAAGCACTGCACAGTCTGAAAACATGTCTCTGTATGGTGGCAGGAATCCGCCATGCTCTTCTGCCTGCCTAAGCCTGATTCTGCCTTCTGCCCAGGTGCAGGCGGGGAGCGCTGAGCCATCAGTATGGTCTCAGAGCACTCTCCTTCCGATCCACAAACATCAAGTCCCATAAAATCCATTGAAATGCTTTAAAGCCAGAGTTCATGCTGGTAGCATAGCCCCAAGAAGCCGCACTTTAAAATGATGCAGCGTTTTTTCTGCTGCTGATGCCGAATCAGGAAATCTTTCTACAGCATGCCACCAACAAACAGCAAAAATATGTGTTAAACTCTCCCTATTTTTAAGCCTTCTCAGGTTTTTAAGTGGGCTCCACTCTGTAGTAATTGGAGTGGCAGCGGGCCACTTCCTGCCACCTGGCTCCTGGCCACCAGCTAGCTTATGCCCCGAAATAATTACATGGAAACTGTATTCTTTTAAACACTGCTTGGCCCATTAGTTCCAGCTTCTTATTGGCTAGCTCTTACGTATTGATCTAACCCATTTCTAATAATCTGTATAGCCCACAAAGTGGCTTACCAGGAAAGATCTTAACCTGTGTCTGTCTGGAGTGGGAGAATCATGGCGACTCCTGACTCAGCTTCTTTCTCCCAGCATTCTGTTCTATTTACTCTGCCTACCTAATTTTCTGTCCTATTAAAGGGCCAGGGCAGTCTCTTTATTTAACCAATGAAATCAACACAAAAAGAAGGCTCTCCCCCATCACTACTGCTTATAGCTGTTTTTAGTTAGTGTTATCTCACTTTTAGCAGAATTGTAACATAATTAGTTCGACTTGTGATGCAAAGATAAGTGCTTCAGCATCCTACAAATAGGCCAAGCATTGACTGTGGTTTCCTTCTTTTATCTTACTTCAGCCTTTCTTTAACTGAGAATCTGAAGGAAATTTCAATATGATCTCTATAAAATACAAGTTTTTACTAGATGAAGTAAATACAACAAATATGCATATTTATCAGGATTGTTTTCTCTCATTCAACAAATTAAAATTGTGTAGTATGTAATTATTTTCATTTAACAAAGCTCACTTAACAAACCACTTTGTTGGTGGGTATTTTTTTTTGGTGTTTTATGTTTTGTTTGTTTGTATGTTTGTTTGTTTTGTTCTGTAGTATCCAAACATGTGAGAGAAAGTTGGATTTAAAAAAATCATCATTAGATTTAACTGGTCAGATCACAGAAGGAGATGGAAATTGCCACTAAATACAGTTCCATACACTGACCAACTCTCATTAAGAAATTGATCAAAACATTTTACCAATAACCATATATTTCAGGATATTTCATTTAACAGTGGTCATCTTTCTTGTATATGACATACTAAAGATCGTGTTCAAACTGTGTGTTTTTACTTACCTGTCATCTGTCCTTTCCAAATATCTGTGTAGAATGTGTCAAGGTCTAGCACCCTCATAGAACTACAAGAGGAATCTGCTGATTTGTAAAATGAAATATGTCAACAAGCAGAGGATCACCTCCCAGGGTGGAAAAGGAAAAGGAGGAACATTCATGAGCATTTGTTGGGGATCAGGCCTATGGTGAATCTCTCACAAGGTAGCTTCTGTAGCTTTGCAAAGGATCATGATATAATAATTGGGGTATTGAGCCTGTGTGGTTAAACATATATTGAAACCTGATAAAGGTTCCTGCAATGACAGTGCAGTCTTCTTACTCCTATTGAGCTTTCTTTCACTACACTAATTGCATGCAACAAATAACCAGCATATGAAGATGAAAGCATAGTTGTGAAGATTTCAGCCCAGAGTTGGTTGACCTAATTCTTTTGAGCTCACGGCAACACTGTACAACACAACTGGGTCACACCATGGAGCAGAGTCACTCATTTTGTGTCTGCTATGCAAAAGAGAGGAACAGGAAATGTTAGATCCCGCTGTCTTATTCAAACCCACCCTGCATTATCAGAAAATTTTCCATCAGGCTCCCCTTCTTGTCATTATGGTTGTGACCCTCACCGTTAATGACTGAGCTACGCTTTTCAATATTCAGACACCTAATACCCACAACAACTGAATACCAGCCCTTTAATACATAGGCTTTGACCATCATTCCAGAACCAATAACAGAAGCAGGCAAAGTTATTAGCACAGGAAAGCTATATTGTTGATCCACAGGCTGTACATGGGAAACATTTAAAAATCTCAAATCTCTGTAGTTCCAATAATCCTTTCTCCCTAATATACAATCTACCTCCCATCTGTGGGAACTACTAAATCAGTAGCAGCTGAAGTCATGAACCATGTAGCTCTTCACAGGCATTAATTTTATGATTTCTTTGTTTTATTGTAATATCCTTTGCTAGATAACTAGGTGTAGAATCAGTGGCAAACAGAATTTAACCATCGCCTCCCCTGTCACTGTCACACAGCTGGGCTTGGATACAACTCAAGTTCTTTCTCCTATTATAGGACATTTTATCAGTTCAGGATATTGTGTTAATTTATTATTATTAATTCATTTATTAAAGATTTCTGTCTCTTCCCCACCGCCGCCTCCCATTTCCCTCCCCCTCCCCCAATCAAGTCCCCCTCCCTCATCAGCCCAAAGAGCAATCAGGGTTCCCTACCCACAAATGCTTCTCTTTTGAATGTTCAAATTTCATAATCCCATTGACTGATAAATGTTGCATAATTGGAATGTTCTGCTGAAGTCCAGCTCTAGCAGGGTTCTGAGTCAGAGACAGATGAGAAATTGGCAGAAATGAAGAGTCTGATGACTGATTGTCTTTTAGATGGCATCAGATAACTCAAGTAGCCCTTATTTATACAAGTTCTAATGTAGTCAAGCATGAGCAGTTGTGATACATCTTCCTTAATCATTTCCCAAGCATCATTAACGTTTAACCATTTTGGTTTCTTTTGCTCTTCCCTTAACATCATTGACCTTTATCCCATATCATTACATTTTATACCGAATGCCAAATAATAATATCTTGTCATCTTTACCTATGGATGAGGGTATGAAAAAAGAATGGGGTACTGAATGCTTTCTCTAGCTTGCCTAAAGATGGTGAAGTAAATCTGAGTTTTTTCATAGTTGACAAAGTCACAGAGAGCTGATCTTCAAAAGAATGTGAATATATCATGTCAACATGGTTAGACATGACTAGCATTAAAAAAAGAAATCCAAATCAACCAGGAAAAGAAAGGTAAGGAAATAAAACATATGTTAAGAAAACCTTCCTTTCCCCCTAAATCAGAACTGTTTTCTTAAAAAGGTCTATTTATTTAAAAAAAATGTGTACCTGTGAGTAAATGTGCACTGGGCCCATGCTTGAAGAGGGCAGGTGAGGCTTCATGATCCCTTGGGACTGAAGTTGGAGGTGGCTGTGAGCTGCCGTGTAGGTGATAGGAACAAACTCTGGATTTTCTGAAAGAGCCATAATGGTTCTTAATAGCAGAGCCATCCCTGTGGCATACAGTTCAGTTCTTTGCTGGTGATGATTAGCCTGTATTGCTGAATGGGTTTTGCCAATTTCTTAGTATTTAATGCTATAGATTTGACGATTTGCCTAGAATAGAAATCCTTTTTGTTAAGGTTCAGGAGTTAAGTAACAGCAAATTACATCCAAAGGAAATACTCAACTAAATCTGACTCTATAATTTAATATGCAAATCAGGATACTTCTCAAAGCAATAAATGGCCCTGCTGATTATTTGGCTGTGATAATTAGCCCACACAGGAAAGTAATGAGAACCCAGAATAGGTAGTCCTTCTGTGCCCAGGGTTTTAATCTTGGGAAGATTAACAGCTGTAGGAACTACTATTAAGTGCCGTACTCCACAAACAGTAGAGAGTCCAGGCCCAGGGTTCCGTATTCCAGGTGTTACAGATGAAACAACACTCAATCCCAATCTGCTATCTATTTAAATACTTTTAAAAGTCTTTATATCAGTCATATTACTATTTTTATATCAACTGTAAAGCCCATGTTGTATTAACTTTGCAGATGAACAAAATGGAAATGAATTAAGTCACCCGGAACCCCTGTACTCCTCTTACAGCTTGCTGGTAATAGGATTTGCTAAAATATGTGAAACCTTTTGCTCTGGTCCATGATCTTAGTAATCACACAGTAGCTTCCCCTTCAATACGATTTCTATTCATATCCTTACTCAGGGGATAGGATAGGAGCATCTGAAGATTCAGCATATCTCCGAAGAATGTATTCCTTTTTGATTGCATGAAAATTACACAGGGACTGGGATCATTCACAGGAAGTTTCCAGTGACAGAATGTGAAAACCAGAACTTCACCACTGGAGAGTTTTATTTTGAATTACAAAATGAATTAGTCTTAGAATGTCATTAATATGTTTATTATTCATGCTTCAAGTGCTCCCACTCACTGAAAAAATTCAAAATTCCTTCCCCCACAAAATCACACAGTGGATAAATTTGACCTATTAATCACCATAACGCAGAGATCTAAGCACTCACCTCTAAAACAGCCTTTGAAAAGGAAAATTAGATCAATTTCAGTTTTTAAATTGCATCAGGAGTGAAGCAAAATGTGTGTTTACCTTTCCTGAACTCATGATAATTTTTAAATTAAGTTTGAAATATTTATATGCTCTGCATTGAAATTGAGACCTGAATATGCAAATCATCCAGGGAAGAAGAGAATGCCTAGTGAAGAGAGGTAAGCTGGAGGAAAGGCAGCTGGTGAATGCATTAACTTTAAATATTTATCAGGACTATAGTGCTATCATAGGGTTTTAGGTACTCCATTCTATATTAGATAAATATCGAAAGATCAATGCTAAAATGGTGAATACTAAGAGATCATACATGTGTCAGTCTTAGGTAAAAGTATTTCCTTTCTAATCTACAATTTAAAATTAAAAGATACAACAAAATTTAATGCTTTTGTTTCTTTATGTATCAAAGTAATTTTTCTTCAAATAAGAAATAATAATTTAATAAACATGTGAGTATTTCATCTGGTTAGAGATAGACACATAGATTAGGTAGATTGATAGACAACAGGTATATAGATAGATGCATACACACATACATATATATATATATATATATACACACACACACACACACACATATATATATATACAGAGAGAGATGGAAAGATGACAGATAAATGCTAAATTATGGATACACACACATATATGACAGATGACATATAAATGCTAAAAATTAATAGATAAATGCTAGTTAATTACAAATAGTTCATGATAGATGTTAGGTATAGATACATAAGTGATAGATGGATGACAGATGAATGATGATAGATGGCAAACATATGGTCATAGAGATCACAATAATTACTTCTGTGGTCAGTGAATTAGTGTACATGTTTGCATGTGATTTCTCACTACTACCCTGTGATTCACATTTGGGTCAATCCTAGGACAGCAACAAACTGTGCGTAAACTGAGTACTGTGGACTTTCAATGTGATTGACTAGAAAAGAGTTTATGAGCTAGCAAAGTTCATCCCTGAGTGTATTTTCAGAGAGCATTTACTAAGGGGTAAGGAATTACCATACCTGTAGGTGACACCATCCTCCAGGCTGGGGTCCAGGATGGAAACAAAGGGGGAAATAATGACTCTGAGAGCACATGGCCTCACTCCTCACTCTGCTCAGGTTGCTGAGTTATAAACTGTCCTGCCACATCACCTCCACCTTGCCAGTTGGACCAACACCTCTGAAGCTCCAAGCTAAATTTCATGCTTTAATTTATTTAGGGCAGTTAATCTGTTATGTGTCTAATAACAGAAAGTCTAACTTATCTATGGCATGGATAAACAGTTTAATAGTTAAACAGGGACAATGTTCTTTTCTTGTAACAGGTAATTTAAGCTTGTTATAAACTTTAATCTTATGAGTTAAAATAAGGGATTAATCAATGAAAAACTAGCAATAAAGTAAACATTGACCAGACAAAAAAATTGTAAAAATTAGAAGTTCCATTAATCCATTAGGAATAAAAGAGAAAGTCCAAAGCAAACTATATATAAATAATGTTAATAATTGAAAACAAAAGATTTTTGAATGCGATTTTACTCATTAACTACAAAAATAAACTTCCCTGCATGTTTTTTCCATTTTAAGAATAGTTTTCAAGGGAAGTATGTCACACAGCTCAGCCGCCTGGTCCAGGAGGGGTTCTCTCTTCTTAATAACTTAGCACTAATTACCACCTTGGATTCCAACCCGACTGCATCTCAGTGTGCCATGGCACTGCCATTTATTGAGCTCCAAAGTCAGCAAAAAAAAACAAAAGAATAAGCATTTATTTAACACTGAATCCAGCAACATAGAGAAGTTATGCAATGCCTTGATGCATTAATTTATTTCATGAATATGCATATATTCAAGCGAAGTCTCTTTAAGAAGATTTATAGAATTACAGTCCAATATGAACTGTGTTAGGATTTTTTTGGGTAAAGACTGTGGTCCTAAAGATAAAGTTTAAATTATTTCTTCTGAACAGCCCTGTGTGTGGAGAATACACAGCCCTGTGTGTGGAGGAGGACGGAGAGTTTGGAGAAATAACAGTATCTAAAGTGACCTACCCTGTTGAAGATGCAAATATCTAGAGTGGAAGACAGGGCTGGACATGGGTCTCAGGTCAGAACTGCCCATGTGTCAGTTTCCCACCTGCCTGAGACGATGCTCAAGGCAGGCTCAGCTTTGGAACAAGAGGTTGCCCTCTTAGCCGGCTCCTTGCAGCAGTGGTTGAGCTCCTATGGGGGAAACTATCAGTATACAGATGAGCACCTTCCAAATCATCTGGCTAAATCTGTATCACTCAATAAGAAACATATCCATAACAATAAAACTAAACCTGAATTTTTCTCCAATGAGGTAAATAGTGCATCTGATTTATCTGATTACTGTGAGTTCAGAAATTTTATCACTGCTTAATAGTAAAAGAAAACTACGTAAGAAGGTGCTTAGTGTATTCATGTTTTTTCAAAAACTAATTTGAAAGTCTCATGTAATAGTTCAGACCTGTAATCTCAGCCCCAGGGAGGATTCAAGGCTGTGCTAGGCTGTATGAGTTATAGAATAAACTGAGATACAGAGTGAGATCATGTCTGATAAAATAATAACAAAAAACAACAATGAAAAACAGAAACAATTTCCATGAAAGTAATCTGTATAAATAAATTATGAAAACCAGAATATGAAACATATCATCCTATACATTAACACCTATATATTTATATGGATAGCATTGTGTATTTGTTACGCTTGTGACAATATGAAGGAATGCCTGTGAGGATACCTTATGAGGTGGGTACATTTATTATGCTCATGGTTGCAAAGGGTTCAGATCACATGGCTGGGAGGCATGGTAGAATAAAGCATTTTGGTAATGCAGCCAGACCCTTAGGAGAGGGAATGTACTCCACTGATGGCTGTCAGGCTTTGCTACTGTTTATTCAGTCCCAGCTCCCAGATCAAGGGCAACAGTCCTCTCATACACAGAGCGAAACTTTTGTACCTGTTAATCCTTCCTGGAACCTCTCTCAAAGAAACAACGAGAGGCATGCCTCTCTAACTTCCTAGGCAACGCTAAATCAAGTGAAGTTGACAATGTATTAATATCACGATTTATTAAACACTCCCCATTGTTTGACTGTTCCATGCCTTTCTTCAACTTTGGTTTGAAAAGAATATTTTCTTGAATATGTTTCCTGGAAACCGTTATCAATAGCAGAAATGCTTACACTGAAAAGGGGGAGAACTGCTGGCTAAATAAAGCAACATGACTTAGAATTTCAAATACTAACACCTGAATGTGTATCCTCAGTTTCTTCTTTATAAGTTTTATATTCATTTAAATGACAAACCACAATTCCAAATATTGATGAGTTATAATATGATTTTTTACTAAATGTACACATTATGCAAAGTTTAAATCAGCTTAAAGATGAAATCAACTGTGTCAGCCATTTGTCACTATTCAGTGTGAAAACATTTAAAAGCTCGTGTTAACTATTTTAAAATTAAAAAAAAATAATGTGCCATCATTAACTATAGTTAATGCATAGTTCAATATAACACAGAGTGTGTATTTTCTAACCAAAACCTTGTTTCCCCTGATGGATAATATTGACTTGCAACTTGATTGGATCTACAACAAATCAAGAGACAAATTGCTGAGAATTTTGCTCTCCCGCACTGCGTCAGAATCCAGCTTCTTCAGAACTACCCAGTGAAGGACTGAAGACCAGTCAATCTCCAAAATTCCTTTGGGCCTTGGGAGGCAGATGTGGGGGCAGAAAATTGCACCTAGTATAGAAAATAGACACTGTAGACGGACACTGTTCTTATGACTAAACTTGGCCACGGATTTCTTAAGCTTTGAGAGTTGAATTGTGGGAACACTTTGGAAATGTACACTTTCAAGATATACATTGTAAAAGCTTAACATACTATTGGCACAGCTAACTGGGTGACCTAATGGGGCTCATCAAACAGGAAAGCCAAGAGCAGTGTAGATAGTACAGGCTGGAGACTCTCAGAAGTTAGGTTAACGGCCTTTTACATTTCATTCTGCAGAAGAATTTCTCTGTGTTTTATTCATGCCTTGAGTCTTTGAATGAGCCTGAGATGGAAGATGACTAATTAATGGAGGAGATTTAGAGGTAGTCTGTCACTCAGGCAGTGGCACTGTTACTACTGGGTGTCTTTTGAGGACTTAGAGTGAGAATCAGGAGCAAAGTATACATCAGAATTGCTTGAAAGATGGACTGTTTGGTCAAAGCCTGTGTAAATGTGGGATCAAGGGAGCCAAGGTTTCTGAAGAGATTAAACCCACTAAGGAAATGAATACTTTGCCTCAAGATAATAGAAAAGTTGTCATGAGGGGATATTAAGAATTGAAGAAATCTTACTATTGTCCTAGTTGGGGTTTCTATTGCTGTTGAAGAGACACCATGACCATAGCAATTCTTATAAAGGAAAACATAATTATGTTTTATTATATATTAATTGAGGTGTCAGGTTATAATTTTACAGGTTTAGTCCTTTATCTTTACGAAAGGAGCATGGTGTGCAGGAAAACATGGTCCTGGCTACATCTTGATATACAGGCAGCAGAAAGTTGACTCAGACTCTGGATGTGACTTGAGCATATATGACTCAGAGCCTACCTCAACAGTGACACACTTCTTCCACCAAGGACACACCCACTCCTACAAACCCACCAGACCTAATAGTGCCACTCACTTTTGAAGCAATTTTCTTTCAAACCACCACACCTATCAAAGGTGGAAGGCCTGAAAACTACTCAGTTTATTTGAAGGACTTTCTATAGAGAAAAGAATACACCCAAGGTGCTCTGCTAAGGAAAGGGGTGCTTACAAGGGGCTACTGCGGGTCTTCTTTCTAAGTTCAGAACAATCTAACACACCAAGGCCAGTGTGGACAAGGTCCATGTTTAGACCTTGCATTAAAACTGGGTATCATCCTCTGGTGTTGGGTGGCAGGTATAGGAATAGCAGCAAATTATTGGGTTTTAAAGTTCCTGACTAGATTTCAAATGAAGGCTTAGGTGCCAAAGAAATGTGTGTCTGGGTCCAGCTATACTTCCTCTTTTTCCTTTTTCATATTTTCCATGAATAATGTGGTAATGAGCCTGCAGTAGCTGGCATCACTTCAGCAGGCTGACTTCCCCTTCTGTGAGTATATAATCAAGAGTAGTAGAATAATATAGTATGCTTTTTTCTTATTGAACATTGGTGTGTAGTGGCATGAATATACATGTCCATAGTATCTTATAAAGCAGAATTCTAACTTCCCAAAGTTCAATAAAATGTCTGACAATGCCACATTCAAATATATTTCTCTGAACTTTTTATAATGTGAGATTGACACATTTAGCCGAGGTAGCTGCATTCTTCCTAGATACCTGGAATTGCTTTTCCCTGTAGAAATAAAAGCAATTTACTTTCATCATTGTGAGTCTAAGCTACTTCCTTGGAGACTGAACTTTATCCGTAATATTTCTGAGTATGACACAGCATACTGCATTTAGAAAAGACATCATTAACCTAGAAAATGCTTATCACCCAGTCAGCTGCTAAAATTGGTAAATCTGTAACCCATCAGAGTAAAATTATACCCTGCTTATTGATCATTGACCTTTATAAAGATATGAAAATAAAGAGTGGACAAACCTGCTGACCTGACTTCTACAGCGTGGCTCTAAAGAGTCCACTTATGTAAATGAAGTCTCTGTGTAAATTTTTCCACCAAGTAGAAAACCTAGCAGCATGGTGTTCTTACAATGCATTTTATTCTTTCTAATTATCATGCTAATATCTTCTAGCAGTTTTCCTTTCTGATTTTAATACAGAGTAGTTTTATTATAAACAAAGGTTTAGCTTTTTAATGTACCTTTTAATACCTAACAACATAAATGACTCAGAAGTAATTTTATATAAAGATAAAAACAAACAAAAACATAGTAAAATAATTACCTCCAGTATTTGCATAATTCTTCTAAATACTCTGCAGAAAGTTCTAGAAATGTAGTTCTCAGCAACAGTTCCTAGCTGTGATTTTATTATCACTTTATTTAATTATACATCAGCTCCCAAATTCCAAAGAAATTCTAACACACAAGCAGGATTAATTGCTTTAATAATATTCTCATTGCATTATATGTAACAAACTCTTTCACATTTTAAGATGACAATGTAGAGAAATAGAATTATCAATGGCAAAAGCTATATATTCTCTGCCCTGAATGTAGTTACCCCCCTCCAGAATACTAGGTGGAAGCCTATTGATGGCACATGGATTTGGCCTTTTTGGTGACAATAAGCCCAAGTCTCATCCTAAATAGCACTTGGAGCTAGGCAGTTTTGAGATGGGTAGTTTTAGAGGATGTATTACTAGGTTAGTTAAACATCACGGATAAATCAACACGATTTAGAATCATGAAGGAGACACATCTGTAGGCATGTATCTTAAGGTTTTCAGAAAGGTTGGCATGAAGGCAGACATTCACGTTTAATGTAGGAGACCCCTCTGTATGTTGTGAATGGGTTTTGTTACCATTGGTTAGGTTAATAAAGAAGCTACTTTGGGCCTCTGACAGGGCATAATAGAGCATGGCAGGAAATCGAAGCAGAGATAAAAGAGAAAAGTAGGTGGAGTAGAGGAGATGCCATGTAGCTGCTGAAAGAGAAAGACATCAACTGCTAGCCAGAACTGTTGCAAGAGCTCCTTCCGCTCCTTCAGCCAATAGCTGCTGATATACCAGCCTATTGGGGCGTGGTCTCTCTCTCTTTAAAAAAAGCAGCAACTGCCCTCTGCTTGCTCTCTCGCTTCCAGCTCCACTTCTAGCTACTAGGCTCCTTTCCTGATTCTGCAGAGGGCTGTTGTCTGTGACGATGATTTGTGAGGTTTTCCCCTTCAAATAAATAACCATTCTATTAATCATAATTCCAAACTAGTGTGGGATTATTTGTGACTTATACCTTCATCTGGTGCCCAAATATTTAGTTGTAGAACCCTCCCTTCCCCAAATGATATAGGAGGGTCTTCTATCTATGTGTTACTTTCATTGGTTAATAAAGAAACTGCCTTGAGGGCTGGAGAGATAGCTCCGAGGTTAAGAGTACTGGCTGTTCTTCCAGAGGTCCTGAGTTCAATTCCCAGCAACCACATGGTGGCTCACAACCACCTGTAATGAGATCTGGTTCCCTCTTCTAGCATGCAGACATAATGCAGGCAGAACAGTGTATACATAATAATAAAATAAATTTAAAAAACAAAGAAACTGCTTTGGCTTTTTGATAGGGCAGAATTTAGATAGGCAGAGTAGACCGAACAGAATGTTGGGAGAAAGAAAGTAGAGTTAGGCAGACGCCATGAAGCTCCAGCCCAAGAAGGAAGTAGGTTAGAATCTTCCCAGTAAGCCACCACCTTGTGGTGCTACACACATTAATAGAAATGGGTTAATCAAGATGTGAGAGTTAGCCAGTAAGAGGATAGACCTAATGGGCCAGGCAGTGTTTAAATGAATACAATTTGTGTGTTGTTATTTCGGGTATAAAGCTAGCTGTGCGGGAGCCAGGCCAGGTGAAAAGCAGGCCTGCTCACCTCATCACTACACAGGACCTTACCAGTAGTCCACAACCTCATGGTGATTCACAGATTAACAGAAATGGGCTAATTTAAGATGTAGGGGTTAGTTGAAAAGATGCCTAAACTGTTAGACAAAGGTGTTATAATTAAAACAGTTTCTGTGTGATTCTTCAGGTCAGGGTGGCCAGGAACAAATGAACAGCTCTTGCCTACCATGGCAACACATCATCCTATGGACTGGGATCCAAACATGAATCCAACGTTTGAAAAGAAGCAATGCAACAGAGCAGTGGCATTAAATGTGTCTGCTTCTCTGGCTGCAGACATCATGTAACCAGGAAGGTGCAACTGTGACAGATGACTCCCATTCTCTTTCCCATGCTCTCATTCCAAAAATGACTAAATTTGTGTTACAATATGAACCAAAATACAGCTAATAGCTTTCCCTTACCTAACAATTGCTAGGTATTTTGTTGTAGCAAAAGTAAAATTAGAAAATACAGAATCTTGCATGGTGGGACTCTTGCCCTAAAAGGAGAGAAATCAAAGACTCTTTTCAACGTGTGAAGATACAACAGGAAATGGTCATCTATAAATATTTTTGATACCTAGATAATGGACTCCCTGTATTTTGAACTCTTGGAAAGCATTTAATGTATTAAAATAATCCTTAGTTTATGGTTTAATAAACAGAAAATTTATCTTCTGGTTATATATATGATTATAATTTAATCAGAAATTGTATTTCTGATTGAAATGAATATTATCTCCTTATTTCATATATTAATCTGTTAATAAAATTTATCCTGATAGATAACATGTAAAGAGTAAGGTTTGGTGATACTCAACCATAACCCCAGAATTTACAATAAATTTTGTAATCTTACTTATGAGTACATGACTTTTTAAAAAACATTGAAAGACTTAATATTTTACCTACTTCCCTTGCAAAAATGGACAGGCAGGAATAGAGTTCAGTGAATTTTTAAAAAAATCACAGATTGTGTTCTATGTCTAAATATCATTATCACTAATTAGTCCCTGGATTATAGGCTATTAGTATTTGTCTATCTGAAGAGCAATCTTTATGATCATAGTGCAAATGGATATGGATAGATAGATAGATGATAGATAGATAGATAGATAGATAGATAGACAGATAGACAGATAGATAGATTAAACATGGAAGTCTGATCCCATGAGAATAATATGGCTTATTCAGTGTTGAGCTTAAATATTAGAGTCAAATCAACTATGAAAGCTCATTCACATTGGTATACTTCTGCAAGACAAATTATGACTTCAAAGATTACACAATCCTCTGAAACTGCACCACCATCTGGAGACCTTGAGTCCCTGGACAACTCTTCAGATTACATGGGAGATGGTAACACATGGATGCTGTTTGAATCTTGGTAAGAGTTTCATGGCAGGGCTAGATGACTTTCAATGATGTTTGATTTGCTTTTCCTGATGGCTAAAGATGTTGAACAATTTCATACATTTTTGAAAGCTTGTATTTCATCTTTTGAAAATTGCCTTTTCAATTTGTTCATGCACTGTTCTTGATCATTTGGTGTTTTTTTCATGTTTTTTTATAGATTCTAGGATATTTACCAACTGTCAGATTCTCTCCAATTCTTTAGCCTGATTCATTGCTCTATTTTTCCTTTGTTCTTCAGAAGATTCCACACAGTTTCATTGTGATTTCAATTTCCTGAACTATCTACAGAATATTTAAAAATAATTGGTAAAAATATATCTCACTGAAAAGAAAGAAAACTTTCTAAGTGTTTACATTTGTTCTGTGCGTTTGATTCTCACCATCTGACATGTCATTTCATCCATATGTAAAATGGGCATAAAGATATTACCTGCTGCATAGGGGTGCAGAGTGAGGGTTAAAAGAAAATCATGGGTGCAATCAGTGTGCTTTGCAGGATGCTCTTTTAGTAAATGTCATCTCAAAACAATGAGAGGATGTAGGATTTCCATCAAATAGATATTTCAAAGTAAGCAGAAAGTGGTGAAAAAATCTTCCATTTTACTTTGCATGATTTAAAATGCTATCATCTGAAGGAAAGCGTCACACTCACAGTTAAAACTCTTTCAGACCCTAGTCTTGAAAATTGCTTTGATTATTTCCATATATCATTGGAGGATGCAAAAGACAGAAGGAAAGATGAAAATCTCAACCAAGAAAATCAAGATAGAAAGCAAGAAAAAGATTTTATGTGAAACAGTGATGAAAGATGAAAACTAAAGCTGTGTCTTTGTTTCTCAGCTATGGCCTTGTGCAAATGTTCCTGTTCAAAAAAGCACAGTGTTTATTTCTTAAAGTAGGAAATGTATTTTTTCTGATTTAAAAAATCTGCTATAGATTTAAAGTGATTATTTGCTATTATACAGAAATAAACAGGGAAAGAAGCTGGGTTTGCCAAAACTATGGTATAAAAGTTTACTTTAATCCTGCTAGATGCCTTTTATTTGAGGAGCTCCAAGGACGGGTGACTTATGGCAGGATAATCCCCCAACCTAAGGCAGGGCCCTGGGAACCCTAGGATGGGTAAGGGGGAAAGAAAAAAGGCCTAGTCCCTACTCGACCTAAGAATCATCAGGTACCCCTCTGTTCCCAAGAGAGGTAAATTGCTTCACCACTCGAGAGGAGGGTCTCTCCTTATCTCAGTCCCTTCTCCTTTAGATCTGACACCATGGTTGACTCTGACTGGTGCTCTCCACGTAATAACTACCTGCCTTTATATAAGAGAAAGGGGGATCTGTTGAGAGCTGTTTCCCCCTAAAAATCATTACAGGAACCATCACCCTGGGGAGACTGCAGGGAACCCCACACCCATAATTGTGCTAAGAATAGTTCTATTGCCCCACACCCAATTAAAGCTGTTAATGGAGAAAAATAAAATAAATAAAATAAAATGGGGAAAAAAGTTTAATAACAACAACAATAATAATAATGATAATAACAGTAATAAACACCCTATGACTCAGAGAATTTAATGTCCAAGAAAATGATTGACTTTGGATGACTTGCCATAAGATATTAGAATAAATGTTTGGATGAATATTATTTGTTTTATTGAGACAATGTTTCAAAAAAACAGTCCTGACTGTTTTTGAATTTACTTTGTAGAACAGGCTTGCCTCAAATTCAAGAAATCTGCCTGCCTCTGCCTCCTAGGTGCTGGGAAGGCATGCTCCACTATCACCCAACTTGGATGATTTTTAAATGAATAATTTTTTTAGTAAAATATATTTAGAACACCATTAATTCCTATATAACACCAATAATTTCCTTAATAAAATTTGAACATTTCTTTTTTCTTTATAATAAATAATGTATTTAAATATCTGAAAATGGATTCCATTTCTAATCCTAACCACAATATTTTTATTGAAAATTCAGATGTGCTTTGATTATGAATAAATTACAAATGGTCTTTGAAAAAGTTCACCATTTTTCCAAAGTTAAAAAACACAAAACATAGTCTTTGTCCTATCTTAATTTTTAAAAATTGACAAATCCCTTTAAGAATGGATTATAGGAGCATTACTGGGACAGATGCATGAAAATACCAAAATCAAACTAATGGCTTTTGTGTTCTAATGACTACAAAATGTGTGATGAATTATGATCTTCAATGCCTATGTTTCTTTCTTTTAGATTTATTTTTTCTTAATTATGTGTATGTCTGAATGTTTATTAACACATGCCCCTGAGTGCTGTGTCTATAGTCAGAATAGGTCATTGAATTCTCCAGAGCTGAAGTTAGAGGTGGTTAGAAGGCTCTTCATGTGGGTTCTGGTATATAAACTCAGGTACTGTGCAAGAGTCAGACCTGCTCTTAGCCACTGAACCTCTAGCCCACCTCATTTTTTGTTATTAGTAAATGATCAATTAGATAATGATTTGCTGATTGAATATTACAAACTTGGATTATTTAATATCTGAAAGAAGAATGTATTTCATTACTGATGAGGACACCCTTTTTCCACAGGAACTCTTTACCTCTTGACTCTTTTTTCCATCTATAAAATCTCCAACACCAGTATGTTGTTAGATAATAACTCCAGTTTCCTCAGCTCTTCCTACATGTTCAATAAAATTTTTCTATTCTCAACTTCCCTTTGGAATCCAGCCAGTCTCTAAGATCACATGTTCTTAAGTTAAAACTACTCCACAGTTTCTCAATAGCAGGGCTTCTAACCACCTAGTTTGAATGGCAGAAAGGATAAAAATAAGAAGCTCTACATTGATGCATTTTGAGAAATTATGTTCTGAAGTGCTGGTTTGATTCAGTATGAGCTGATGTGGTGAAGATTCAAGGTCCAAGATGTCAGTGATTTATTCTAAATGCCTGAGTTTTAACTGTGTTTTGTTAGAACAACAAAACAGAATAAAAATTGTATCCTAAAACTTCTTCAGTGGAACAGAAAGGAAACACTGTCTTTGTGTTGTTACATTGCAGAAGTTAATGACTGGTGCATTGAGACATCAAGAGTGCCCACAGCATACACTGGTACAGGGTATATAGAGGACAGATTCCAGTAGGGGGAATGAAACTTGCATAGATTTTAAATCACATGAAACTGACAACTGACACACTGTGTCCATGTTATCAAGAACACATCACAGTGCTGGGTATTTGATATGCAGGATGCAAGACTTAGGAAGTACACAGGGAGAATGATTTGAAAAGTGACTAAATAAAAAAATACCTTTATAGCCATGGGCATTCTGTTTGCTTGTTTGTCTGTTTGCTTGTTTGTCTATTTGCTTGTTTTTTAAATAACAAGAGAGAACAAAGATGAAATAGGTATCCTAATAGGCCAGACATGAAAGATAAGGCAAGATCCGGCTTAATTTTCCCAGGGAAAGGATAGGAACAGGGTAAGTACATACAATACAGAATTATCTAAAAGATACAAGGTCTCTACTCTAAAGAGTACTAAGAAACTGAAGACGGTCAATGGACAGATGTTCTGCATAGATGAAACACCACAAAAATAGTGTGATAAATGTTAAGTCTTCCTTAGACAACAGATAGACAAATCAGGCCATATCCTATTCCAAATTATTCTAAGAGGTACAATGAAGGAAATGAGTCCAAAACCCAGGTCTACTCATTGTAGCTCATCAGCACAGAGATATCAGCCAATAATTGGCATAAAGTAAGAGGAGAGAGTTATTTATTGCCAAAGATTTCACAGAATGGGAGCACTGTGAAATGCAGGAAAAGCCTTCTGATTAACAAAATAATATAAACATTAAATTAGAAAAAAATAGAAGGCAACATTTCATATATAACAAATAGTTAGTCATGATCCAAAAAGTCTTCCATTAACCAACACAGCTTAGAAATTTAAGGATATCTTCTGGTGAATTGCAGTTATGAGTCTATGAAAGAATCAACTGTGAACTGTGGTATCATCATATGACAAAACCAATGGGTTATAAGCATCATGAATGGGTCTCTCACGTCTTTTAGGAATCCCACTGTCCACTGCAATTATACAAACAATGAAACAGAAAAACAAATGTAATTTGAAAGAAACAATACCTGGACAATCAATAATTTAGTGAAACGGATTACACTTTTTCAACTTAACCTGCTATTTGGTTTGGAAGCTGTTGTAGCATGAAACAATGTTGAGATAATGACTGATTCATGCTATAAAATGGTTCACTTTCTTCCTGATTCAATAATTTTTCTGACTTTGTGTCAGTGTAAGATCAACGAGTTCAATAACAAACCAATTGTGTAAAAAGTGTCCATTGCAGGATCAAGCAAATAATATTGTACTGATACTTATGTGTTTGTTATGTGCCAAGTGTTTTAATGTTTCTATCTCATTTTTATATGTTTACCTTTATATAAAATTACCATTTTGATATGGTATGAGTTTGGATTCATGTCACTAAAAAACTATATATTTGTTTGTGTGTGTGTGTGTGTGTGTTTATGCCACAGAGCTATGAGACAGAAATTTAAATCTGGAGGCTCACATGAGAACTTGGCATGATAAATGCTACAATGAAGAAAAGTGAGGGAAAAAAGTTAGAAGATAAAAGTAAAATGCAAGTTCCACAATGATTTCATTTTTTTTCTAAAACATCATGGGATATCCTTCAGAATGTAAATATGAAACTCGTCTTTAGTAACCAACACAATAGATTTTCCCTGATCTCTAATCATCCTTCAACTACTCCAGCAGACATTTTCATTGCCATTGCCATTGGTCTTCCCCTTTTGTTTCACATAAGCTGTCTGTATGGGACTTCACAATGTTAAACATGCTACTTAAATGAGAAAAGTAGACTCAAATTTCCTAGTAAAGGTTGCATTAACATACTAAGACACAGCGAGAGCAAATGTTATCTGAGTAGCAAATAAAGGTAAGGTGGAAAGTGAGGGTATGGACTATTCCTGAATGAGAGAAAAGGACAAAACAAAGCCCTCAGCAATGCAAAATAAATCCAATTTAATGCCTGCTTTTTCCATTACTTTTTATAGGTCATTGACTTCTGAATTATTTTCTTTGTGCAGATGGTTTGTCTGTCTCCTATAGATGAAGAGAACTGGATTTGATACTCACTTGTCCATGAAAACATAAGGGATAAATAGTCTTTGATTTCAGGCTTTCAAATCTAGATAGCTTCACAATTCCAATATTATCCAATTAATTATGCCTTAAGATGCATTGTATAAATTATAATGTGAAATAACATTATTTTAAAAATAATTAAAATATTAAGGGGAATGGAATTACAAGATCTCACAGTCAGGTATATCGTTCATTTTCTTTATGTATCATAGAAAAGATTATAATTAAAAAATATGGACCAGCCCACCAGCAGGTGAGAAACCTGCCTCCAGGCTGGGCTCTAATCCTTGCCACCCACTGAACTCTGTCCATGCAAGATCCATTCCACCACCCACCCCCATGCACCTGAATATCCTCCCTGTGGCCAGCTTTCCTGTACCACCACAGCAGACTACATAGGCACAGGCACAAACTACAGCAGTTGAAGAAACAGCAGACTACATAGGCACAGGTGTAAGTAACAACAGTTGAGGGAAGCATAGGAAGCATAAGTCAAAGCCACACCAGTTGGAATACCAGTAAAAGCTGGCATAAGAATACCAACAACCCAAAGAGCAATATGGTAATGCCAGAAATGAGTGATCCTACAGCAGCAAGACCTGAACATTCCAATGTAGATAATACACAAGAAAATTGACTTAAGAATAACTTTATAAAGATGAAAGAAGTTCTTAAAGAGGATGTGAAAAATTCCTTTAAGGAAATCAAGGGAAAAACAAGCAAAAAAAGAAAAAGGAAAAAGAAAAAAAGGGAAGAAATCAGCAAATCCCTTAAAAAGAGCAAAGCCAAGAAAAAACATTCAAACAGGTGAAGGAAACATCTCAACACCTGAAAACTTAAGTAGAAACAGTAAAGAAAACACAAACCAAGGTCAATCTGGAAATGGGAAAAATGGGTAAGTAAACAAGAACTACAGATGTAAGCATCAGAAGCAGAATACAAGACATGGAAGAGAGAATCTCAAACATTGAAGATACATTATAGGAAATAGATTCATCAGTCAAAAAATGTTAAATCTACAAATTCTTATCACAGAATGTCCAAGAAATCTTAGACACCATGAAAGGACCAAACCTAAAATGAAAAAAACTAGAAGAAGGAGAAGAATGCCAACTCAATGGCACAGGGAACAAAATCATAGATGAAAACTTTCCCAACTTAAAAATGTATGTGCCTATAAAGGTGCAAGAAACTTACAGAACACCAAATGAACTGGAACAACAACATCAAAATGTCACCTTGTCACATAATAATCAAAATACTAAAAATAGAGAATAAAGAAAAAATTTAAGAGTTGCAAAGGAAAAAGGACAATTAATATATAAAGGCAGACCAATCAGAATTGCACCAGACTTCTAAATGGGGATCTTAAAAGCCAGAAGATCCTAGACAGATGTTTTACAGATACTAAGGGACCACGGAAACCAGTGAGAATATTATACACTGCAAAATGTTCAATCAACATAAACAGAGAAAAAAATTTTCATGACAAAGCCAGATTTAAACAATATTTATCTACATATCTTCAGAATGTACTGGAAGGAAAACTTCAACCCAAGGAAGTTAGCTACACCCACCAAAACACAGGCAATAGATAATGTCACTACAGCAAACCCAAAGAACAAAAACACACATAAGACCATGACCACCACCAAATCAACAACAGCAAAAACAGCTTAACCAGAATTAGCAGTCACTGTTCAATGACTTATCTTAACATCAACTAACTCAATTTGCTAATAAAAAGACACAGGCTAGCTCAGTAATGGTCATGCACGACTTTAATCCCAGCACTTGGGAGGCAGAGGCAGGCAGATCTCTGTGAGTTCGAGGTCAGCCTGGTCTACAAAAGTTAGTTCCAGGACAGCTAGGGCTGTTACATAAAGAAATCCTGAAATAAAAAAATACAGTCTAACAGAATGCATAGGAAAACATGATCCATTCGCCTGTTGCATATAAAAGGCACACCTCAACTTCAAAGACAGATTTTCAAATCAAATGGACCTAAGAACTACATAAGCCAGTATAGCTATACTAATAACTAATATCTAAAAAAAAGACTTCAAACTAAAATAAATCAAAAGACATGAATAAAGACATTTCATATTCATCAGAAAGAAAAATCCATCAAGATGATGGCTCAATTCTGAACATCAATACCCAGTATAAGAGCATACCCACATTAATAAAAGACACATTAGCTTAAATTACATATCAAACTCCACACATTAATAGTGGGAGTCTTCATCAACCCACTCTCACCAAAGGGCAGGTCTTCCAGAAAGAAATATAACATAAAAATAAGGGAACTAACAGATGTCATGACTCAAATGTACTTGACAGACATCTACAGAACGTTCTACCCAAACACAAAAGTATATACCTTTTCTTCAGCACCTCATGGAACCTTCTCTAAAATTGACCACATACTCGGTCATAAGGCATATCTCAATACAAAAAATTGAAATAAACCTTTGTGTCTTATCAGAGCTCCATGGGTTAAAGTTAGAGTTCAACAACAACACAATTTACAGAAAGTCTACAAACTCATGTGAACTGAACAACTCTCAACTAAACCACTACTGGGTCAAGAAAGAAATAAAGAAAGAAATTAAACACTTCCTAGAATTAAACAAAAATTAATGTACAACATAACCAAATTTAGAGGATAATGTGAGAGCAGTGCTATGAGGAAAGTTTTAGCACTAAGTACTTACATAACAAATTTAGAGAAATCTCACATGAGCAACTGAACAACACACCTGAAAGCTCTAGAACAAAAAGAAGCAAAGTTACACAGGAAACAATCAAATTCAGTGCTGAAATCAATAAAATGAATGTCAGAGAATAATGTAAAGAATCAAGGAAACGAAGAGTTGGTTCTTCAAGGAAAACAACAAGACAGACAAACCGTTTTCAAAACTAACCAAAAGGCAGAGAAAGACTATCCAAATCAATAAGATTAGAAATGAAAAGGCAGACATAACATCAGAATCCAAGGAAATCCAGAGAATCATTAGTTGATACATCAAAAACCTGTACTTCCACACATTTGGAAAATCTAAAAGAAATTAACAACTTTCTTGATATCTATCACATACCAAAATTAAATCAAGACCAGATAAACAATTTAAATAAACCTATAACCCCTAAGGAAATAGAAACAGTCATTAAAGTCTCCCATCCGAAAAAAGTCCAGGTCCTGATGGGTTCAGTGCAGAATTCTATTAGAATTTTGAAGAAGAGCTAATATCTATATTCCACAAACTGTTTCATATAATAGGAACAGAAGGATTACTTCCAAATTCTTTTGATGAGACCACAGTTACCCTGAAACAAAGATGCAACAAAAAAAGAAAATTACACACCAATATTCCTCATGAACATTGCTGCAAAAATATTCAGTGAAATACTGGCAAACTAATTCCAAGAAAACATCAATAAAATCATCCACCATGATTAATTAGTCATCATCCCAGAGATGCAGGGATTGTTCATCATATGAAAATTTATCAGTGTAATCCACCATATAAATAAACTTAAAGAAAAAAAAGCCCACATGATCATCTCATTAGATACTGAAAAAACCTTTTACAAAATCTAACACACCTTCTTGATAAACATTCTAGAGAGATCAGGGATACAAGAAACATACCTAAAGTTAATAAAGGCAATATACAGAGTCAAACAGAGAATTCTTAACAGAAGAATCTCGTATGGTTAACATACTATTAAAGAAGTGATCAACATCATTAGTTATCAAGGAAATGCAAATTAAAAGAACTCTGAGATACAATCTTACACCTGTTAAAATAGCTAAGAACAACAACAACAAAAAAACTAATGACATTCTGTGTTTAAGAGGATGCGGATTAAGGGGAACACTCCTCCATTTTCCATTTTCACACACATGGGTGTGAAAATTTGTATAGCCACTTTGGAAATCAGTATGGCAGTTTCTTAGAAAGTTGGAAATTTGTCTACCTCAAGTTACTACAATACCACTATTCTGCACATGTCTAAAGGATGCTCAATCATATCAGAAGGACACTTTCTCAACCACAAGGACACTTTATCAACTATGTTCATAGCCATATTATTTGTATTAGACAGAACATAGAAACGATCTAGGTGGCCTTCAACCAAAGGATGGATAAAGAATGGATAAAAAATGTGAAATATCTACACAATGAAGTATTACTCTGTGTTAAAAAATGACATCATGAAATTTGCAGGCAAATGGTTGGAACCAGAAAAAAAATCAGCCTTAGTGAGGTAACCTAGACCCAGAAATAAAAACACAGTAAGTATCTACTCCCTCATAAGTGGATATTAGATGTAAAACAAAGGATAATGAGGTTACAATACACACAACAGAGAAGGTAGGTAACAAGGAGTATCCTTAGAGGAACACATGTGTCTCTCTGGGAAGACGAAAGATGAGAGAGGTCCTGGGTAAACTTGGGGTCATGGTGTTAGAGGGGAGGGGACTGGAGTTTGGGAACATTAAGGATCAGGATGGTGAAGTTGTGGACATAACAGAAGGGGAAAGTAATGAAAGAAATATTGTGATAGATGGGGCCATTGTGTGGTTAGGGAGAAGATTGTTGCCAGGGAAACTCCCAGGATCCCACAAAGATGATCACAGCTAAGACTCCAACCAATACTGGAAAGGATGCCTGATTTGGTCTTCTGCTATAATTAGATTGGTGACTACCCTAATTGTTATCACAGAGCCTTCATCTAAGTAACTGTTGGAAACTTTTCCAGAAATTCACCGCCAAGTACTGTGCTGACCTCAGGAGTCAATTTGAGGATTAGGAAAGGGGTTTACACCAACAAGATCATGATGGGGAGACCCACAGAGACAGATGACCTGAGCTTGTGGGAGCTCATGGATTCTGGACTGACAGGCAGGGATCTGTCATGCAACCGACCTAGGCCCTCTGCATCTGGGCAACAACTGTGTAGCGTGGTCTTTGTGGGATCCCTAACGGTGGTACCAGGGCCTGTTCCTGACACATGAGCTGACTCTTTGGAACATATTTCCTCTGGTGGGATGCCTTGACCAGTCTTGATGCAAGGGGGAAGGGCTTGGTCCTGTTTCAACTTGACATGTCATGCTTTGTTTATTCCCATGTGAGACCTTACACTTCTGAATGGAGACAGAAGAGGAGTGAATGGAGGGGTGTCAAGAAGAGAGTTGGGGGGAGGGAAAAGGAGAGGAGGAGACAGGGGAAACTATGGTTGGTATGTAAAATGAATAAATTTTAAAACATAATAAAAATGATAAAGCATAAAACTTATAGCTGTATCTGGAAAGACTTTCAAGAGAATATATGCATACATAGAAATGGAAAATAGTCTATATGGAGGAATGAAGTATTCTAGACTAAAATAACATTTGCACAAGAGCCAGAGGCAAAGAGAGGGCACAAGGCTTTGGAGACCAACCTGGAAGTCTAATACAGTAAGATAACCCTGGGCATGGGAACAAAAGCAGAGTTGAGACCAGGGGAGGAGATGGGATGAACTGCTCAAGGCTGTAACTAACAGGATAAGGATTTTGAAACTGACATTTTGCCTAGAGCCAACTCTAGGCTTGCTTTTCTCAAGTGCAGTGGAGACACTAGAAACAGTGAAATAGGCTAGTATGTCTGGGGCACATTCATCATGTTCAGCAAGGAGGAGAGGTTTGACATGTCCAAAACTGATGACAAGGACACCAGCAAGAAAATTTATAGTACTGATAACTTCAATTCTTTATTTTAAATTGTTTTTAAGGATTCATTTTTATCATAAGGAATTTGTCTGTATGTGTGTCTTCATGGGGGAGGGGGGTGAAACAGTGCAGGACTCAACGAAGGGTAGAGGACCCAGATCCCCTGGAGCTAGAGTTACAGGCAGGCATGGGCCAGCTAGCATGGTCATGGGAACCAAACTCAGCTCCTCTGCTTACGTAGTGGTACCTTCTCTTAACTGATGAGACAGCGATCTATCCAGCCCCAAAGTTCTATTTTCTACTGAATTTTTAAAGGAATATGATGATCAGATAAAGAATGTTACATGCTTATTACTGACTGGGGGTGTATAACACAATCCTAAAATTTATCTTCTGAATTAAAACAATTCATCTATTTATAAAATTAATTAATTACTTCTGTCAGTCAGTGTCTCCTGGTTATTAGCTGAATCATCATCAATAATTAAGAATTACGCTGACTACTGACATACAGAGCAAATGCTAAGCTGTTCCCATATGTCACATGTAACAGTGGCCTGAATAAAGAGCCTTATACAGAATACATGAGCACAGGGGTAAAACTGCTTACTTTAACTTTCCTTTATACCCTGTGACTGAAGAAACAGTCCTGAAGAAGAATGCACCAGAATTTGAAGGGAATCCTGTCAATTTCAAAAATATCTTTACCTTTCTGTCTTCATTAACAAGCAACTACACCCTCAGATTTTCCATGTCCTGGCTCTATGGAAGTCACAGGGGCTGCTCACAGTAAAGAGAAATTAGTTTTCATGTAGGTATAGAGAAGTGGTTTATGTGTAGATGTGCCTACTTAGGTTCTGCCTACCTCTGAGAACAGAAACAATCCTATGTATGCTCGTGCCTTTGTACTTAGAATTGTCTAGAGTTGAAGGAATAGATTCAGGTCCCTCTGTTGACATTAAAAGGATAAAAGGAGGACTGCATTTTTACCTCTGTATAAATGAATGAAATTATCTCCAATTCTTCCTTTAACCACTTGGCATGCTGTCAATCTTCATGCTATTCATGGTGCCAAATATCAAACCAAAGGAAAAGTATCCAGGAGACAAGGAGTAAGAATGGCATCAGCATTGAAATGCATGTATTTTAACCACATGCATTTCAGTGAATAGTCCATATGTTAAGTAAACATGTAATTTCTAACCCATTTTCTTATGGTTGTTTAAAACTAATGAGTCATGATTTAAATTAAAAACCATTGGATGTTATAACTAGCAAAGTAACTTAAATCTTGCTTTCCTGAATGCTCCTTTAAAAAAATGCACTAAGCTTAGCACATGTCCACAGGTTGCAAAACCTGTTGTTTTGGGAACCACACAACATCTATGTTGAATTTTGATATTAGACCGTCTGGATCTGGAGGACCTTGCCAAAAACCAAGGTTCATTGTGCGTGCTGGAAAGTGAACCTGGGTTTTCTACAAGAGCAACAAGTGATGCAATCCACTGCGTCATCCTCCATCCACAGAAGAAATTTACATTTGTAAATGTGACAGATTCACAACCCACTGATATCTAGAACCTATGCTTATTAAGAAATATAAGCACTAAGAAAAATAGCACCGTAAGCTAAACTCTTCATGCTTGAGACAGAGCCTGACTATCATATCTTAATCCATGTTTTGAGATTGTGAAATCATGAAGATATAAAAATTTAACTTTACTTAAGGTCTAGACAATTAGCAAACTGAGATGTCTTGCATTCTTATTACCCTATCTAGACATTGTTTCTATGTAACATAGTTCAGGTTGAGTTCTGATTTTCATACTGTATGGAATTTTCTAAAAAAAAAATCCTTGTTAATATTATTTGGGTTCTGCATAATTCTATAAAGACAAAGCATAAACAAAGACAAACAAAAAGCCACACAAGAAGAAACTGAATCTCCTAGTAATTCTCAGTATAAGTGTTCTTACTAAATGTCACGAATGAAAGTCACTCTGGGAATCTGCTTAGCAAATATAGAGTTCAAAATAGGTATTTTGTAGGTACAACTTTGGTCTTCTGGATCTGTTGGGTATCTGGCCATTCCCTCAGAGTCACACCTACCTTAATGGAGATGGTGACATGACTGCTGCGTCCTGCTTGGTCCTTGGTCACTTTCTGGTTATCTGATGAAGATGCATTGACTATGTGTTTGTTTACTTCTACTGATTCTAAAGCTTTCATAGTCACTTAACTATGCAGTGTTTAATAATTTCATTTCTTTCCCCCCTCTTTATTCCTTTCCTCCCTCCTTCACTCCTTCCTTCCTTCCCTCCTTTGCTTTTGTTTTTCTTCCTTTTTCTCTTCCTTCTTTCCTCTCTCTCTTTCTCTTTCCTCATCAGAGCCTCTGATACTCTTGGGAAATCAGGGTCTTTTTTAAGTTCTTGGACAAGCAAGTGTTTTCCTTAATTATAGTCATACCTTCTTTTATGCACACATTTTGGGAGTTATAGAGGAACTATGTAGATTAGGCTTTGCTTTCTCCTTTCCCAGACAGTGAACAAGGGATTTTTTTCGAACTTAGCCCTCATATCCCAAGATATTTTGGTTTAACACTTCCCCAGAGTCAAAGTACTTCTTATCTAAACTTCTTTTTTTAATAGCAAAAAAAAAAAATCTCCGTACAGGAGTACGCACCACATTACAGGCAGGTGTAAATGTCAATATTTTGTGCAGTTTGGTTCCCGCTAGGTAACTACAAACTTGATGATGGTATTGAGACAACACCATATTTCAGCCCACAATCGTACACTATATGCCCAACTCAGTGTTCATGATATGATTTGTGAACACTACAGTTAGGATTGCTCATACGGGAGCTCATAATATAAACTCAGAGTCAAACTAAATGACATGGGAAGGGTTGATGATCATGTGAGCATCTGCCTCAGGAGATATTTTACTTATGTAAATAAAGTTAATGTAATATAACAGATATCCTCTGCGTAGGACATTCCAGTGTCTATAGACCATCCTGTTTGTCATCTGCTGCAAGTCAACAATAACATCATAAAGAAAAAGGGGGTAAGTGGAACCAGGAAAATAGATAAGTTGTTGAGTGAGAGGGCATGGTACAGGAAGGAATATGGGGAGGGACAACTAATACTAAAGGTCTTTTGACAAAGTCATATGCAAACCTATCACTGTAGAAGCATCTTAAAATATATGCAGATGAAAAAGTTATTTAAGTAAGGGTTAACCTATAAAAAGGGGACAATGTCCCAACTTTACAAAATAAAGATTCTGGTATCAAGGATGGGTTATTTTCATTTAAGTGGTGGGTCAATGTGGTCCTAAAAAACCCCCTCCACACACACCCACACAAGCGTACATACACACTATAGGCTATTGCCAATGTGTAGAAGAACACGGGATCCACTTCTTACAAATAGCTCTAGAGGAACCAGAATTGTTAAGCAGGTAGCTTGTTTCATTCAATGAAAGAAATTGACATCTGTTCATTCAGAAACGTAGAATGGATATTGTTCAACCACCTGGTGATCTTTTACTATTCTTTGAAGCCAATCCTCACTTGAATCTCCCAGACTCCTTAGCATTGTTTCTCAGTCAATATAACCTATTCTTATGAAAGAGATCTAATGTACTTTGAAAACTGGTTTGCTATTATGTTTATTACAAACTCTTCCTCCCTAGACCCTTATTCTGAGCATTGTTTTTCAATTAAACCCATTCTTAACACTTGTTGCAAGTTCTTCTTCCTTAAACCCTTGTCCTAAGCACTGTTTCTCTGTCAATAGAACTCATTCTTATGCCACAATACCATAATCACTGTACTATTGAAGTCTCATCAGAGAAGTTTCTTTTTACAGTATAAGGCAATCAACACAGAATCACACAACTAATCAATGTGCAAGAGACTAAGAGACCTTGGAGTGCTCAGGCCTAAATGAGATGTCTATATCACACCCCTATCCTTGAGGTTCAGAGATCTATATGGAAGAGAAGGCAACAAGAGTTTAAGAGCCAGAGTAGAAGACAACTCCAGATGAACAGTTTCTATCAGACACAGCAGGATGTGAGTTCATATGAGCTTATAGAGACTGAGAACATGCACAAGACCTGTTCAAGATCAAGCAAGACAACATCCCAGCATGGGGCAGGGCAGGTAGCCGAGAAGTCCCTGCCCCAGCCAAGGAGCTATTGGCTATTGCTATTTGTTTAAAATACAAAATAATTTTCTCTAACAAAGTGACACAATAAATCAACCACACACTGAGGCAGGCACCACACATAGGAGCAGTTGGCACACACAAACTGAACTCCATGCTTATCTTTTTAAAAAGAGAATGTGACAAAATTTGGATATTATGAGAGAATTTAGGAGGAATTCAGGGAGAGAATACATATGATCAAAATATAGTGTATGGAATTCTCAAGCAATAAAATCATTACTAAAATTAATTTTAAGCAGGATTGCATTACTGGAAATATTCCATTTTGGGAATAAAATTAAAATCTTCAGGTTGCCTTCTGCTCTGTGGAATGTATCTTCTGCTGGGTAGGATTTTTCAATTTAATGCCGCCCTATTTGTCTACTTTTGATTTTGTTTGTTGTCAAGCCACTATTTGGGGGGCTTCATTAGAAGCCAGGAGATAAAACCAGGGTCTAGACTCTGTCATCGTAGGTTCTACAGTCTCACGTATTCTGTTTAAGCCCTTTATCCATTTCAATAGAGTGTTAAGTGTAGTATACAATAAAGGTTAAATTTTATACTTTTATCCTTTTTTTAATCCTCTCTATGTGGAGATTCTGGTATCCCAGAATCAATTATTAAATAAGTTATCCCTTCAGCATCATGTACATTTGGTACTTCTCTCAAAGATCAATATGTGGGTTTATGTCCTGACCATCCATTCTATTCCTCAGGACTGCATTTTGTTTTTCTGTTTCTATTATCCTCACCTTTCTTCCAATTTACTATAGTTTTTTTAATTTAGTTTGAAGTTAGGGTTTGTAATGTCTCCTGATTATATATAATATAATAAATGTATAATTATATATGTGTGTGCATGCATGTATATGTATATATGAATACATGTATGTATACATACATAAACTTATTGATTTATTGATTTTGATTTTTGTTATTAATTAACTGTTCATCTCTGTCCATCCTCTTCATTCCCTTTTACAAAGTCATTGCATTCTGTAGTCCAGACTGTCCTCCACCTTCCAATTCTGGCTCAGATTCCTAAGAGTTAGGACTATGGGTAAGTGCCAACATGTCCACCATGATTTGTTCTTGCTCATGATTACATTGGCTATTTTATGGTTCCATACAGATGTAATTTCTCTCTAGTATGTGTGAAGAATGACATTGAAATTTTAAGTGACTTATTTGAATCTGTATATCATTAAAATACACTTGCTTTATTATAATATTAATATTGCTGATATATAAAGAGAAATTATTCTGTTTGTGCCATCTTCTGTTTATTAGATCTATGTTTCATAGGCTCCTATGCATGTATCTTTCACATTTTGTTCTAACTGAGTCCCAGTTTCTTTCTAGAATTATTCCAAATGGAAATTTGAGTACATGCATGCATGTGTGCATTTCCGTAAGTGTGTGATTTCTTTTTTTTTATGTAACTCATTATTAGCCACTCATTTGTATGTACTGATTTTATAACCTGCAGCTTTGTTGCATTTAATTACTAGATATAACAGAGTTTTGTGCATTATTTACTTTCTTCTACCCTTCATCTTTTTATGGCATACTATTTGTGAACATGGATGGCTAGTATCTTACTTTCCAATGTATACTTGCTATTTCTTCCTTATTTTTCTGAATTGAATTCTCCAACTTTGCCAAAGAGCAGTTCTAAGACTGAACATCTGTCTATGTCTCAAAATCAAAATTCCATCTTTTCACCCTAGATGATGATGTTAGCTTCAGATTTGCTGGAGACAATCTTCAGTAAAATGAGACACATTTCATTTGTTCCTATATTTTTAAGGTACCTAAATTTGAAAAGACATAAACTTTTATCATGTACTTGCATGTGTATGGAGTTGATCCTGAGGTTTTCATTCCACATTATGGGCATGAAGTAGTTCTTACTGATCTGAAGATGTTGATGAGTTTTTACAACTAAAGGGTAAGTCCCACTTAATGAGAGTGCACAACCAATTTAATAGGGTCCTATATTCTGTTTGCTGCTATTACAATCAGAGTGTTGACAGCTGTGTTCATCAAGGATACTGATTCCCTCCGATTTTCTTTCCTTGCAAAACCTTTGCTTCATTTGACTCAGGGTAATCATGCCTTAAAAATTTTTTAAAGTGATCTTACTTTTTTGAGGTATTGGAAGAAATTGAAGGAGATTTATGCTAGTTGTTTCTAAAGCTCTTGGTCCAATAAAAACAGAGGTATCATTATGTCTTGGACTCTTGTTTATTGTTGTGTCATAGTCATACTCTGGTTAGTATAATAAAATTCTTGGAATAAGTAATTTATAAAAACATAAAGTTAGTCTTTATTCATATTTTTGGCAATCCAAATCCCATTGTAGAGACCATGGTGTGTATAGCACATTTTGTCAACATTACATGGTAGGAGTAATTGCTCATCTCATGAGCCAGGAAGATGAGTGAAAGACCGTGGTCCCACAGGACCCCTTGAACTCTCATGATCTAAGATTCTGCACTGAGGCTTTAGCTCCTCCAGCCTCATTGAGTTTCCTAAGAGCATCACCATGGAGACAAAGCTTGTGATACCTGTGCTCTGCTGACATCCAACCTCCAGTCTGTAGCAGATAATTATTCAGTAATTACATCAATTCTTTGTCTATTTGGATGTTCTATTTCTTTACTTACAAATATTGAGAGATTATCAGTTCCTTCTAGGCTTTCAAGTTTGACATTTTGTGTTAACAATCATCTCTCTTGAATGTTTGCATTTCTGTAGTATCATTTGTCTTCATTTATAATTTTATTTGACTTTTAACTCCTTTTATATTTTCTAAAATATCTGTCACTTAATTTTTTTCAAAAAAAGCTATTAGTTTTATTAATATCTGCAACTGTTCTCCATGAGTTATTTTATTTATCTCTGTTGTGGTCTATATTATCTTTCTGCATTTGTTTGTTTTAAAGATGATTTTACACTCTGTAGGTAAATTCATCATTCATCTTCCTTGTTGACAGTTTAAAATAACTTCCTTTCCCATCATTCCTTTCATGATTATATAGATCTTTAACACCTGTTTCTTGAATGTAGCATATCAATTAATCTTTTTATTGCTTTTATTGAGCTATATATTTTTCTCTGCTCTCTTCCCTTCTTTCTCCCACCCCTTCTAACCTCTCCAATGGTCTCTGTGATCCCAGTTTACTGAGGAGATCTTGTCTTTTTCTACTTCCCATGTAGATTAGGTATATGTATGTTTCTCTTACAGTTCCCTTTGTTGTCTAGAGTCTCTGGGGTTGTGAATTGTAGGCTGGTTTTTATTTTCTTTATGTCTAAAATCACTTATGAGTAAGTACATATTATATTTGACTTTCTGGGTCTGGGTTGTCTCCCTCAATATGGCATTATCTATATTCATCCATTTGCCTGAAAATATCAAGATGTCATTATTTTTTCTGCTGTTTACTACTCTATTGTGCAAACTGGTACAACCACTTTGGAAATCAGTATGGCAATTTCTCAGAAAATTAGGAAACAATCTACCTCAATATCCAGCAATACCAATTTGGAGTACATTGCCCAAAGGATGCTCAATCATACCACAAGAACATGAGTTCAACTATGTTCATACATAGCAGCGTTATTTGTAATAACCAGAACCTCGAAACAACCCAAATGCCCCTTGACCGAGGAATGGATAAAGAAAATGTGGTACCATTTACAGAGTATCAGTGGATTATGTATTTGTATCTATTCAACTATTTTATATCTTTTTATTTGATAATTCAAATCATTTAATATAATTATCTAGAGGCCAGAGTGATGGCTCAGCAATTAAGATCTCTCACAGCTCTTGTTGAGGGACTGGGTTTGGTTCTAAGTACCCTCTGAGTCACACAAAACCAACTGTACCTGTAGACCCAAAATATACAGTGCCCTCTTCTGGCCTCCATAGGCACTGTACACATATGGCACACAGCCAGACAGATAAGAAACACACACACAAAATAAAAAGAAACCTTAAAGCAATTATTCATAGACAGAATTTACTATTTTAAACAGCCCAAGAACAAGATTGTATCAGTTTATTGTGAAGTGCTATGTAATGTTTATTTATTTCATGCTTCAAGGAAGTGCTCTTTGCAAACAGCCTTCAGTTTCTTCATGTATTACCAGTTTACCCATTATAATTGGAAGTAATTACTGCTGGGTACAGAGGGCCTCCTTCTGTGCAGTGTTGCAGACCCTTTGCCCATTCTTCTTACATGTGGTTTGAAGGTTTGGAGAAAGGCAAGCTGTGGTTTGGTTCTGATTGTCTTCGATGCATCTACCACAGGCTATTCCACACAGTGACTATGAGAATTTAACAATGATGGAGGAGGGTCATTTGTCTATCTGTTGCTTTCATTGGTTAATTAATAAAGAAACTGTTTGGCCTGATAGGTCAGAACATAGGTGGGTGGAGTAGACAGAACAGAATGTTGGGAATAAGGCAATGAGTCAGACGCCATGGAGCCAGCTACCAGGTCAGACATGCTGAATCTTTCCCGGTAAGCCACCACCTCGTGGTGCTACACAAATTATTAAAAATGGGTTAATCAAGATGTGAGAGTTAGCCAATAAGAGACGAGAACTAATGGGCCAAGAAGTGTATAAATAAATACAGTTTCTGTGTAGTTATTACGGGGCCTAAGCTAGCCAGGCAGCCGGGAGCTGGGCGGCAGGAATGCAGCCTGCTGCTCCTATCACTATATAAGAAAACATTCTTAATATTCAATTTTAAACTTATAAGATACAAGCTAGAATTAACTCTTTTTCTACCAGTCCTAATTATGGTTTGTTATTACTGCCACAGTTTGAAATTTGAGATTAAAAGTTTATTGGATTGTTTTGGTGGTAGTTCTTTTTTAATATTTTTGTCTTTCAGCAATTTAAACAGACTAGCAA
Source organism: Microtus agrestis (assembly GCA_902806775.1). NCBI lineage: Eukaryota > Metazoa > Chordata > Mammalia > Rodentia > Cricetidae > Microtus > Microtus agrestis. The sequence continues at coordinate 262,587 of CADCXT010004348.1, read as the reverse complement.
ATTACTTATGCAGCACCATTAGCATTATAATATGGGAATATTATGAACTGAATATCATTATTTTTGTTATAACAAATTATACTTTCATATGACTTTTGGGTTGATAGTTGATAGTCTTTCATGACTTGAAGGACTTTCTGCTGCATTTCTTGTGAAGCAACCTCCCTTCTTTCTTCTCTGGGAAAATGTCTCTCTCACCTTGTCTTCCAGAGGCAACTTTCTCACACATGATACCACTTACAGAAGTTGCTCATTTTCTTCTCAATATTTTGAGAATTTCTTCGATGATGACCAATAAATTAGAAAGTTTGCATATGGAAAACTAAAACAGCTGCAACACACCATAAGCAAAACAAGCTATCATAAATCACTTACATGGCTTTCAGAAGGTTAGAGTTTGTGATGGTGGAGCAAAGGCCTGGTAGCAGAAACATCTGAAAGCTTGCATCATGTGACATTGTGATACAACCACAAGGCAGAGAGAGAGAGAGAGAGAGAGAGAGAGAGAGAGAGAGAGAGAGAGAATGTCATGATATCTTTGAAACCTCAAAGTTCACTCACACTGAGAGACCTCCTCCAACAAAGCCACACCTCCCAATCCTTCCCAAATAGTTTCACTAAGGAGGGACCAGGTATTCAACTGTATGGATCTATGGGGCTATTCTTATTGGATCCACCTCACCCTCTTATGCAAGAAGTTACCTTTTACCTATTGGTGGCTTTTGAAGAGTTATAGCAGTCTGTGCTGGTGTGGACCTCTTAAAGTTCCTTCCTTTCAGAGTTTATTCATAAATGCTATGGAGCTGGCTGTTAAGTCATCTGACTTGGAAGATTTCAATCATTATTTCTTTTGTTAATTTTCAATCCTGTCCTTTATTCTGCTCATGCTCAGTTCCAGCCAGAGGAAGTGGGAGAAATGGTGTGAGCTCTTTCTCAGCACATCAGTCAATTGTTCAATGGATGTTCCTCACCAGGTTCTTTTGATGACTGAATTAAGCCTGGCACTATAACATGGAGATAAAGTAAAAGGATGGAAGAGTTACCAGGTAGAAGGGTTCTAAATGTTTAAAGTATCCTCTGTGCAGAGGTTGAACTGAGATTAATCAGAAAACCTGGTTTCAGAGTTAAGGAAATAAACATTAATCACATGTGAGCTGTTGTAGGTAGGGGTTTCTCTTGATGTTTGTTAGCTATGCAATATATATCTGAAATAGAAGGCATATATATATATATACCCTAAAATAAACATAAATATTAAATGTACCTCTGAATGAATACTTTTCACTGAAGTTTTCAATTTGCATTATACTCAAAATGTGTCATCATAAAAGAACAAAGGATAGAAGTCAGAAGAGAAGTGAATACATATACAGAAAAAAGATATCTAGTGGAAGAGAGGTAACATAATAATGCTTTTAGATGCACTTACACACTTCAAACATTTCCTTTGAGACACATATGACAAATGCATAAAATGATAACATCTTGTTTTTCCTTACTGTTCTGATATCATATAACCTTTATGTCATTTTTTTTCCAAAGTGTGGTTTTACAGGTCAGAAATGTGAGAACTTTTTTAATGAGATTGAATAATAATACTGGAAAACTTATGTTGCTCAAACTTTTTAAGGAACTGGGAAATGCTGGGCTTATCTGTAATGGCCTATTGTCAGATGAAATGCTCCTCAGAAGCCGTGTTCTCTCCTTGACTCATGCAACTTCCAGTTGCGTGATGCAGGTCTCCTGAGGACATTCAAGGATGGTGCAGTTCAGTGTGAACTGCAAATGAAGATTCTCAGCTAATGTTGGCTGCTGGTTGGATTGTGGCTGGTGTTACTAGTACCCAAACCATTTCTAGGTCTGTAGATAATTTGAAAATGCCCTTTCTAATGTTATCAGATATTGCTTATTTAAACATTTGCAGTTGTGTCAGGTTCATAAAATATATTACTACATTTAATCCTGCCTTGCTTTAAATGGTTAGATACAATTCATTTTCTGCCCAACACAATCCGAATATTTTACTCTATATTTATTGATAAAATAAACAGAATTAAAATGATTTTGGGAATCATAGTATCCTTTTCTTCAAAAAAAAAGTTATTGAAGCAAACAGTGATGGAAACTTGAAGAAATTCACACTTAAAATTTTAATTTTCTATCATGTAAGATCAGAACAAAGGCATGTTGTTCTAATCTCCTCATTTAGGAATATAATGCAAAAGGATTATCATGAGTTTGTATCCAATATATGCCATAGGAATTCCATAACATAAAATATGATCTTTTTCAAATGTGCCTACATTAAAAATTATAAATAAAACTAGAACACTAATGCTTTTTCTATCAGTTATAATCTCTATTGTTACACATTTTGTGGAAAAATCAATTTTGGAGATAGGACACTATTCTAAGTCTCCTACTTTACCATTCTTTAAAATACACAGTGAGTTTGTACTTTTAAGGTCCTATATCCTTTCACATTTGGTTATGTCTGTATTGTTCAGGCAGGAGAAAAGAAAGGAAGGAGGACCTCCACAGGCCATTCTCTCCATGGATTGCAGAGGAAGATCCTAGCAAGTCCTGACTAAGTTTAACTGTTCCTCACTATAGCGACTCTTTGGAACTTCTCTCACTTATGTCCCAGTATATGGCAGCATTTGACTCTCTGGCCTTTATTTTATTTTTTACTAATTTAAAATTTTTCTTTCTCATCCTTTTTATTGTAAATAGATTTATTATACAATATGTCCTGATTGCAGTTTCCCCCTATATTTTCTTCTCATTTCTTCTCTACTTCCCTTCCCATTCAACGCCACTCCCTTTCTTTTGCTCATTAGAAGAACAACAGGTTTCCAAGGGATACTAATAAAATAAAATATACTAAGATAAAATGAAAACTAACACATTGAAATAGAAAACAAACAGAAAAAAAAACAAAAGGAAAAGAGCCCAAGGAAAGGCACAAAAACCAGAGACAGATGCAGATGACCACTTGCTCTCAAACTCAGGATTCACATGAAAACACAAAATGAGGGTTGTACACATAAATGACATGGGGAGTAAAAGGAAAGAAATAGATTGATAAGTAAAAGAAAAGAAAAATATGAAGTAAGATAAAGTTCGTTTGTTTTAAAGGAAAGCCACTGTATGACATTCTGAGACAAAGAACCTCCAATGAAGAAGCTGGGCTCTTATTCTGTTGGCTATCCATAGATATTGATCATGCAGCCTACCCTTAAGAGCAGCTTCTTTCCCTAGTGAGACTCTCTTGGAGAAAACTAAATTTTCACTTGCAAGTACTTATCAACTGGAGATAACTTCTGGTTTGGAGTTAGGAGTTTATGTCCAAATTTCCTTTCAGAGCTAGGACCCCACTTGGGTGTATAGACATAGGCCATATATATGTTGCTACAGTACCTATGAATTCCTGTGTTTGTTGATCCTCTTGATTTAAATGGCCTATATTCTTGGTTTCCTCCATCTCCTCGGGATCCCACACTCTATCTGCCTCCTCTTTCACATGGACTCCTGAGGTCTAAGGAGGAGATTTTGATATAGACACCTGTTCTAGGTTTTCTTACTCTCTACATAGTGTCTGACTGAAGGCCTCTGCATCTAAACCTATTTTCCACTGGATAAAGTCTCTTTGATGAGGACTGAGCAGATCTCTATGAGTATGTCATTTATATGACATAGATATCTTTGGGTATGGTAGACGATGAATGTGTGGAATATCGTTATGGTAATTTTATTGTTAAATATTTTATTTTGTTTAGAACAACATTATTTGGATTCATACTAGGTCCCTGGGCTATCTAGTCTCAGTTTTTTGCTTACCCAACCAGTGTCCATTATGGCTTCCATCTTATGGAGCAGGCCTTTAGTCCAATAAGATAACAGTTGACTACTCCCTCATGGTTTGTAGTGCCATCACATTAAGTATATGTTGCAGGCAGGACATTATAGATCAAGGCATTTATGGCTGTGTTACTTTTTACGTTTCTCCTTTGGCAGAGGACCTTCCTGAACATAAGATGATAGATTATAGGTGTGAAGGCTTGTGGCTCTGCTTCTTCAACATTGCCAGCTGCTGGGATTGGACAGCTTGTGTGCTGTTGGAATCAGCTCTCCAGGAAGACGGTTAAGTGTTACACTCTGCTTTATTTCAGAAAGAAAAGGGACTATAAAGGCTGGAGACAGAAGCTAGGGCATCACCTAATTTGCATAAAGAGGCGTAACCTCTCACAAGGCTTCATATGTGGCAGTAGGGTCCCATAGCAAAGCCAGTAGAATAAGACTTTGCTACCATATGTGCTTAGGGGAGGCTTCCTTCTACCAAGGCTATGTACTAAGGGTCAACCTACAGATAAACCAGGCATCCAGGCATAGAGACAGCTTTCAGATAAGGTCTGTCCTCCAGACCCATGGACATCTCCAGATAAGGGCACGTAGAGAACAGTAAGTCTTGTTGGGGAGGGAAAAACAAGGCCTTCCAACACAGGCTTTATGTAGGCCCCAGTACAAGTTTTCCATGTTCAGTGAGTTGCGTGTGTGTTGTCTTTAGCCACTGAGAACTTACTGTCAGTTTGTATATAGCAATCTATAGTCCTTGCAACAACCTCAGTTGTTTGGTGACTCTAAAAAACCCCTTTAGCCAACAGTTCAATTAGATATAACCTAATCCCAGTATTGGAAGCTTCATTTGATAACAAGCTCCATTTTTAGCTCTGACTCTTCAATATTTGGTGGTTTCATGCAATCATCTTCATATGTATATGTATTTGAGAAAATTTTCTTCTGTATTAGGTGTCTATACTCCCCTCAGATGGCTCTAAAAGTTAGCTGTCTCCATGTATCCCTCCCTATCTTTCTCTTCCCTTGTCCTCCCAGTTGATCCTTCAGTTCCAGCCCTCCCTTCATCCATAACTATTCTACTTCCCTTTCCTAAGAATACCTACCATCAGCTCTTACCCTGTCTTTTACTCTATACCCAAACTATGCAGGCATGCAGATTGTTGATTAGTTTTAATTGGAGTAAAAACTAATATCCACATATAAAATAATTTGTTAGGTTGGTGGTGGTGGTAGACACCTTTAATCCCAGCACTCAGGAGGCAAAGGCAGGTGGATCTCTGTAAGTTTGAGTTCAGCCTGATCTACAAGAGCTAGTTCCAGGACAGGCTCCAAATTTACAGAGAAATCCTGTCTTAAAAATAAAAGAAAAAATAATATATGGCATATTTGTCATTCTGGGTCTGGAATGCCTCACTAAAGATGATTTTTTTCTAGTTCCATCCACTAACCTGTGAATTTCTTGAATTCGTTTTTCTTTTAGGATTGAGAAATACTTTATTTATTGTACAAAATTTTATCCATCTATTTTTCTTTTGGGGGATATCTATGTCCTTTCCAATTTCTGGAATTATGGATAGACTATCAGTGAACATGTGAACAAGTGTCTCTGTGGTAGGATTAAGCATCCTTTGTGTATAGTCCCAAGATTAGTATTGATGCATCTTGAGGTAGAGAGATTCCCATCCTCCTGATTGACTGCCACACTGTGGCTTAGCGGCACAACACTTTCCTCCTGAAACTTTGGTGTCCAGTCTTGGACATATTTCCAAAGGATGCTCAATTATACCACAAGGGCACTTGCTCAGCTGTGTTAATTGCAGCATTATTAGTAGAAACAGCTTAGATGTGCCTCAACTGAAGAAGAATGGATACAGAAAGTGTGATACATTTACACAATGAAGTATTACTCAGTAGCTAAAAAACGATAACATGGTAAAAATTTGCAGTCAAATGAATGGAACTAGAAAAAAAAAAACATCCTGAGCGAGGTAACCCAGATCCAAAAAGACAAACATGGTAAGTACTCACTCATAAGTGCGTATTATATGCACCACAAAAGATAAACACGCTACAATCCACAACTCCAGAGAAACTAAATAACAAGGAGGACCCTCAGAGTGATACATGTATTTCCTTGGAAAGAGGAAATAGATAAGATCACTTGGGTAAACTGGGGGCAGAGAGGTGAGAAGAAGAGGGAATGGGAACATGAGGGATCAGACTGGTTGAGTTAGGGGTGGCCAGACATATAGGGAGTAAAATAAAAGAGATATCTTGATAGAGAAGGCCATTATGGGATTAGGGAGAAACCTGGCATTGGGAAACTTCCAGAAATCTGCAAGGATGATGCCCGTTAAGTCTGCTAACTATTGTGGAGAGGGCCTTCCCATGTAATCAGATTAGGTAGTATAAAAACGTGAACCTCAAATATCTCTACATTTAGAACGAGAAGAAACCGTTGATATTATAGCCCAAATACTTTATCATGCCAAAACTGAGGCATGCAAAATTGAGTGATTTACTTTTAAAATTAAGGAAAATCTTTAATGAAAATGTTTGGTGAATAGCCCATGTTTCCTTCCGGCAATTCTGTCTCTGTGACCTACGGCCTTTCCTCTTTTTTTTTCCCCTCTTGTAAATACAAATGATGACCTGTAAGAGGGTCAACATCTACTGACATAAACAAATACTAGGACTCCAATCAGAAAGAAGTCTGCATGCATGGTCCTCTTAGGATGTGAGTGTATAAACTTCACAGGTTCCAGGCATTCTGTGGTCATGGTTCCTTATTCCTGACATTGGGTGTGAATGGTTAACAATCTTAGAAAATTACTAGTATTTCATATTATTTGACAATTTAGAAGTCAAAAATGTCCACATCCAACCCAAGTTTTGCACAACTTCCAAAGCAGCATTTTTCTGTCATCTGTTTATGTATTCAGTTCCTCCTTCTCTGATAAATAGAAGTAAAAAACCTTGATAGATTTGCAAGGTCAAGGAGTGGATGTGATATTTTTCCTAAAATGTTGAAGAAAGGACAGATATGTCAGTGAGTATCTAAAATTTCTTTATGAAGCCTACTTCATAGTTTTAAACAAAAATATGTCTTTCAGTTCTGTAAGAAAGATGTTGAGTGAACTTGATAAAGATTGGTGAACATATTCAAAGCCCATGTGGTGAGCATCAGAACTCATGATAAAGCAGAATTCTGTAGGTTAAGCTCTGTTCACTGCATTTCACAAAGGACTGGAGTGAGATGCTGATCATTGCCAAGCTGCTCACCATACACAGCAGGTATGTGCATGCTGTGTCCTCACTGGGTAAGGGAGACTGAGCACATTGTACTAAGAAGGTATAGCTGATTGAAACTGCCATCTTTTCTCTCCATATCCTCCCTTTAAAGGTAACTTTAAACCTCCATTTTAAAGGTAACTCAGAGCTGAAACCTCAAAAGACTTCCAGAATTCCTCTGAGATACTAAGACAAACTTGGGTGTTGGCCATGGAACACACACTGAGAAAAACTGTAGACTGAAATACATGTTTACTGTGAGACACTGCTGCCCTTTCCTGACCTTCACCTTCATAGTGTTTTGGGGAGAAAGGATATACATAAAAAATGTCAAACTACACAGACACAAAAGTATAGGAGGAGGAGAAAGACAGAGACAATGATCATCCATAAACCAGTTGTTATTCGTATGGGGAGAGTTTTTAAACTACTTCATAAACGTATACCCTGCGGGAACAGGTGTAGACTGTCCTCAACAGCAACCATGACTTAACTCCTGCAGGCACTGTGGGTTTAAAGTCTCCCATCCAGCATGGGATGCCAGGATTAACCCCCTGCATAGACTGCTGACCCATCAGTCCCACAGTTTCTTCTATAGTCCCTTCCCTCAAAGTAAAACGTTTAGAAATGTGTTAGCTTATTATATCTGTGCTCATGTTCCTTGCTGTGTGTTTACAATCCCCACAAATATTCTCTGTGGGTAATAATTCTTCTCATCACAGAAATCTCAGACACAGTTGAGGAAGAAAATGTGTACCAAGACTGATAAGGAGAGAGAAATGTGTGTGTGTGTGTGTGTGTGTGTTCTGCTTAAAAAGGTGGAAAAACTCTGGCTTCTCCATTTTGCATCAGTGTAATTAGAATCTGTACCATGGATCCATGTTGGGAAATAAGTAAATAAACCAATGGTTTTATAGATACTGAACATGGCTGTGAGTGAAGACTCAAGACAGCAGGCAGCCGACTGTTACTTTTGCCTTGAAGATGAAGAAAGCTGATTGGAGGAACTGCATATCCACATTTGATCAATATTCACATCATTTATAAGTGCGTGCAGTTCCTGATATATAAGGAAACTGTCGGTTGTAGAAAAGGCACAAGCTAAATGAGAAGCATGTTTCTAGCTTGAAAGACACTGTGTGGCTCTAGGCTGGAGATACTGTCAAGAGCTGAGCTAGGAAGGCCCCAAAGAGAGCAGATAACTCACCCAAAGGCACGTTCTTCAGCTTTGATCTCCAAGGACCAGGTTCCTGCAAATGAGGGATAATCCCTGGAGTGTAGAGCCATGGGAACCTGTTCAAACCAGACTTTCCCATTCTATTCACTCTGCCTCCTTTCCCCCCTCTAACTGAAATCTCAAAACACTTTATTCTAAATTGTCCTTTTGAGATCGCTGTCTTTTTGTTTTTTTGCCACAGTAGAGGTTTGACTGTAAAAGGATGACTGCAGGCGCTCGTGTTTGAGCATCTGGTCTCCAGCTGGTGGCGCTGTTTTTGGAAACTTGTGGACTTTTGGAACATGGGATCCAGGCTCTACCTCAAGGTTATGGGGCAGCCACAGTCTGGTTCTGTGCCTCCTTCCTGACCCACCCACATATTATCAGCTGTAATAACCAGTGGGCGCCTAACTTCATGGACTAGCACATGCCTTCTACTTCTTGTTGGACTAACTCGTTCCCGCCACTGAGGACCTTTGCCCAGGTGTTTAATCTGAAACTGACAATTAATACAATCACTTTGCACCATCTTCCCCAAGACGCCCTGCATGCATTTACAGCTCTCCTGCCTCCAGATAGTTTGAGCATTGTAGCTTTGTTTTCTGAGTCTCTCTGCCATCTCATTCTGCAGGTGACCTGACTGAGCATCCAATGAAAGAACTCTGAGCAATAATGCAGACTACATGTTTAAAAGTGAACCCGGTTTGTGAGTAACTTGCACCAAGAGATTCAAGCCTGAACACTGAAGCTCTGAGGTTGTCAGTTGACAATTCCCATTACACATAGTTATCATTCACAGACCACTCTATCAGTGGGAATATTTGAGGGCATTGGAAGGAAATATTTGAACCTCACAGCAGTTTGATACCTCATCTTGTCAACCATGAGAAAAACTGGACTTTAGAGGCCAAGATGTATTGCTTTGTGTGAACAATAAATTCTCTATCAATCTTAAATAGTGTTAACTACATATCAGGTGTTTCAAGATCATAATTATTCAAACCACATTTGTACTGTATGAAAGACATGAAGAGCACCCCAGCTGTGTCTGTGATCTACCTACATTCAGATTCCAGAGAATTAGTAGTTTTAAAATCACTGGATCTTTTTACTGGTATGCAGAGAAATCAAAACTCCCATTTTTGTTCAAATAATTTTGACCTTTGCCTCCTTGTCACAAAATTGAAAGCTTGATAAAGTTTCTGAAAACCAGAGAATTCAAAATGCATCATTGTCTCCCAGATAGTTGTGCAGCCAAGGAAGCAGTCACTGTGGAGGAGCCACAGAGAATACTTCCCCTTTCAACCCACACTACCTGAGCTCCTGATGTTACAATATTGTGATCACTGCTACCCTTTCATGACATTCTAGCCAGGAAGGAAGGGAAATAAAAATCTTCTGAATCCCTGTGGCTACCAGCATCCCAGGTATCATTTTAAAGTTGAATATCAGCATGTCCACTTCCTGAGAAAACTGTAATGACCAGTGTTCTATAGAAGCTTGTTAAGTATGCAAATAAAATACAATAATATTGAGTAAAAGACTGCCTTAGGGTTTCTATAGCTGTGAGGAGACATCATGACCACAGAAACTATTTTTTTTAAGATTTATTTATTTATTATGTATATATACAGTATTCTCAGTACTCTGCCTGCAGGCCAGAAGAGGGCACCAGATCTCATTACAGATGGTTGTGAGCCACCATATGGTTGCTGGGAATTGAACTCAGGACCTTTGGAAGAGCAGGCGGTGCTGTTAACCACTGAGCCATCTCTCCAGCCCCCCACAGAAACTATTATAAAGGAAAACTCTTAATTGTGGGTTTGCAACAATTCAGAGGTTTAGTCCATTATCAACATGGCAGGAAGTATGGTGACAAGCAGGCAGACATGGTGCTGGAAAAGGAGCTGAGAACTGTCTGGACTGACAACCAGAAAATTTTTATGAACAAGAGCAGAAAGCAGCCACAATCTTCACCAAAATAGCACAGGACTATCTAGACTACATATTAATATTCTTCTCCTCTGAAATGACTTGAACCAGGCCTCCACAGTTCAAATCACCCTGACACCATTATATTCCATGTTCCTACTAAGTAGTCCGCTAAGTCCCACTTAACACATTCAGATGTTTTCTTAATCCAAAGTCCCAAAGTTCACATTTCCCCGAATAAAACCATGGTCAGGCCTATCACAGCAATACACCAGGTTCTGGTACCAACTTCTGTCTAAGTTAGGGTTTCTAATGCTGTGATGAGACATTGTGACCACAGAAACTCTTTTTTTTATTTAGTTTATATTTTTAATTGATTTTATTGAGCTATTTACTTAGGATATATTGTCTTTTACTACTTCCCATGTAGATTAGATTATGTATGTTTCTCTTGGGGTCCTCATTGTTGTCTAGGTTCTCTGGGATTGTGGCTTGTAGTGTGCTTTTTATTTATATTTAAAAATTTCTTATGATTGAGTACATGTGATGATTGTCTTTCTGTGTCTGATATACTTCAGTTACTATGATGTTTTCCAGCTCCATTCATTTGCCTGCAAATTTGAAGATGTCATTGTTTTGCTCTGCTGTGTAGTACTCCATTTTGTAAATGTACCATATTTTCCTTATCCATTCTTTGGTCAAGGGCATTTAGGTTGTTTCCAGGTTCTGGCTATGACAAACAATGTTGCTATGTACATAGCTGAGCACACGTTCTTGTGATATGATTGAACATCCTTTGGATATACACCCAAAAGTGGTATTGCTGGGTCATGAGGAAGGTTGTTTCCTAATTTTCTGAGAAATTGCCATACTGACTTTGAAAGTGACTGTACCAGCTTGCACTCCTATCAACAACGTAGAAGTGTTCCCTTTCCCCAAAAACCTCTCCAGCATAAGTTGTCATCAGTGTTTTTGATCCTGGCCATTCTTACAGGTATAAGATGGAATCTCAGAGTTGTTTTGATTTGCATTTCTCTGATGACTAAGGATGTTGAATATTTCCTTAAGTGTCTTTCAGCCATTTTAGATTTCTCTGTTGAGAGTTCTCTGTTTAGGTCTATACTCCATTTTTTAATTGGGGTATTTGTTCTTTTGATGACAAATTTCTTGAGTTCTTTCTATATTTTAGAGATCAGACCTCTGTCTAATGTGGGGTTGGAACACATCTCACATTCTGTAGGCTGTTATTTTGTCTTGTTGACCATTCCCTTTGCTTTACAGAAGCTTTTCAATTTCAGGAGGTCCCATTTATCAATTGTTTCTGTCAGAGTCTGTACTACTGGGGTTCTATTTAGGAAGTATTCTCCTGTGCCAATGTGTTCAAGTGTACTTCATACTTTGTCTTCTATGAGGTTCAGTGTAGCTGGCTTTATGTTGAGGTTTTTGATCCATTTGGACTTGAGTTTTGTGCATGGTGATGGATATGGATCTATTTTCATTCTTCTAATGTTGATATCCAGTTATGCCAGCACCATTTGTTAAATATGCTTTTTTTTCATTTTATTTTTTTGCTTCTTTGTCAAAAATCATGTGTTCCTAGGTGTGTGGATTAATATCTATGTCTTCAATTTGATTCCATTGGTCCTTCCATTTGTTTTTATACCAATACCAGGCTGTTTTCAGTACTGTAGCTCTGTAGTAGAGTTGGAAGTCAGGCATTGTGTTGCCTCCAGAAGTTCTTTTAATGTACAGAATTGTTTTGGCTATCTTGGGTTTTTCTTGATTTTCTATATGAAGTTGAGTACCATTCTTTGAGGTCTGTGAAGAATTTTGCTGTGATTTGATGGGTATTGCATTGAATCTGTAGATTGCTTTCGGTAAGATTGCCATTTTTACTATGTTTATTTTATCTACCCAAGAGCGTGAGAGATCTTTCCAATTTCTGGTGTCTTCTTATATTTGTTTCTTCAAAGATTTAAAATTCTTATCAAAAAAAGGTCCCACTTGTTTGGTTAGAGTTACTTTGAGATATTTTATGCTATTTGTGGCTAATGTGAAGGTTGATGTTTCTCTGTTTTTTTCTCAGCCCATTTATCATCTGTGTAATAGAGGGCTAATGATATTTTTTGAGTTAATCTTGTATCCTGCTACATTACTGAAAGTGTTTATGAGTTGTAGAAGTTCCTTGGTAGAATTTTTGGAGTCGCCTATGTAAACTATCATATCATCAGCACATAGTGAAAGTTTGACTTCTTCTTTAAGGAAACTCCTATAAAGGAAAGCATTTGACTGGGGCTGTATTACAGTTCCAAGGTTCAGATCATCATCATCATCATGGTTGGGCATGGTGGCATGCAGGAAGACAGTGTGGTCTAGAGGTATCTGGGATCTCTAAATCTGGAACAGCATGCAACAGGAAGAAAGAAAGACACTGAGCCTTGCTTGAGCATAGGAAACCTTAAAACTCACCCCAGTAAAACACTTTCCCCAACAAGGCCACACCTATTCCAACAAGAACATCACCTTTAATAGTAATACTCCCTATGAATCTGTGGAGAATATTTTCATTCAAACTATGACAGAGACCTGTTCTAAGCAATGTTATAAAAAAACATGTAATATATTCACAACCTATTTCAAGTTGACCTTGAATAGATAAAATTAAACCTTTGACAACATTTCAGTATCAATAGGATCACATGGTTAAAAATGCACCAGTGACCAGTATTATACTGGCCACAAAAAGGAAGCATAAACTGATGGCAACAAATACAATGAGCTGTGCCTTGGTGACACAAAGTCTGCAGAACTTAAAAGTAGTCAAAATGCAGTAAATACTGTTAGTTTTCTACTTGACGGTAAAACTAAATGGTAAATGGGAGGCAATAAATTCTGTGCTCCACAGAAGCCAAAGCAATTCCTCTTGACTGCAAGTTTAAAGTAAATAGCACCGAGGTTAATAATCTTCCATGGTTCTCCTGAAAGTACAAGGTTCAGATTTTACACTCAAGTCCCATGTCACCTCAGAATGATGGCAATTTTGGCATTCTTAATAGAAAGCTAGCAGAAAGAAAGACCCTGGGCTCCTGACCCACCTCTCTGTATTTCAAGATTCCTCATTGTGTTTTCTACATGCCATCGTTTTTATTTCAATCAATGAAAGTCATTTTTGAAATGGACTAATCTCCCCTCTTCTTCCAAGCCCTTCCTCCCAGCAGCTGTTATCAAAGTTGTTTCTGTCAGTACCTGGGCTCCGGCCAACCTGATGAGTCAGACCCAGTCACTCTTTTTCAATGAAACAGTTGAGGCAAAACTATCAGTGAAACACTGACGAAAGACATTAATCCACGGGAGCCTCACTTAGAACAGGGACAAAGGAGTCCAGAGGCAGCTCCTCCATGTCTACTAGATGTATGAGAAAAATTCCAGTTTCTTGGTTTTGTTATTTTGGTAGTCTGACAGCCAAATGTGGAAAGATATGCACTAGGATAGATACTTTCACAGCCTGAACCCCAATATCATCAACTTTGAATTCCCTATGGGTCACTTTTATCTCTGAGTGAGAGAACTGGCCTTAGTGATATGATAGAACTTACAGGAGGATGATTATTCTGAAACCAATCATAGATTTTGGTTTTAGGGTTTTACACTAATGTTTGGGAAGTTTTAATGCATACAACTTATTGAACAATTCAGGGTTTAATATTCGAAATTAGCAATAAGGCACATATTTCTTCTCTGAGTTCAAATTAGAAAAAGCAATTGTTTATTAATTTTTACATTTCAAAGTTAGTTATATATACATGCTGTGTTAACTTTGTGCAAATACAAATTTCATCAATTTAAAATCTTATGTATATGTATAATCTAGTTAAGATGGATTTATATTCACACATGTTATCTTTGAAAGAAGCTACTAGTAAATCCTTAAAGTACTTTATCACCACTTGTCTTCCAGACTCAAATTAACAAAACACAGCACCCAGAAAATGCAAGGAAATGCAAAGCTTCATTGTGTTCTTCCTTAATTTGGTGTATATTATGTACGTAATAAGGCATTTGAACCAAGACTGATCAGAAATAAAAATTTTCCCTACCATACTTTGTATACACATAGCCACTAAGTAATCTTTAAATTGCAGTGCATAAAATAATAAATCATTTTTGTGTTCATTAATACCTGTTTCTCATTTTTCCAAAAACAGTGCTAACCAGTAAACACCACCACAAACCTCATTAAAGGAACTGTTGTAAAGATTAAAATTCTCCCCTAAAGATTTGCTGTAGTGATGAATAAATGTATCTCTGTGAAACCCCAATAAAAATCAGCATAAAAATTATTAATTTTAATAAATACAAAGCTCCATACATCCCAATTAACATCCATACATCTTGTGTGAATAGAATATAAATGATCTTTGAGAGTAAATGCAAGAACTTGAAACATAGAATCAAGATACATGGAGAAAATGAGTAAAAATTATAACTTATTGGTCATGAAAGGAACACATAATCCAATTTAAAAACTGAGTACAGACCTAAACAGAGAACTCTCAACAAGAGATTCTAAAATGGCTGAAAGACACTTAAGGAAATATTCAACATCCTTAGTCATCAGAGTAATGCAAATCAAAACAACTCTGAGAGTCTATCTTTCACACCTGTAAGAATGGCTAAGATCAAAAACACTGATGAGAACTTTTGCTGCAGAGGTTGTGGGGAAAAGTGAACACTTCTGCATTGTTGGTGGGAATGCAAGCTGGTACAGCCCCTTTGGATGTCAGTGTGGTGATTTCTCAGTAAATTAGGAAACAACCTTCCTCAAGACCCAGTAATACCACTTCTGGGTATGTATCTAAAAGATGCCCAATTGTGCCACAAAGACATGTGTTCAACTTGATTCATAGAAGCATTGTTTGTCATAGCCAGAACCCGGAAACAGCCTAAATTCCCCTTGACTGAAGAATGGATAAGGAAAATGTGGTACATTTACAAAATGGATTACTACACAGCAGAAAAAAATAACAACAGCTTGGAATTTGCAGGCAAAATGGATGAAGCTAGAAAACATTATTTTGAGTGAGGTAAGCCAGACACAGAAAGACAATTATCACATGTACTCATTCATGTGGTTTTTAAACATAAAACAAAGAAAACCAGCCTCCCAACCACAATCCCAGAGAACTTATACAAAAATGAGGACACTAAGAGAGACTTACATAGATCTAATCTACATGAGAAGTAGAAAAAGAGAAGATCTCCTGAGTAAATTGGGAGCATGGGCACCTTGGGGGACGGTTGCAGGGGTGAGGGGAGAGGCAGGGAGGGGAACAGAGAAAAGTGTAGAGCTCAATAAAAATCAATAAAAAAGAGAAAAGTATATAGTTTCAAACTGTTTGGAAAACAAGATAAAATTAGTATTGTCAATCTTTTGGTAAGATTGGACTCTCAACCTGCCACCATTCATAGAATCTCAGCTGTTTAGTCTAATAGAACTCTCTGTATAGGCGTCACACAAAAACACCTATTTTAATTTTTATATATCTCATATATAAAAACATAACTGTTTAAAAATTTTCTTTTTACTGAGGAAAGTATAACTGTATTTAACAGTAGCAATTTCCTTTACAATATTATTCTTTCCATTTCATTCAGTGATACTAGAAGCATGCTTCTGATACTAAAAATGCTAACTTTTGGTCCACTTTGGTTTAGAAAAACTTCTCTTTTCCTCTCACTTGCTTTCTTCAGTTCTCAACAAAATGCTTACACACTTAACCTTATATACATTAGTGATTACCACTTAATTATGAGTAGTACTTGAAATCAAATGTGTGGTGATTATTATGGAAGCATTATAGGGAACATCTATTTACTCCTGTGTGGTACAACATGCCGAACACCAAATAAATATTTATATGACTCTATGTAATCAGTCACAAATTGCTTCTAGAGATACAGTAAATGAAATAATATGAAATGAAATGATATACATGTGAAGATTTCAATCTACAGATGGGATCAACACAAGATCCATAGACTGGTGCTCTTATGACCCTCACATGGCCACATAACTATTACAGGAAATGTTGTCACTGAAGAATGACCATGCATTAATAATGTAATAAATATATCATACAACAACATGAGTGGGGAAACTGTAGATGTACTTACCAATAAACAGTAGGAAACCCAGGAATGTTAAATTCACAGATCTGCCTCCTCAATAGAGAGATTACACCTGTTTTCCATGCAGACGGCAGGGAGTGAATGTTAACAGCCTGGTGATATGTGCTGTCTGAATGGTCAGGCTACATCAAAATCCTCCAGACTCTTCCTTTCTAGACCTCTAGCTTTAGCATTGTTTCTCAGTCAATAGAGCCCATTCTTAGGGGAAAAGTCACACATACTTTATAGATTGATGACCTATACAATCATAAGACTACACCAGATCATCCTTTAGGCCCTTATAATGTTTGAGCCCATGTGGGTCCAACACAGATAATTCTTTTCCCTAACTGGACGGGAACGGAGTCGCGAGGAATAATCGGACACAACTTACATGGTCGTCATGGAAGGGCAAGATTTCTCTGAAGATCTCTTCATTTATTATCCAAACACCTTATATATCATCACATAAATTGAGCGGGAAAACACATTAGGCTGTCTCCTAGGCAACCAGGTGAATCGGTTTTAGTCACGTCCACATCTACCTGTATGCTAGCAGTCACGTAAGCCATGAATTAGCATCTTTATAAGACATCCTCCAAATTACAAAGGAAGAAAGCACCAAACCTCCTAACTCTTAAGTCATCAGCTTCAGCCAACATCTCTTCTCAGGTGATCTACATTTATAACAAAAGAAATTAGGAGCAGCACATCCTGGCTATTGTTAAACAGAGACAGCTTGTCTGCAGAGTTCGTGACCACCTCAGACCGGGCTTATGGATCTTGTGCCAAATTTATATTGTACTTAAATGCCTAAATTTTAACTGCCTGGTGCCAGACTCTATAAGTTTGAGACGACACTGGCTACTGAGTTTAGTTGAACAGGATTTCCTTCTTGCCTTATGTGAATCATTTTCCTGCTCGCCCTGGCATTTGCAGAGAACCACACAAATTTCATTGCTACTTGCATGACTGTGTACTCCATGACTGTTGATTATATATAACCATGGGTTATAAGATATGAACCACAGCATGTTTGCACACATACCAAACATAACCACAAGCTTAAGTACTCAAACAATAATACAAAGACCTCGGTCGACTGTAGGAAGCTTTCAGTTCCATTATCCTGAAAAGGGACAATCATGACATATACTGTGGTTGACTGAAATCTTTCTTCTCTCTATTTTCCTTCATCCTTCTTCCTTCCCCCTTTCTTTTCCTCTCTATGTGTCTATACTTCATACATATAAAATAAATATAAGTCACAGTGTTTTGATAGCTAATTCAACTGAGTGAATGGGAAAATTTAGACACATAATTAAAGGCAGTTCTGCTGGGGGTGGGGTGTTGAAGAAAACATCTGTGAGGTTCACGTACATCCACCAAACTGGATAAAGTTGTATTTTATTTTTTTGAGATGGAGATAGTTATTCCACAATGTTATTCTGGGAAATATAGGAATTATGCAAAGATTTTATAGGACTGTAAGTAGCACCTGAAGTGTAATGAGTGCTTAGTGAATGATAGTGATGATAAATTTAGACACTGAATACAGAACAGGGCAAGCTATGGAGCATACATTATATGTTGTGGCAATGTAAACATATGTAGGAAGAGAAGAATTCTTTCCTTGTGACTGGATTGCACTAGAGGATATGCTTAGATAACATGTGGCTCATTTACATAAAGTATCAGCTCAATCCATATTTAGCCAGATAGGTTATAAACCATGTGTGATCTTTGCACTGCATTCATGCTGTTTGCATATCTTCATGTTTGCCATATAGATGCATAGACTTGAGATAGCCAAAATTTAAGTAATCCCACTATAGTAGTTAATTCTACATACATACAACCTAAACTCAGAAGTTCAAAGGCCAAATATTATTCATAGCTATGTCTCTGAGATTGTTTTCAGATGGCATAGAACTCTGATCAGTGGTCTTGGTGAAGGACAATGCTCTCTGCGTTGTGGATTAACACTATCCTATTGGTCGGGGTCCTAGATGGAAACATGTAGAGAAAAGGAGATATCTGTTCCTTTATGGACTCGCTGTTTTAACTGAGACGTCATCTCCCTCTTCCCCTTAAACTACAATTCATGTCATTGGTTTTCACTACAGACCAGAACAGTACCAGCAGCTCTGCTGAAATTATGGCTTCAGATAGACAGCCGCAACACTGCGTGAAACAATTCTAATAGTTTTCTTTGGTAGCAAAAGCTCACCAACCCAAATGAATTGTAGTTCCTTAGAGAGGAGAAGCAAGATGAAACTTGTGGGTGTGCAAAAATACACGCACGTACATTTGGCCATGTACCTGTGACTAATACACTCTTGCTTAAAAGTGTTACTCGCTTGCAGAAAGTGTGAATGGTAGCTTTGAAATATATACAGCTACGCAATATCCAATCATGTGAAATAAACTTTTGACACTTTTAGACACTGTTGTTTTGTGCTGGAATAAAATGGGAAATGTAGTTATAGAGAGGTATTCTACAGCCTTGAAAAAGCCACTATACAGGGAATAGTTTTTCTCACCTTATATTTCTTAATTATAGGTATAAGTGAGATTTAAAAAGGGCTGTGGAGTTGTTCACAAGTAAAAATAGGCCTTTAGACATGACAAGTGTATTATCAGACTAAATTTGTACTGGTGTAAATTGAAGGATAAGAACTCAACTGAGCACCAACTTACTTCAATTCATGAGCAGAATAATTGCACATGGAAATTGTTAGTATTGTGACCTTAAAACCAAACACACCCTTGATTTTCCTCTTATGACATTTATGTTTCCCTACAAAAAGAGATATGTGGACCACCCACATTGTTCTAAGGATTGTGACAGGTATCAAACAGAAATAGAGAAAGGAGGAAATTGTGTCCCAGTTTCTTAATTGATAGTTCTTAAAATAATTTATTTTCAGTGAAGTTATAGAGAATACTTAGGCTAAATATCTGAGGCATTTGGCACATTGTTTGACCCCGACTCTTCTTCACCATGTCTATTACAATGAAAAACTGCCAGGGGTACTTATTAAAGATAATTCCTGTAGATGGTTGTACTGAGGAGCAGTAAGTTGGATTATTTTGTTCTGTGCTCATTTCAGCTCACCGATGAACATTCAGGGTGACTGTTGGAAATGCCTTCTTTTCTGTCATTCTCTTTCTATATGGCAAGTCTGTCTTATTTTCATGCCCTGCGCCGCTTGAGAGTTACAAGGACCAGGCTTACTGTCAGTTGCACCTTATTTAATTTTAACCAAAACATTTTCAAAGGGTTCTTCTCATGGAGGAGTATTTCCTGGTCAATGCTTTTCCCTCTTTGATGACTAGCATAGAACAAAAGAATTCTCCATAAGGTTGCAAATACCTGCTTATGAGAAGCTGGCTCTTAGGAGTGAGTGGGAATTGAGTGCAGATGGTTTAAGAAGGATAACTACGTAAACACAGTTGTATCACATTTCACCAACACTTGACATGTTAAAATGCAAAGATGGAGAAGAGCCTTTGACAGAATCTCAGTCTCCCAATGAGCCATTGCACAGAACCTCAGTGGTAAACCTTCACTACCCCACATCATTTTCCTTCAAGAATGGATCCATTTTTCCTCTGCGTTTTTTTTTTATTTTTAATTTTTTTTCCATTAACAGCTTTAATTGGCTGTGGGGCAATAGAACTATTCTTAGCACAATTATGGGTGTGGGGTTCCCTGCAGACTCCCCAGGGTGATGGTTCCTGTAATGATTTTTAGGGGGAAACGGCTCCCAACAGATCCCCCTTTCTCTTATATAAAGGCAGGTAGTTATTACGTGGAGAGCACCAGTCAGAGTCAACCATGGTGTCAGATCTAAAGGAGAAGGGACTGAGATAAGGAGAGACCCTCCTCTTGATTGGTGAAGCAATTTACCTCTCCTGGAAACAGAGGGGTGCCTGATGATTCTTAGGTCGAGTGGGGACCAGGCCTTTTTACTTTCCCCCTTACCCGTCCTAGGGTTCCCAGGGCCCTGTCTTAGGTTGGGGGATTATCCTGCCATAAGTCGCCTGTCCTTGGAGCTCCTCAAATAAAAGGCATCTAGCAGGATTAAAGTAAACAGATCACAGGGCACCCTGTCTTAGGCCATGTGGAGAGCGCCCTCATACCTGTACCATGCCATGTTGAGCCGGTTTCTACAACCTCTGTATGGTGTGCTATTCAGGCGAGGATCCACACTAACTCCCGTCATTGGGCCCCTGCATCTATCATTAATGAAAAGACTGTGAGGAGCTCCTCAAACAAAAGATATAAAGAAGAAATAAAGAAAGAAATTAAAGTCTTCCTTGAATTCAATGAAAATAAAGAAACAACCTACTCAAACTTATGGGACACTATGAAAGCAGTCCTAAGGGGAAAGTTCATAGCCCTAAGTGCCCACTTAAAGAAAACAGAGAAAGAACACATTGGAGACTTAACAGCCCACCTGAAAGCTCTAGAAAAAAAAGAAGCAGACTCACCTAGGAGGAGTAGAAGACTGGAAATAGTCAAACTGAGGGCGGAAATCCTCTGCGTTTTAAGACAGCATCTTGATATATAGTCTATGCTGGTATCTAACTCCTGTCAATCCTCTGGTCTCAGCTTCCCACATGCAGGGATTACAGATGTGCACCTTCTCACCTAGCTAATTGTTCACATATTTAATATGGAAGTTAGCACATAGACTGGATGTTTATAAGAACAATGGGAAACACAGCAGCAAATTAATTCTTTCTATTTTTATTTTTTTGCTGTTGAGAATTTCTTATCTCACCCAAAGACACTAACTATTTTGCCATAAGCTAGAATTTTTCCACTTAAAAATTTTGCAACACAGTGTCTATGCTTAAATCTTCTCATTTTAGAAATATCATGAAGTTGGGGTTCTGGATTTAAATAGTATCCCCCTCAACATGTTGCTTCTTTCTCTGGATAGGTTGAACTCATGCTGTTTCTCAAATACCAATGTTGACTGTGGTTGCAGAAATCACAATCATTGCATGCATGAATCATGGTTAACTACAGGGTCAGAGCATGGGAACAACACAGTTTTATGTTGCTGTTTATTGTATTTTTTATTAATGTTAATTAAGTTTATTGATTTATTTTACATCCTGACTACAGGTTACACTCCCTTCTCTTCTCCCATTCCCTTCCTCCACCTCACCCCTACACCCTACAATTCCTCTGTTTCTGTTAAGAATGGGGCAGGCCTACCATGGATATCAACAAAACATGGTGTGTCAAATTGAGGTATGAATAAGCTCCTTCCCTTAAGGCTGGGCAAGGCAACCCAGTAAGAGGAATATGTTTCTGGAAACCAGCCAAAGCCATAGGGACAGACTCTGCTCCTGCCAGTAGGAGCCCCACAATTACATAAAGATACACAACTATCACATGTAGGCAGAGGGCCTAGATCAGTCTTACGCAGGCTCCCTAGCTGTCAGTCCAGAGTCTGTGAGCTACTATGAACCCAGCTTAGTTGTTTCTGCGGGTTCCCTTGGGATGACCTTGACCCTCCTGGCTTGTCCAATCCTTTCTTCCTCTCTTCAACAGGATTTCCCGATCTCAGTCCAGCGATTGGCTGTGGATCTCTGTATCTGTTTCCATCAGTCACTGCATGAAGGCTCTGTGATAAATTTTGGGGTAGTTACAATCTGATTACAGGAGATGACCAGTTCAAGCTACCTCTCTACTATTCCAGGAGTCTTAGCTGCAGTCATCTTTGCAGATTTTTAGGATTTTTCCTTATACCAGGTTTCTACTTGACCCTGAAATAGCCCACATCAAGATGTCTCTTTTATTACTATCATCCAACCCAATCCCTCATATTCCTATTCCCTCCCAGCCCCTAGTTTAACCAGGAAATCTCTTCTGTTTTCCCTTCTGAAGGAAATCCACACAGAGAACCCATTTTCTAATTCCATTTCTGTTCTGTTTCCTACTCTTCCACTATCAACTGCATAACCTTTGTTAGTCTACAGTGTTTCACAGGGTGGGCAGGTCTTAGACTTTCAATCAGTATCTTTTCAAAGGTACCTTATACTTTTATGAAAAGTATAATACTCAGTCATTTGCAAGAAGCCACACTCTGCCTTTTATTTTTAAATTTTATAAGCACAGCAGAGAGAAAGGAAGCTACTTAAACAGGACTTGTCGTTATTCCTCTGAGAAAAGAATATATAAAAAAGCATAAGTCATGTCACTAAGACAGAAACTCTCAACATAAGCACAGATACCTGTGATTAAAGAAAATACACAGGTGGCTGTTTCCTACACAAAACACAGAAAACCTACACTTCCCAAGTTGTCATTGCTGGAAGTTGGAACTTAACTAGCAAATGGATGAATCAGGATGCTCAATGGACAGCTACGTGGTAGTTTTTCCAGTGCATCTGAGGTTCTGCCTTGTGTTAAACTGCTTTCTACCACCACAACCCTTCCCTGTCTCCTGACACACCATCTCAAATTCATCACACACACAAATAACTCTGCACACATATATACACATGCATACACACTCGAGAGCACACACACACACACACTTAACCAACTGTGTTCATTCAGTATTGTTCACATATCCTTGTGTTTAGGGCTGATCACTTGTGATTGGATAGCCTATCAGGGCTCTTTTCTTGATTTTATTCTCCTGATTTTAGCAGCTAATGTTTGTCTGCAGCTCGTGACACAGGCATTGGTCCTTGTGAGATTTCCTCTGTCTATACTGTTTTGACAAGTGGTTCTTGTCTCTTGTATAATGAAAGTCTATAATTTGTTTATTTTAAAATTTTATTTTATTTTTATTTTTGTGTGAATGTGTATTCCTGTGAGTGCATATGCACACACACACGTGTGTGTGTGTGTGTGTGTGTGTGTGTGTGTATGTGTGTCTATGCATGCTTGGAGGCAGGTACATTAAGCATCCAGAAGACAGTATTACATCCCCAGAATTACAATTGTTGCTATAAGCTATTAGATGTGGGTGCTAAGAATTGAACACTGCTCCTCCATGAGAGCAGGACCTCTGTTCTTAATGTCTGTGGTTTTTGTTTGTTTGTTTGTTTTTATTGAAAAAAAATTCTGCCTCCTCCTAGCCTCCCATTTCCCTCCCCCTCCTCCCCCCTTCTCCTCCCCCCACTCTTTTCCCCCTCCCTTTCCAGTCCGAAGAGCAGTCAGGGTTCCCTGCCCTGTGGAAAGTCCAAGGTCCTGCCCACCTCCATCCAGGTCTAGGAAGGTGAACATCCAAACTGTCTAGGCTCCCACAAAGCCAGAACATGAAGTAGGATCAAAACCCCGTGCCATTGTCCTTGGCTTCTCATCAGCCCTCATTGTTCACCATGTTCAGAGAGTCCGGTTTTATCCCATGCTTTTTCAGTCACAGTCCATCTGGCCTTGGTGAGCTCCCAATAGATTAGCCCCACTGTCTCAGTGGGTAGGTGCACCCCTCGTGGTCCTGACTTTCTTGCTCATATTCTCCCACCGTCTGCTCCTCATCAGGACCTTGGGAGCTCAGTCCAGTGCTCCAGTGTGGGTCTCTGTCTCTATCTCCATCCATCACCAGACGAAGGTTGTATGGTGATATGCAAGATATTCATTAGTACAGCTATAGGATAGGGTCATTTCATGTTCCCTATCCTCAGCTGCCCAAGGAACTAACTGGGGACATCACCCTGGGCAATGGAATTGTATAGAAGACACGGTTTTTAACCCACAAACCTATGAACATCTCATTTTCGATAAAGGAGCTAAAAGTATACAATGGAAGAAAGAAAGCATCTTCAACAAATGGTGCTGGCACAACTGGATGTCAACCTGTAGAAGAATGAAAATAAACCCATATCTATCACCATGCACAAAACTCAAGTCCAAATGGATCAAAGACCTCAATATCAGTCCGAAAACACTGAACCTGATAGAAGAGAAAGTGGGAAGTACCCTACAACATATGGGCACAGGAGTTCGCTTCCTATGTATAACCCCAGCAGCACAGACATTAAGGGCAACATTGAATAAATGGGACCTACAGAAACTGAGAAGCTTCTGTAAAGCTAAGGACACTGTCACTAAGACAAAAAGGCAACCTACTGACTGAGAGAAGATCTTCAACAACCCCGCAACAGACAAAGGTCTGATCTCCAAAATATATAAAGAACTCAAGAAACTAGACTTTAAAATGCTAATTAACCCAATTAAAAAATGGGGCACTGAACTGAACAGAGAATTCTCAAAAGAAGAAGTTCAAATGGCCAAAAGACACTTAAGGTCATTCTCAACCTCCTTAGCGATCAGGGAAATGCAAATCAAAACAACTTTGAGATATCATCTTACACCTATCAGAATGGCTAAAATCAAAAACACGAATGATAGCCTTTGCTGGAGAGATTGTGGAGGAAGGGGTACCCTCATCCATTGCTGGTGGGAATGCAAACTTGTGCAACCACTTTGGAAATCAGTGTGGCTGTTTCTCAGGAAATTCGGGATCAACCTACCCCAGGACCCAGCAATACCGCTTTTGGGAATATACCCAAGTGATGCCCTATCATATGACAAAAGCATTTGTTCAACTATGTTCATAGCAGCATTATTTTAATAGCCAGAACCTGGAAACAACCTAGATGTCCTTCAATGGAAGAATGTCTGTGTTTTTAACCTTTGTTCCATCTCTTCAGTCCCTGGTGATTTCTTAAATTACCACTTTGACATAAAGCTCTCAAAATGACCCAATTTTGAGGAAATATCAGAAGAAAAATATTAAACTAATTTCGTGATGGTTGCATGATATAAGAGTGAATCAGAACTTAGTTCTCCATGTAGGAGAGTGCTGGACAGGTGCTGACATGGCATTTGTCTCATGTGATGAACTAGCTGGGTCCTAGAAATGCTTCAGAAGTTACCTGGACAGTTTTGTAATTTTCTACCTCTAGATGGAGATTTCAATGCTTATGGCTCTTTAGGAAGGGGAATGCATTCTGTTGTTTTATTAAATATAAAATGTATAAGCTACATGACTCAATTCAAAGCAACACTACCTATCCATATTCTAAGCATTTGGTGTAGTAGGAGAGGCTGATTTTACCTGGTGTACAACAGAAAACGGGGAAGAGAAGTATCCTAGCAGCTAAGAAAGTTTTCAGATCCTTGGGCATCATCTATTGATACTTGTTTACACTGGTTTAGATATCATATTTCCTCTATAATTTAGATGTTTAATCTATTATATTATAAATTATAAAATATACTATATTGTATGATTATATATATTTATATTGTAATATAATATAGAATACTACTAAATATTAATCTATATGATGAATATAAGCACAAAGTAACTAAAGCTCTTGTGAAAACTATTTTTTAGGATCAATAGTATAAAATAAGAATTGTTCATCATTTATACTTTAATTTCTTATGCTTTATATCTAGCCTCACAGCCTCCAGGAAAGAATCAGCATTGAACATAATCAAGTCAGTGAGTCAGCCTTACGATGAACTATGAAAATGCAGTACCAAGACACAGGCAATCCTCAAGAGAATAATATGAAAATCTTGGCATCAAATATCTTACAACATAAATATATTTGTATTAGCATTCAGGACAAAAAAGTACATGCTGTACCTTTTTAGGAGTTACCGTTGTTGAGGTCAGAGAAATCACTTGGTGTAAGCATTTACCTCTCAATTAAATTATGTCTTAGCACAGGTATAATTAAAGTGACCTTGGGAAAGAACAAAGTATCTTCATTTTCTTTGCCAAACAGAAAGCATCCATCTTTCAGGGTCCAAAATTGTTACAGGATGTTGTCAGTGAACACTGATCTCTCCTATAGGGAAAGTGTCCAAAGTCCTGCCAGGCTAACTGCCTTTGGTTTCATGGAGCAATCGTGATGATGTCATTGTCTGCATCATCATAAATCAGTATCAGTTCTGAAGGAACCATCAAACTGGTGAGCTCACAGAGATGAGGACAGACGTGAGTCACTGTGGCAAGGACACCTCACTGCTCTCTCAAGTTCAGGTCATGCTCATTCTTCATAGAGGAATTCAAATTTTTTTATTTCTTTATACTTTGATTTGTCCTTAAATTTATACAGATTACTTTGGATCAAATGACATTTGTAGTGAATGAACAAAAATATGTAAATATATTTATAGATATTATATATATTGACTTTAAAAAAGATTTGTTAGTGTCACATACACAGTTGTCTTTAATGATCTTAAGAGCACCAAGAGAAATAAAAATATAAACTTGTTTAATTTGAACTGTTTTCAGACTGCTTAATAAAATTTAGGAACAGCTTTGTAAAATACATTTTCAGAGCTTCCAAATATGTGTTGAATTGTTTTAATATAAACACTCAATTATCACCCAGCAAGTAAAAAAAAAATCTGTTGCCAAGACTGATGACCCACATGGTGGGATAGAACAATCCGCACATGTTGTCCTCTGTCTGCCTCTGTTTCTTTGCCTCTGTAGCTCCCTCTATGTGTGTACCCACCCAACACATCATCTTACAATGTAGCCCTGGCTGTGCTTACTTGTCCAAGATGGCCTCAACTCACATCAATCTTCTCTCCTCAGTCACAGGAGTGTTGTGATTTCTGACATCTGCCATCATGGTTGGCTTAAAATCTTTTAATTTTTACCAGGAAGCAGCTCCTCAGAGTCCCTATCTACTGAGTGTACAAATAGAACCATGGGGCTTGCTTTAATTAAGGTTGGTGTCTCTGGGGAAATGGATGCAGCGATTTCACTCTCATTTCCACATAGGTGTGGCAGGGATGATGATGTTGATTCTGTCATACCCCATCAGGAGTTACGTTCAAGTCCTTTTATTGTAAGAGCCTATGTCCTGATGTTCAATAGCACCTGGGCATGGTAAATTATCCACATCCATCTTGGTGCTGATGTTGGTCAATTAAGTATTTATGTTGTTTCCTCAGGAGTATTTTCTATTTGCTAATTATCTTTTGCTAGTTTGCACATTAAAATTTATTGATCTTAGGCATCTATCACAAAGTCCTGTGGAGTGATCCACTAATGAAACAGTGACTATACATTTTATTTCATCCTCTAATCTTTACTTGTGTAAGCCTGCTTTCTCTTCCAGGTCTCCCTCACTCTGTATCACTGTGTATATATAAAATTATTCTTTACCTATTGTTTTTATCCTAGCTTCTCTTTGATAAATTTCCAAGGTCTAAATCATTATGTTTTCCTTCTGTATTGACTTAAATTTTGTCATCCAGAAAGCTGTCTAGATTACAGAAATATTTGACTACAATGTAGCTCTAGCTGGATGGCATCATGGGTTTTGTTACTGTTCATTTTTCTGTTTTAAGGCATATCACAAGGCCTATTTTGTATTAACTATCACATGTTTATTTACCTCTCTCTCTCTCTCTCTCTCTCTCTCTCTCTCTCTCTCTCTCTCTCTCTCTCTCTCTCTCTGTGTGTGTGTGTGTGTGTGTACATGGAGATCAGAGAACAACTTTCAGGGGTTGGTTTTCTCCGTCCACCATGTGGGTCTCAGGGATCAAGCTCCAGTCACCAGCCTTGATAGCATGTGCCTTTCTGGCTCCATAATACCTGTTCTCACTTTTAATATGAAACTATAACATTTTAGACACTTATTTTTGTTGCTTATAGTGACGAAATACTCATGATCCTTCACTTAGCTGTCTGGTCTCACTCTGTGTGTTTATATGTTGGAAAGCTGTTTCAATACAAATAGGAATTGGGATACCTTGGGATGTAATATGTACCCTGAACACGTATTTCCCTCCTATTTTGTACCTCTTATTCTTTCCTTTACCATATCATACATTGTATATGCATTATATCTAGAAACAAACCTTCACAAACTACAAAATAAATTAGTGTTGTGGAAAGAAAAATGCAAACATTCCATCCATTAACCAACATGTTTTTACCCCTGTTATTTATTATTCTTACTGCCAGGCTAGAGTTTAAGGTCATATTATATTGTTAGTTTTAATATACACGTATTTTACTATATTATATAAATAAAAATACATACTAACTATATTATAACATTGATATATGTTATATATCTTTATATTATGATATTATGCATGTATTAAATGCTTCATATATATGTATATATACATACATATATATATGTGTGGAGAGAGAGAGAGAGAGAAAGAGAGAGAGAGAGAGAGAGAGAGAGAGAGAGAGAGAGAGAGAGAGAGAGAGAGAGAGAGAGAGAGAGGGAGAATATTAAACCTCCATCTAGAATGGATTTGATGTAAAGAACAAGTTGCACACATACAGATGCGCACATGCACTTGTGTATCGATGGTCACAATAGAAACTACAGGTCATAAAAAGTAAAAGTGATAAATGTTCTTGAAGGATAAAATAAATAATTGTTAAGTTTCTTAAAGAAACAACAATTAAGTTAATGCAATATATTTACTAGAACAATATCACATTGATTTTTCATGGCATTAATCAGAAAAGACATATCTTGAGAGGCCATCTCCCGTGAATGGCAAACTATAAGTCAGAAGTGGAGTTTAAATGCAGTAATGGACAATTACTTGGGTGATGTGATGAAAACATTGGAAGTTTGATTGACGAGTTTACACAAAGCCTGATCCTTATTCCCTGGTTGCTTTGTTCTGTGTTTTCTGGGAAAATCAAAAATTTGACTTTTTCATTGTTTACAGTTTAAGTGCACATCTACCTATGTAAATAGCAAGATAAGTATATAGGAATAGAAGAATAGTTTCTAAAAGGACTCTTCTCTGAATATTTTGTGAAATAAAGACTTTCAAATTAAATTTCTTCTTTTCATCATTTGATTCAGTAGTTAAAACCTTTGTGAGTGTGTATTAGCTGCACACAATAATGGTTTGTGCTGTGACATTTTAATACATGTGTTTAGTATATATTTAAAGATGAAGTTCATCTTTACTATCCTTTTCTCCCTACTCCTCTCTTAGTGATATCTTATATATTTTTCCTATAGTTTCTTGATTTCATAGAGTATTTTAAATTAGTCTGAGTTACTTATGTGATACAAATGTGGTACTTGCCTTTCGGAGTCTAGCTTGTATGACTCCACATGGTGGTCTCTATCTTAACACATTTCAGAAAATACATAATTTACTTAATTTCATCCACTTATCACTGAAGGGCCTTTAGGCTGATTCCATTGCTCAGCTCCTGAGAAGATCAGCCTTAATGCACAAGCCGAGGAGTGTGGAGCAGTATCTAGGCTCTTACTGTAGCTCTGCTTCCATATTCTGAGGAATCGTCTTGCTGATGTCCATCAGGCTTCAGCAATGTTTGCTCTTGTCACCAGTGTGCAGCAGTTTGTTTTTATTTTGCTCTATATTCTTATGTTACTGCCCATTATTATCCTCTAAAATGTATTAGATGAAATAAATATACATCCGATACGCCTGGGTTTCTCTAAGAATTTATTGTAGTATATTTTTTGTTATTGTTTTCTTCTCCAACCTTCTGCAAAATGCCATGAAACTCTGCTTGCTGCTTCTATGCATAAAAATTCTTGGATTTCTTAACAAACATTCATAAAGAAATGAACAATGGCATGAATATAAATTTCATAAGGTAATTTTAAAAGAACTATGAAAATTTATTCAACTTCCGAGTAACAGCATAAATACAATACAAAGAGCCATTAACTTCAGAAGCTAAGTTTTCCAACAATGCACAGGAAATTCAACTGTGACCAAGATCTCAAAGGGAGGTCAAGATGACATGGGAAAAGACTTTATTTTATTTTAAATGTATTATTAACATTAATGTTTCAATGCTATTATTCTTTAAACTTTTTATAATTTCCCCTCAGCTGGGGGTGATGTTTTGATATAATTAGCTTATGAAAATTATTTTTCTTACTTTATGGGATTATAATAAAATTACATTTCTTTTCCCTTCCAATTCTTTTATTCCAAGCCTCCCATATATACCTCCTTACACTTTTTCAAATTCATAATCTTTTTTGTTCATTATATTTTATTCATAAATACATTTACATCTGTGTGTGTGTGTGTGTGTGACTGGTTTTTCAAAATTGCATGGCACTTGCTCATTTATTTAGTCCTTCATGTAATCTCTGATATGTAATCTCTGATAATCCAAACACCTCATTGAAAGCTAGCCTTGTTTATGTCAATTTTCATCATACCATAATGTGGGATGCCCTACTGTATGTGTGTTTCTTTTATTGGATGATGAATAAAGCTGTTTCAGCAAATGACTGAGCAGAGTAAAGTCAGGTGGGAAATTTGAATATATATAAATATATAGATATAGATAGATAGATAGATAGATAGATAGATAGATAGATAGATAGATAGATAGATAGCAGAATCAGGCAGATACCATCTAGCTGCCAGATGAGACAGACAGAAGAACCTACCGGTAAACTGCAGCCTCGTGTAAATACACACATTAATAGAAAGGAGTTAATTTAAGATGTAAGAACTAGGTAAAAAATATGCCTATGTCATTGGCCAAGCAGTGTTGTAATTAATATAGTTTCTCTGTGATTGTTTGGGTCTAGGTGGTTGGGAAACAAACAAGTGGTCTCTGCCTACAATACTGCTTTCCTGTGTCACATTCCACAGACAGACATAGATACATATACAATTGCTGCAGTAGCACAAGACTATATTTTTAAAATCAGGATGACATGTGATATTTGAAGACACACAGAATAATCTAGCAATTAAGTAAACTGAGTATATAAAAATCTGGAGAATTTTCATCTTTTAATGAATACAGAATTTAGAAAGTTCAAGTTTTAGAATGAATCAAGATAATTTCATAAAACACTGAAGTCTGTAAATTCTAGAAAATTAGTTGAAGGGGGTGAACCTCTTGTTGGTTCCTGGATGCTCATCCCCGGAATAATCACACAGAAACTTTATTATTTAAATCACTGTTTGGCCCATTAGCTCTTGCTTCTTAATGGCTAACTCTTACATTTTAATTTAACCGATCTCCATTAATATGTGTATTGCCACATGGCAGTAGCTTACCCACAACATTTCATTATGTCTGACTCTAGCTGTGGTTTCATGGCATCTCTCTGACTCCACCCTTCTTTCTCCCAGCATTCAGACTAGCTTTCCCTGCCTAACTAAGTTCTGCCTTGCTATAGGTCCAAAGCAGTTTCTTTATTCATTAATGGTAATCATAGCACACAGAGGGAACTCCCACATCACCTCCCCTTTTCTGTTTAAATAAAAAGAAAACTTTAACTTTAACATAGTAAAATTACTTATAACAAAACAGGTATCAAACAAGAATTATAGTTATACTATTTATATCTACTTTATCTTTATCATAACAAAGGAAAACTATAACTACAAATTCTTCAACTCCATCAAAGACTCCAGAAGGATATAATATTACCTAAGTAAACAGGAAGTGCATTGTAAGCAACTTCCAAAGCTCTAAATTTACAGAGACATTACGCTGCCTGGACAGTCAACCAAAGTTTTTCTGTACCATTAAGGCATCCATCTTCAGCTTATGGCCCATAATATCCAGCAGACTTTTCCATGAAGCAGGAAATTTCAAAGAATGTTCAACCTATATTGTCAGTTTGTCAGTCACTTTCTTCTGTGTCTAATCTCTCATGTGTATAATAATTCATATACTAATTAATTTTTAATACTAATATGTAATATATAACTAATCTGATATGTGTGTATATAAATACTTCTTTGAGGCTAAGTACATCTTTGTCCCTCTAAATAATAATTTTAAATTTGATTTCTTAGATATTAAATATTGGTATGTGGAAGGCCTGGAAGAGCTGAATTTCAAATCATTTCTTTCAGTCCGTCTAACACAAATGTTTTTTCATTCTAAATTCTCAAATATATTTAGAAGAAAATGCCACAGAACAAAAAGAGCTTAACTGAAAAGGTAATGTATCAATCGTATGTAGTAATCTTGATGACACAAGACCAAAGTGAAAGAATTAGGAGGGAGCTGAAGGCATCCAGGATGTGGTCTCTGATGAGACAGGCCCTGAGGATCTCCCTAAAGCCCCTCCACAGTCTTCCTGACACTCTTTTAGAAGCTAACTGCAGGAGAAGTCATAGGACTAGTATCAGTATTTCGTTCTATATAGCTTTCCATCTCATATTAAAGAAGGTGACTTTAAATATGACAAAAATAGGATTTCAGAGACAATTTTATGTGAAATGGTTGGATGTTCACTCAACCATTAATGAATGTACAGGGGTTAGAAAGAATCAGGGCTGGTTGGAGATTGTGATGAATACAATTGGAAAGATTCAGATTCTAAAACTTTCTCAAATTTTCTTTTTTGTGTTCAAATTATTATACAAAATCTTTACAGTGATTTGAAGTTCAGAAAATTACACCAATCAACATTGCTTTGAAGAATGATATATCAGTCTCATCACAGTTGCTTGAATACAGGACAGTGTCACTGAATAATTTTACAGAAGTCCTTTTGGAGAAAACATTTAAAACTAGGGGAGGATGTATACATTCTCTTCAAAAGACTTAAATCTAAATAACTTTAGTATGATTCACTAAACTATGTTAGGGTTTACATTTTACTTTATTTTTAAACACATCTTTAGCTATATATAATAATCTATTCTATCTTACCGGCTCCAAAAATGAATAGATTATTTTATTGCTCTCTGTGTTGTTCTCTCTTTTCACACACAGGTACACAAATATCTACATATGCATAGTTATGTCAACATATATTAACACATCCATACACATTGGATAAGCTCACATGCTTATTCTAAATCAGTGCTAATGTCTGATAAAAATTACTTTTGTTGAACATATAATTTTGCTAACACTAGTAAATTACAACATAGCAACTTAGATACCAAGTCATTTTTCCAGTCTCCAAATTCTTAACCATTATTGAGCCTTCTCTGTTGATGATTCATCATTTTTTGGTGAAGAAAAATTCATCAAAATTCTTTGAAACACCTGCAGAATTATAAGCTAGTGTGTTGAGATGATCGCACAGTATACCACCAATTTTCTTCCTATTTTCTGCAGGGATCAAAAATCATCTTTATTCACTACAGGGCAATTTTCAAGGGTATGTCTTTACCTGGGTCATTGTTTGCTTTCTATATAACCTCAAAAATATATTTCTATATAACCTCAGGAACAATTAGTACTGCTACAATGGAGAATTTTGCTTTCATTAGTTGAGGAAACTCAACAGTAATTGTTGTTTCAGACTTTGTCCCTGAGCTCTGACAAAAAATTAGCAGTAGAATCTGTTCTCAAGACTGAAGACCAATTTGTTGAGACTTGATGGTAGAATTTATGCCAGGGTGATGGAGGAAGGTCATTGGTTAATTATAATAAAGAAACTGCTTGGCCCTCATAGGTTAGAACATAGGTGAGTGGAGTAAACAACAGAATGCTGAGAGGAAGAGGAAGTGAGGTAAGATGCCTCAGACAGATGTTATGCTTCCCCTCTCTGGGCCAGATGCGATGAAGGTCCGACCCAGGATGGACATAGTCTAGAATCTTCCCGGTAAGCACACCTTGGGGTGCCACACACATTATTAGAAATGGGCTTGTCCAGGTGCGAGAGTTAGCTGAGAAGAGGCCAAGCAGTGTTTAAAAAAATACAATTTGTGTGTTGTTATTTCAGGGTATAAGCTAGCCAGGCAACCAGGAGCCGGGTGGCAGGAACACAGCCTGCAGCTCCTACTACACCAGGGAGTCCATGATTAGAGCATTTCTAAGACTTGACCAAGAATGTTTTCCAAGTCAATTGTTTATCTGAAGAAATCTAAGGCCATCATTTGAATATGAGCTTGTAACACGGGGTTGTGCTTCCAAAGGTTACACAAATACAATTATATCAGCTAGATTTCCATTGTTGTGATAAAATACCAAAGAAAGTTACTGAAAAAAGAGTTTATTTTGGCCTCTTGTTCAGAGGGAAGAGTCCATGATGTCATCATAGAGGAATGTCGGCCAGAGCTGAGAGCTATGGGCTTATAGCTTGAAACACAAACAGGAATCAGAGAGAGAGCAAACTGGGAAAAGTATATGGGTTTTGACACCTCAAAGCTTGCCTCTATTAAAGCACTGCTTCCATCAAAGCCCTTCCTCCTAGTCTTCATGAAACAGTCATCAACCAGGGATCAAAAATTCACATTTGTAAACCTGAAGAGAGGGAGTATTCTCATTGAAACCACACAGCAAGCATGAGAATTCAAAGCTTGCTGTTATATTGTGGGAATGACTCATGACAGCAAACGAACACGGCTCCTGAGTTTGGAAAATGATAGGAACCTGAATTATCTTGGGAAGGATCAGACATCAGAAAACAAATGACAAAGCCCTCCTATTATTTGTTAAAATATTTCTTCTTACGAATATGTATGTGTTTGTGTATTCCACCTGTATCCAGGTACCTGCATACACCAGAAGAGTGTGTCAGATTCCCAGACCCTGGAGTCGTAGGTAATTGTGACCTGCTGCATTTGTGTTTTGACAATCAAATCTAAGGGACATTTGGAGAAGTGTAAGTGCTATTAACTAACACTATCTTTCCATCCCACTTCTATTTTTATAGTTTAAGAATATTAATTAAAACACAACTTTTTCTAGGATATTAATGTCATCTGAACACATACTTTCACTGAAACATACAAAGGAAAAAGTAGAACCAATGTTTACATAAAGTAAACCCGATTGACATACCTGATCATTTTAGTTTGAAACATATCTCATTAATTTCCTGGAGAGGGAATCAAAGTCAAAATTATTTCTGGTTGTATTTAAATATGCAATTGTATCTGTCAGTTTTTCCAACTGAAGATGACAAGATGTCAAAAATGGTTTGATTTATTACAATATCACTCTATAATTACCTTATTAAGAAATGCTGTGCTAACCTAACCCCCTCCATGATGGGGTTTTGTTTGCATGAGCTTGCACAGGTCATGTGCATGTTGTTGCAATCACTGTGAGTAAACATGTGCAGCTGCCCAGCTGTCAGCTTCCTTATAGTCATACAAGGCCTTACCTGTTACAATCCGAGTACCCTCCAATTTAGAACTATTTGCAATTGATAGCTGTTGGAGAAAAGAGTCAGTTTTCTTAGCAATTGCAGGCTCTGGTGTGTCAACTGCTCTAGTGCAAGTAGACACAGCCAAGAATATATGGACAGAAGAAATTGGAATTGATGGGTAGAAAAATTAAAAAGTAAGCTATATTTTATTGAGAGCCTCTCAAATGAAAATATATTTTATATTCAGTGGTAAATATTATTTTACTGTAATTCACAAAATAATTAAAATTTGTTACATAATTGCAATTAACTCAAAAATACTAAAGTTGATATAATTGACCTAAAAATCATTATTCTGAACTTAGTATTTAGTCAAAATTACTTTATATGCATGTTAAATACAATACTACTTATATATAGTAACCTCAAGTTACACGTCTCTGTATGCCTTTTTTAAAATCTAAATGTTTTGTTTTCTTTTTTTATTTTTACTGAGCCTACATTTTTCTCTGCCCCCTCCCTTCCTTTTTCCACATCCATTCAACCCTCCCCCAGAGTCCCCATGATTCCAATTTACTCAGGGAATCTTGTCTTTTTCTACTTCCCATGTAGATTAGATCTATTAAGTCTCTCTTAGTGTCTTCATTGTTGTCTAAGTTCTCTTGGATTGTGGTTTGTATGCTGGTTTTCTTTGTTTTATGTTTAAAAACCACCTATGAGTGAGTACATGTGATAATTGTCTTTCTGGGTCTGGGTTACCTCACTCAAAATAATGTTTGCTAGCTCCACCCATTTGCCTGCAAATTTCAAGATGTTATTTTTTCTGCTATGTGGTACTCCATTGTGTAAGTGTACCACATTTTTCTTTCCCATTCTTAAGTCAAGGGGTATTGAGGCTATGACAGGTTCTGGCTATGACAAAAAATGCTGCTATGTACGAAGTTGAGCACATGTCCTTGTGGCATGATTGAGCATCCATTAGATATACCCTGAAAAGTGGTATTACTGGGTCTTGAGGAAGGTTGTTTTCTAATTTTCTGAGAAATCGCCACACTGAAATCCGATGAAATCAATGAAAGTAACGAGCTTGCATTCCCACCAACAATGCAGAAGTGTTCCCTTTTCCCCACAACCTCTCTAGCTAAGTTGTCATTAGTGTTTTTAATCTTGGCCATTCTTACAGGTGTAAGATGGAATCCCAGAGTTGTTCTGATTTGCATTTCTCTGATGACTAAGGATGTTGAACATTTCCTTAAGTATCTTTCAGCCATTTTAGATTCCTGTGTTGAGAGTTCTCTGTTTAGGTCTGTACTCTACTTTTTTATTATGTGTTCTTTTGGTGACCAATTTCTTGAGTTCTTTGTGTATTTTGGAGATCAGATCTCTGTTTGATGTAGGGTTAGTGACGATCTTTTCCCATTCTGTACTGTTGTTTTGTCTTGTTGACCATGTCCTTTGCTTTACAGAAGCTTTTCAGTTTCATGAGGTCCCATTTATTAACTGTTTCTCTCAGTGTCTGTACTGCTGGGATTCTACTTAGGAAGTGCTTCCCTGTGCCAATGCGTTCAAGTCTATTTCCCATCTTCTCTTCTGTAAGGTTCAGTGTGGCTGGCTTTATGTTGAGGTGTTTGATTCATTTGGACTTGAGTTTTGTGCATGGTTATAGATATGAGTCTATTTTCATTCTTCTACATGTTGATAACCACTTGTTAAATATGCTTTCTTTTTCCATTTGATATTTTCTTTTTACCAAGGAACTCTTACATCTCATAAACACCTTCAGCAATGTGAGGGGACACAAGAATAACTATAAACAATCAGAAGCACCCAATACACAAATAATAAGCAGACTCAAAAAGAAAGCAGGCAAACATCATCCTTTGCAATATCCACAAATAACATAAAATATCTTGGGGTAACTCTAACCAAAGAAGTAAAAGGCATGTTTGCCAAGAACTCTAAGTCTTTAAAGAAAAAAAAATTGAAAAAGATATCAGAAAAATGGAAAGTTCTCCCATGCTCCTGCATAGATAAGATCTATGTAGTTAAAATGGCAATCCTACCAAGAACAATCTGCAAAGTCAATACAATCCCCATCAAAATCTACACACAATTCTTCATAGAACTTAAAAGAATAATACTCAACTTCATATAGAAAAATTAAAAATCTCAGAGTAGCCAAAGCGATCCTGTGCAATCAATAAATTTTTGAAAGCATCACCATCCCTGACTTCAAGCTATATTATAGAGCAATATTAATAAAAACAGCTTGTTATTGACATAAAACCAGACAAGTGGATCAATGGAAATCAATTAGAAGACTCTGACATTAATTCACACAGCTATGTACACCTGATTTTTTACAAAGAAGACAAAATTATACAATAGAAAAAAGAAAGCATGTTCAACAAATGGTGCTGGCATAATTGAATGACAACATGTAGAATAATGCAATTAGATCCATATCTATCACCGTGCACTAAACTCAAGTTCAAGTAGATCAGTCTCAACATGAATCCCTTATGCTAAACCTGATAGAAGAGAAATTGAAAGGTAGCCTTGAACATATTAGCACAGAATACTACTTCTAGTAGCAGTGACACTGAGAGCAACAATCATTAAATGGGACCTCCTGAAAGTGAGAAGCTTCTGAAAGACAAAGGATATTGTAAATAGATATGACAGCAGTTTATAGAATGGGAAAAGATCTTCAACAACCCCATCTGATGATGGAGGGGGTCATCTGTCTATGTATTACTTTCATTGGTTAATAAAGAAACTGCCTTGGCATTTGATAGGACAGAAAATTAGGTAGGTGGAGTAAACAGAACAGAATGCTGGGAAGAAGGGAAGTGAGGCAGACAGCATAGTTCTCCTCTCCAAGATGGATGCAGGTTAAGATCCTTCTCGGTAAGCCACCACCTCGTGGTGCTATACACATTAATAGAAATGGGTTAATCAAGATGTGAGAGTTAGCCAATAAGAGGCTAGAACTAATGGGCTGAGCAGTGCTTAAAAGAATACAATTTGTGTGTTGTTATTTAGGGTATAAGGCTGGCCATGCGGGAGCTGGGTGGGAAGTGGCCCGCAGCTCCATCTACAATATGACAGATATCTGATCTCCAAATATATAAAGAACTAAAGAAACTAGACATCAAATTACTAAATAATCCATTTTTAAAAATGGGGTACAGAGTATTTGCAACAGAAAAATTTCAAATGGCAGAAAGACATTTAAAGAATTGCTTAACATCTTTTGCCATCATTGAAATGCAAATAAAAATGACTTTGATATAACATCTTACTCCTATCAGAATGACTAAGATCAAAAAGACTGATGACAACTTACCTTCGAGAGAATGTGGAGTAAGGGGAACAGTCCTGCACTGCTGGTTGGAGTTCAAACTTGTGAAGCCACTTTGGAAACTGGTATAGCAGTTTCTTAGAAAATTAGGAATCAATATATCTCAAGATTGTTGACAAAGGTTTCTGTCTTGCTCACTTCCATAGCCGTTCACTCCCAGAAAAACCCACAGAGGTCTACATTAATTATAAACTGATTAGCCTATTAACTCAGGCTTCTTATCAACTCATATCTTAAGTTAACCCATAATTCCTATCTGTGTTAGCTACACACATGTCTTGGTACCTTTTATCAGTGAGGTATTTTCAAATT
Organism: Microtus agrestis; assembly: GCA_902806775.1. Taxonomy (NCBI): domain Eukaryota; kingdom Metazoa; phylum Chordata; class Mammalia; order Rodentia; family Cricetidae; genus Microtus; species Microtus agrestis. The sequence continues at coordinate 223,381 of CADCXT010004348.1, read as the reverse complement.
CCTTCCTCTGTAACTGGAAGACTATTACAGACTTAACCTTTCCTCTTCTCTGAATTCTCCTGTTCTGGTTGCCCCACCTATACTTCCTGCCTGGCTACTGGCCAATCAGAATTTTATTAAATCAGTACAAGTGACAAATCTTTACAGGGTACAAGACCATTGTCCCCCAGCACTTCCTCCCCCCTTTTTTTCAAAACAAGAACTCTGAATCTAATCTTCTTTGTTTAGTTTTTGTCAGACCATTATTCATAACAACTTGTAACCAATACCCTAAACAAAGGCAAACATCCATAATCCATTTTTTTTGAGAATGTGGGTGTAGTTTTCTATAATACTTCCTGCTCATTGGGGGGGCTATAATCTTATGGGAACCTAAAGAAAATTTAGGATTATGGTCAAGTCCTGACTGGAATATTCTATGAAGCTTGATCATCTCAGCCAGCCATCTTGAGGCTGATCTGGATGTAGAACTTAGAGGAAACTCCAACAGTGGTCCTCTGAAATATTGGATCATCTGGGCCACCTGTTCCTATTGGAGCTTTTTCAGGGAGTCTTCCTTGATCAAACCTGATCTTTCTTAACCCAGAATAAAACCACATCCTCTTATTTCCTGTGGAAACAAAAGCAAATCTCCAAAGTAACATATATTTTGATTTATGTTTTGAAGTCAAGGCATTTTCAAAATACATATGTTGGATTAGCTCAGCAGCATTTATAATCAAATGTCTTTTAGCAGATGTTGCTTCTTCCTCAATCATCAAAAAATTCAAACAAAACAATAACATTATGTGGGAGTCCCCTCTGTGTGCTGTGATTACCATTAATGAATAAAGAAACTGCTTTGGACCTATAGCAAGGCAGAACTTAGGTAGACAGAAAAAGCTAGGCTGTATGCTGGAAGGAAGAAGGTCACAGTCAGCGAGGTGCCATGGAGCCAAAGCCAGAGATAGACATGCTGAAACTTTGCTGGTAGGCAACAACCTCATGGTAATGCACAGATTAAAGGAGATGGGTAAAACTAAGATGTAAGAGGTAGCCAATAAGAAGCTAGAGCTAATGGGTCAAGCAATTATTTAATGAATATAGTTTCTGTGTTATTAATTCAGGTCTAAGCCAGTCGGGTAGCTGGGAACCAACAGGTGGCTCTCACCTCCAAAAATAATGTACAGAATCCAGATTCTGTGTGTATTTTCCATATTTACAGGACTTTATTTTAAACTCTGTTTCTTTTATTTTTAAATTTTGGTTTTTTGAGACAGGTTTTCTCTGTCTACCTTTGACTATCCTTGAACTCACTCTGTAGACCAGGTTGTTATTGAACTCACAGAGATCTATTTGCCTTTTTAATCCCAAGTAATGGAATTAAAAGTGTGTGCCACCATTTTTAATGGACTTTTTTTTTCTCCCAAGTCTACATATATAATTAAACATGCCCAAACCATTTAGAGGTTTTTTTTTTTTATCTGAATCTATCTTTATTGTATAGTTCTCTTTTTCTGACCACACGAGTCTTTAATTTCCTAAGCAATATGGCTAGGATTAAAGCCATGACTTTAATGACTGGGTCCATCCCATTCTTTAGGTTTATGAGAGTCTAGCTTCATGGTGGAGGTACTGAGAGGAGCCATGTTTATTGCCATAATTCCATGGAGTTTCAAGGTCCTTGCCACCACCAAATAGCATGCTATAATCTATTTATAAACACTATTGAAGTGTTTGGTGGTGGGGCCTCTTAAGAGAGCTTCAAGATTTTTGCAGCTATAGCTAAATCAGGAAGCCTCTCTTAAATGAGACACACTTGCCTTTAGCCAACAGAGCCCACCTGAGATAATACTGCTACCAAAAGGCCATGTCCAACTCTGTTCTTTTGTGTCTAGAATTACTTCCCAAGATCTTCAGATTTTATGTGGATATAGTTGCCCACATTGGCACCATTTTGTAGTCAAAGACTGTTCATTTCCCAGTCACTCAGACTGAAATAATCACACAAAAGCTACATTTATTACAATACTATTTGGCCAATGGCTCAAGCATGTTTTTAGATAGCAGTGATATATTAAATTAACCCATTTTTATTAATCTCTGTATTGCCACAAGGCTGTGGCTTATGGACTCCAATGTTGCAAATGAGACTTTGGGTGATTGCCCAGGTAGGCAGTTATCTCTGTCATTTGTTGCACATTTTGGACGTTGGTTGATTGCAATTCCTGTTTACTCAAGCAATATTATTTCCTTTCTCAGATCTGTGATGGGGTTGAAAACTAGATAGTCATAGTTACTTTCTCTAATGACTTAGCCAGGCCATATCTAATGCAAGACTTATATACCTTAGGATAGGATAATTATTAAAACATTTAGCATATGTTTCTTGCTTAATATTGTTCATGCTGGTTGTAATTCTAATTTTTGTGTTTTATAGCTGTTCTTATTGCATATTGTTTTGTATTGGATTTGGAACTCTCTTATTCAGACAAAAGGGAGAGTTGCTGGGAGAATTCCTTCAGCCAATGGCCTTTGAGATGCTGGATCACTTAAGGTTGTTGGCCTTGGGTACTATAAAAACAGATGTAGAAATGTGTTTAGTCTCTCTCTCTCTCTCTCTCTCTCTCTCTCTCTCTCTCTCTCTCTCTCTCTTTCTCTCTCTCTCTCTTCACTGCTCATGGGGAGGACTACCCCTAAATAAAGTACTCAAGTCTGAGTTCATGTGGGACTATTTTATCACTATCCTCTAATGGGGGGAAGGGGGAAGAGGACAAGGAAAGAGAACATGAGGGAATGGGGTGGTTGGGTTTGAGGAGGGACAGAGATTCAGAGCAAGGAAAAATATATCTCAAGAAAGGGAACCGTTATGGGATTAAGGAGAAATGTGGTGTTAGGAAAACTACCAGAATTCCACAAGACCATTTCAACTCATGTCTTCTCTGTTTCTGCTCCTGGTTTCTCTGATGTGCTATGCAACATTCAATATGTAAAACTTGCATGTGTAAAACTTGTATGCTATTTGTAAAACTTGCATGTTATTCAATGTTTATACTATAACCCTACCATAATGTAAAATAAACTGTGCTGAAATGCTCTTTACATGAACTTATGAAAATTTCTTTCTATATATTGTTCACATACCTCAGACACTGTCTGTTTCCACTGGCTATGTATACATAGCCTCTGTTTCTGCACATCCTGAATCAACTTGCAGACTCTTCTTCCACCTGTGCAGTCTATGCCATGATATTATAAATTTAGACATTTGCTGACAACCCACCCAATAGGATGTTCTTTTTCCTTTGTGTGTGTGTGTGTTTGTGTAAGAGTGTTTGTATATGTGTGTATGCATGTGTATGTTACTGTTTCTCTTTGGATTTTGAATGCAGAATTACCATGTACCCTTAAGTAAAGTCAACAGTCTGATCTTCTGGAAATGAAACAGAAATTGAAAGTAAAACCCCTCCAAACTACAGAACATTATTAACCTAAATTTTTCCCACTGTGTAAATGCAGTAATAAGCCTGACGTTGTCAATCCAACAATTCACACTGACACCTCCTGCTCATTAGCTTTCTGTGTGACAGTTTTTATGACGTACAACAGAACATGTTGCTATCTTGCTTGCTTTGATCCTATGATACAATCACAATTTCTTTGTTCTCTCCTTTCATCTCTATGAAAATTATCTTATAATTCAAACCTTTAGGAACAGGTGGTAAAATGAACATCTCACTGGGAAATTAGTAGTTGCTTGGCATGCTTACAGAGCACAGGTGAGGTCAGCTATAGGCGTGCAATATTTTCTATACAGTGTCATGGGTTCTCATTCCTACAGTTCTGCAGGTAGATTATTTACATGTGATTCAGTGCTGGAAAAACACCAAATATCCCAGGATTGTGTAAGTTGAGTGAAAATCTATTTCAATTTAAATAACAATTCCTGAGGGTTTTTGGAATGCTCTGCTCTTTGGGATGTTGTGAAGAGAAGTTCTTTGTGTAGCTGTGGGCTGAGTGGGACTCTAACACTCCTACAGAGTGGCTCATCTTCTTCACTCTGCAAAGCTGATGACCCTGAGTTTGCAGCATGCGCTGGGAAGGAGTTTGGATTCTGAAGACATGCTGATGTGAAGTTATATCAGTATCACCTTTTCCTAGCTGATGTATGCTCTCGAGCAGGAAACCTTGGCATTTTGAGCATCACTTATTTTCATTCCCAAAACATGGACAGCAAAACACGGCTGTGGGAAATTGTATGTTGAGTGTACTTGCATTTTGCTTAACTGTAGCAGGGAATTCACCAGGCCATAGATAGTTACCTCTCTTGTATAAGAAAGGCAGTTACATTCATGTATGAATACTGTGGCAGTAACATTATAAAAATAGCAAAGTTTTTTTTTATATTTGTGACTGCATTTCCCATTATTCTAATACATAGAGACAGTATTAAACTGACTCCTGATGACTAATAGATTAATGAATCTCTCAAGATCCATCAAAGAAGTTTAACTTTGCTTTGGTGTTTAACACAAAGACCCACAAGATTCCAAGGTGCAAAGTATAAGAATGTGCAGAACTCTCAGTCCAAAAATGGGACTTCTGTATCACATCCTTTCCTCCCAAGATCCAGGCAGCACTGTAGAAGTGGATAGAAAGATTATGAGCAAGAGATGATGGATGAATACACAAAAATATTACCCTCTGGACACAACAGAGATGCTGAGTTTATGACCTAACTGTAACTGTAACAGTATACATAAGCTCTATGCAAACTCAGTCACTACCAACCAGCAAGACATAAAGTCCCATGCCTAGCTGAGGACACACAATTGATAGCTGCTGGGAGAGAGATGATATTCTCCAAGATTGTTGTCCTTGGTAGGTTGATCACACTTTAGTGGAAGACTGCACATAGAGGAACACATAGGCAACTCAAATTAGACTTGGTATAGGAGAAAAAAATAGTCACAATGTTAGGGGAGCAGGAGAAGTGGGAGGTGGTCCTGGGAGAATTTTGGTGAGGGCTGAATGCAATCAAAACATGTTCCATAACTCAAAGAATTTAAAAGAAAACTATTTATCAATAAAGGTCTCTAGAAGTTAATACATGATAAAAAATACATCTGAGTTCTATATTTGACCTCATGTTAAAAAAAAAGAAAATCACAATGATACTGTACAATAACAATATTTTCTATCATAAACCATTTATGGGGAAGAAACCGATAAATAACTAATTCTAAGTATGTTTATTAGCTGTCTTGCCAGAGAATAAGGTTAGAGAAATCTGGGGAAGAAATTGTTTGTCATGTGGAAACAGATGATTATGGTGCCTTTGAGAAAAGGCCACTGTCCCCACAAATACGCACATACACGAGGTGGAGGGGGCATTTGAAATTTGAAAGCAGAACAAACTCTTGCCTTTTTCTTTTCTTATTCTGGAAGAATAACATTTATAACACTCACTATAAGTGAACAGAAGATTTTTCCCAAAACAAACTACTATCCTTTTCATGGTGCGTTGGTAGACAGTGATTAAAAAGCCTCCTGACATCCAGCTGCTCTGAAATCCTCTCAGAGCAGAATAGCAGCAAGTAATAGGCCTGAGAGTGAACAATAGGCCCAGACTTTTCTCCTCAGGAAAAAGACATGAAAAATTTTCACATTTCTCCTATGCACACAGAGAACAGCCTGAGTTAAGTCAGAATGTGATAGATGAGAGCCAAGGCTGAGCCCAAACACATAAATAGTTGCTCCCCTTTCACTTAAGGATCAGGATTAGTGTTGAGCCTCTACTGGTGTGTAGATCACTGGATGCAAAAGAACACAGCACAAAACCCACCTTTAGGACAGATGTCTAACAAGGAAGGCAGATCAAAACATTATGTACAGAAAGTGAGCTGGCACCCTGAGGATGGACATGTGCCTTAGAGAGATCACACCCCAAAAAATGATAATGTAGAAGGGGATGAGATGCCAGGTTTACACACACACACACACACACACACACACACACACAGCCACTTACACTTGAATTTCAGATAAAATATTTTTGTACTTTACCCAGCAGTGGCATTGCATGACACACTACACACTTGAATATATCTCATTATTTATTTGAAATTCAAATTTCACTTAGTGCCCTTTGTTTTGTCTGGAAACCATAAGATAAAAAGGATTCCCAGAAATATAACCTCTTGCATTATAATCTAAGAGACAGAAAGTGGGAGAGCATGAGCCATTTGTAGACAATACTGTCTGCAGACACTGATCTTGGTATAACACAGTGTAAATTCAAGCCCTAACTACAATGGTGTGTCTAAGCACATTTTATCATATCCAAATAATAGTCGATGATGTGGCAAAGTAAACAAGGATTAGGTAGTAAAAATATGTGTATCATAGGCCAACTTGGATTAAAAAATGCAAATGTTGACTTTGTTTTCCCTACTGAGTTTTGTAGGTTAATTAAAGAAATAAACTTGCAACAGATTGACAGGAATAAATGCATTCACACAAGTTAGATTTAGTATCGCAAGCACCATAGGAAAAGGACTGAATGTCCACAAAATCTGAAGATGTATGAGTTTGCATACCATTTTAATCTGAAAGCAGGGGAGTGGATGTTGCAGGAGAGAAGAGAGAGTGTAGATGAATGGATTCTCTTCTTTGCACTTTTGACAAGTTCTCTTTCCTGGAAGATGAAACTCTGGGTCAAGGTTCTCAGAATAGTGCCCTTCCTGGAGGACCTGTAATCAGGAAGATAAGCATAGACCAGAGAAAATATCCTTTGCGTTTTTCTTCTCTTTCAAATGCCTTGCACTTTAAATATCACTAGGGACAACTGACATACTTTGGGCACCATGCCGTAGCCTGAACTGTCTTATAGTAATGATTCAGTGTGACATATTATTTCTACCATGCTACTAAAGGAATCTAGATGCTGATGAGGTCTGCTTTCCATGTAGGCAAGCTACTGATGTCATGATGACACTGGGGACAAGGGACAGGTGACTTCTAAAACTTTTCCTTCTACAGCTTTCCCCTGGTTTTATCTTCAGAGATTCACGATTACTATATTTAGATCACATTAGGATTCAGTGTCGTATACAAAAGAGAAGTCAGGACTCTCCCTCTCCATTTTGACGTGAACACACAGGTAAAAAATGGGCTCCTATGACACAAGACAAAGGCTTTTACAAAACACCAAATCCGCTATTACCTTGATGGATAACCAGCCCTGCAGGATGGTGAGAAAAAAGTTCATTTTGCTTTTAAATGTCGTTGGCTATGATAATTTCTTATAAGCTGAATAAGTTAAGACATATGAGTACCCTGCTTATAAGTAGATACATATGTACATACACATAATCTTTTATATACACAAATAAGCATGTTTATACACACATCAAGGCTTGCTTATAAGGAACTAGCTTAAGAACTATGGCGTTAAAGGTCTCCAAATTCTATAAAGTGCTTGTACCTCCCACGACAGCCGAGTGAGGACAGTATGAGTGTTAAGGCCAGAGTATCAGAGGAGAGCTGAGAATGTAATTCACATTAGATGACCCTTGGAAGGTGAAGTGATGGACAAAAGACAGTGGACATCCCAGGTGAAAGTTTGTTCTCCAAGATATCACTTTGAACTTAAGAGGAAACATGGTTAGTACTGACTCAAAAACCTACTCAGCTAAACATCCTAGGTGATATCATTCCTCACAAATTCTATCATACATAAAATATCAGAGCACAGTCACATAAGAATGGCTTCCATTTCTCTTATAGCAAGAGTTATCTTTGCTATCAAATCATGTCTGTATATATGTCTCACTTGGTTTGTTCTGCCTCTGTTGTCCCATATTTACAAACATATTTACTCTTTTCCTAACAACCACTTGGAGTTAAACAGGTCAGGATATTTTTCGCTTGCTTCTTAAATTTTTTTCAGTTTCTCTACTCTTTCCCCAGGTGAAATGATTCAACCCATACAATTGTTCAACTCCTTTCACATATCTAGGGGGCACCACTTTAAGGTATTAGTACAGGGAGTCACTTTAACTCTGGAGACTCAGAGATTAAAATACACTATCTATGTTGGATATAAAAGTGAAAATGCACTACTCTTCCCCACCCAGCCTGCTTCTCAAATGTTGACCCTTTTTATGCAATAATAGTTACATACTTCCTTCTGGGCAGCAGGTACCTCCTTCCCCATACTCTCTTGTCACCCTGAACTTCTACTTAAGTTCATGGAATCGGGTCAGCAAAGACTGCAGGCTCTTGCTTGGTGGACCAAATTTTTCTGTTCTATAACTTTTTTCTCTCCATTTACCTAGCATAGACCAAGCAGAACCTGGAGTCTGACAAGGGGCGGAATCTCACAAGAGGCTGGCTAACAGCAAGAGGAAAGAGACTGAGCTCTCTGTCCTGCACATTCTTAGTCTTTCCGATTCTACTTGTCTTTCTATGCCACGAACAATTCAGTTTTCCCTCCTGATTCCTTTAAATATGCATTTCTTATCTCACAATTGTGATTTTTCTTTGCTCCATTAGAGTTAATAACTTTTGTTTCATACTAAAAATAATGAGTTCATGTAATCTGGAATAATATGGGTTCTTACTTAATTAAACAAGGTTCTGAGGCAGAAAGTGACTCAAACCATGTTTCTGTGACACATTCAGCCAGATATTAGGAAGTATATTGTGCTAGTGGAGGCTATGCCAGGAGCTATGGTGAACACAGCTTTCTCTCTCATGCTTTCTGTGAAGCTGATAGTAAAGCCAAACATCCATCTAAAGGGAGTGAGTCCCGTCTACCATATCTTTATTATTTTATGAGCACTGATTTATTTTGCTCTCATAGGAAAAAGACCCTCTTATTGTAAAGCAACATTTCTAGCAATTCAAGCTAAGAAGGTGTGCTCACTCATGAACTTTCCAGGTTCCATCAAAGCAGACTCTAGGAGCAGTGTATCTTCTGTGAACACTCATCTGGGCCCACAAAGTTGCTGCACTAATCACCTAAAGTTGAGGTAGCCAGTGCTTGATGATAATAAGAATGAAATAGGCCAAAGGCAAGAGCTGCGATATGAACTTTTGAGATTTCACATACCTTACCATGATATTAGCCAGTTTCCTTAGTTGTTTATCAGGAATAATTTCACTTCATAGTTGGCCCAGGGTAAATGAGCAGATTTGAACTTTAGACCTTCTAAGTAGTAGAGCAGTATTGGTTTGGTTTGTTGTTATTCAACTCCCTGAAATCACTGATCTGAGCCCGCCCCCATCTTCTTTTGTTGTGTAATTCACCCACTTACTGAAGTATTTATTGAGCAATTCTTCCTGTGGATAGAAATTATTTTTCTCAATTTTGAGATATCATACTAATTGTACTCAATGTTATGTCTACTAGGGTTTCGTTAGTGTCTTATAATTAATTAACAATGGTGTCCATTTAAAAGAATAAACAAAACACATAATAATTACAGTAGTGATTCCATTTTTAACTCAAGAGCAAAAAGTTGGAAGCTAGAATTTTGGGTTCAGAGAGTGGCATCCTGGTGAAACAAGGATTTGGGACTTTGAAGTTTCTATGAGTCATTTGAGAGGTAGTCTATAAACATTCCGTAATAGTCAGTATGGGCAGCTTGGATTACAGCTTCTAGGTTCCCTTCCCTCTGTAGAATAAAAGGAAAACCTAAATCCCAGAAGTTTATTGCCTCCCGAGTTTCTTCCCTCTATTGAGATACATTCTCAAGTCCCTTCCCATACTTATAGTAGAGCATCAGTAGCTAGGAATCTAAACCATAAGCAGGCTTGGTCACAAACAGGGGCTTAAAAATGCTACGCAGTTTGAACAGCTCATGAGCATAGACAAATCAACTCTGTAATGATATAAATAGAATAGCTTTTGAGGCCATTGAAACCTACATGGAATATACGTAAAGAAGAGAAGAGTTTGGACTTAAACCTAAGTTCATAGATGATAAACCCAGAGCATTGCTATGTGTCCAGCCTTGGTCATATGAAAAGCTTAGAGAGCAGAGCCCAAAGAAAATGACATAGTGAGTGATGGGGAATCTTTGACAACCAATTATCTTTAAGAGGTGGGACTAAGTTAAGGTGTGGCTTTCTGGGACCCGAGAAAAATTCTGCACGGCCCAGGTGCGCTCTCTGTGTGGTTCCCTGGCAGCACAGCTGAGCTTGGACTTCTCGTTCCTGTGTCGTGAATGTGCCCTTTATAATAAATAAAAATATAATTGTTTTATCTTTTACCTAGCTGGCTATTTCTCGACCCGAGGTAATTCAACAAGTAAGCAACCTTCTGTGAGGCTGATGGGTGTCAAACTGTCTGTCAGTACATAGGGTGGTCAGAGAAAGCTTTATCCATATGTGGTCAGTTGCAACAACAGATGGGGAGCACCTATGTTTTAGTTTACAATCCTAATAGAAATTTCATACATGTTCTCATTTCACATGCTTGTTTACTTCATCTATCTTCAGTATTGTCCAGACTTCCACCCGGGGCCAGAGTTCCGGCTTTAGGCGCCATCCGGGACTCTGAGCTCCTTCTTGGGGCAGAATCAGGACTTGAGGCTCGAGGACCTTCTCTACAACGACCCACGTGTTCCATCTGCCTGGACACAGCTCCTCCAAACAACAAATCAACTAATCGTGAGTGTCCCCATCTCGGCCAGCTTAACCATCTCTTTTATCCCAAGGGATTGACCTTTGAGCTCCTGGCAACCCTTTGTGGTTTCTAGGGATGGGGGGACCTCCAACCGTGGGCTTTCAGGGCCTAGGTTGTTCCCTTCACTGGCATTCAATTCGGCTTGTCTCCTGTGCTAAGCCCATGCCTGGGATGGCATTGCCTTAGCCAGCCCCTCAGCTCACCCGCGCCTGGAGGCCCGGGGTCTCCAGTTCTTTCTCTTTTTCTTTTTTCATTCCTTTTCTTCCTTCCTTTCACCATAACTGCTGCTACGGTGCGGCACGCCGCTACAGTACGGTGCGGCCTGACCTTGGCTGAATCCCTCCTGCCTGGGGATCCCTCTCCTGTCGGAGGCTCGAGTCGATTTAGCCAGGTTATAGGACCTCCCCTATGAAATCAGACGCCTTTTCATAGGGGCTGGGTGTTCGTGCAACTGCTGCTAAGGTGCAGCACGCCACTAATGTGCGGTCTGACCTTGGCTGAATCCCTCTTGCCGGGAATTCCTCTCCCGTTGGACGCCTGTTCACAGGGCCTGGGTGTTCGTGCCATCTGCATCTTGCCTTAATGGGGAGCCGTTCTCGTTGTAGGCTTGAGGTGCCACAGTTTTTAAGGGTGTTTGCACGGCCTTGACAACGGGAGCCAAGCCATCCAGACCTATCATTCTGGCCTCATGCTTTAATGCCTTACACTCATCCTTCTCTGTCCAAATAAATGGCCTCATTAAAACTATACTCAGCCGTTTTTTCGGTTCCAGCCTTTTGCCCTTCCCCGCTGCGGCGTCTGTTATGTCATGGCGGCTCACCAACAGCAGATAACATGTGGCGGTCACCATTTTGGCTGAGGGTCAGATGGGTCAGGTGATTTTTTCGCCATCTTGGCTGAGGGCCAGATGGGTCAGGTGACCACACTTTGCCATCTTGGCTGAGACCAGGTCTTCTCACCAGGTTTTCACTAAAATCCTCCTGTTAACTCTGTTTTTTGTTTTAAATCATCCTGTTTACTCTGTTACATGTGTTTTGAGCAATGGTCAAATGCCTTTGATAGGGCCCATCAGAGGCGTCCACGTTGCCCAATTCTTGTTCACTTTCTCAATGCATAATAATTGTTCATTACATCTCATTTCAGACTACAAAATCATGAGTCTCATATTTTAAACTGGTATGTACCTTTAAGTTTCTTAAGTTGTTTTCTACCATTGTCAGTTCTGGCATTAACCTTCCATTGCCAGCAGTTTCTTCTTTCTGCCCTTTTACAAATGTGGATCTTACCTGTTAAGAGCCAGTATAGTGCAGCTATATTTAATCCAGCCCTCAACTGCTCAGAGATCTGGGGAATGTGATATTTAAGTATTTAATATTTAAAAACTTTTCACAACAACAAAAAAGAGACAGGTTGGCTCCTAGCAGCAGCTCTCTGCTCCCTCTAAAGAAGATAGTCACGCGCAGAACAATGTCCTTCTGCATTTCGCTTTGACTGCCGAGTGCTGACCATTGGGCAAAGCTGCCTTTCATCTAAACTAAAGACCTCTAGACATGGACGGAATCACTGGAATCGACAGCCTAGCTGCTCAGGTCAAGGTAGGACTGTCTTCCTACAGATTTCTTAGCCCACAGGATCTTCTGGAGCCTGGCAGGCCCTGCGCTAAACAGCAAAGCTCAAGTGCAAACTTCAGCGACCATGGAGGACCCAAAAAAGAGTAGCTCTGGGTGCCAACCAAGTACGTTCTCTGTCATTTTTTAATTAGTAACTCAAGTAAAATCTTATCCTTCTCAAAGATCTCTGACAGTTTGATAGCTGAGAGGTTTTCCCAGATTACCTCACCAAACAAATTTCAAACCAAATTTATCTCTTATGCTACAGTCATTATATGCCTAAAACTTTTGTTTTCACAAACCCAAGGAGTTCTCATGAGTTCCAGGGAGCCGAATTAAAAAATCCATCTTAAACAGGTCAGATACATCCCCCTCAATTCCCTGGTCCTAAAAAATTTTTTTACCTTAATTTAACTTTGTTCTTTGTTCTGCCAATACCTTAGGGACACCAGACATTCCCATGCCACAGACATCGGTCAGAAGCAAAGAGGTCAGCTATGCCAGGATATTCCCAGCACACAGCCTTCTTCAGGTACACCCCCTAAAGATGACACCCACAAATCAGCAGGAAGCAGTTTTGAGAATTTGCCGCCTCAATTCCTTCAAACTGTGGTGTCTAATCTGCTTTTTATTATAAGGAAGACCTGGGAATGTTATGGTTTTGGCCCTTTTAAGAGATCTAATCTGCTTTTTATTATAAGGAAGACCTGGGAATGTTATGGTATTGGACCCTTTAAGAGACAAGCCACGCCCACTCCCTCCCCCATCCACTGAGGAAGGCTGATCTTCAGCTTCCTGACTGAGTTCGCTCTCTTTTCCATCTTCCTCTCGGAGAGGCAGCTTCGCTTCTGCCTCTCTCCCCACTCCCCACTTCTCTGCTTCCCCCCTTCTCATCTCTTTCTCCTCTTCTCTCTCTCTCTCTCTCTCTCTCTCTCTCTCTCTCTCTCTCTCTCTCTCTCTCCCTCTCTCTTCTGTCCCCCCTTCACCCTTCCTCCTCCATAACCCACTGAATAAACTTCAACCTCGCCCTGCATGTCTTGTTTATCCATGTTTCTGTCTTCTGCCCGCCCGCCATGTGTTTCCCTGCCTGGGACCAGCCATTGCTCAGGGACTGGCAGCCGTCTCTGCCTGGGACTGTCTGCTCCCAGAGCCGGCTGCCTGCCACCACATGGCCCGCTACCACCATTTGGGACCTACAGCATTTCTGCTGCCTACTGCCTCATGGATCTTGCAGCATCTTTTAAAAAAGAACAACAAGTATCATTGTAAGAGAACATTTTGAAAGGTCAAAAATAGCTGAAGTGCACAAAACCAGTGTAGCAGAGGTTTTTATCTTGGGTCTGGAATGACATCTAAGACCACCATTGTTTACTTATTATTCTTTCCTGCCTTACAAATTGGAACAGGGAAACAGATTTCTATACAATAACCCAAGGACAGGTTTGAATGTTGTAAATTAAATAAAAACCACCTCTAATTAAGTTAGCTTACTTTATTCCAAACTGAAGACAATTGACTCAAAAGAAAGTTGCTTGTCTCTTAGATTTTGTGGCCCCTGGAAAATCAAGATACAGTGATTTACTAAAAAATGAAGAGAGACACATTAGATTTAATCTACATGGAAAATAGAAAAAGACAAAATCTCCCGAGTAAATTGGGAGCATGGGTACCATGAGAGGGTCAAAGGGGAGGGGAAAGAAAAGGAGGGGAGCACAGAAAAATGTATATCTCAATAAAATCAATAAAAAAAATTTAAAAATGAAGAAAATGCTAAGTAACATTATACTTTTAAAGCTGCTAATGTTGGACTCTAGTGTCCAAACACGGAGAAGGAGTCGCCCCCAGAGACCATATACCACAGCCGATGCAAAAGCATGAGGATTTTATTAATTCTGTCATGACAGGGTCCCCCAGCATTTGGGAAGCTGAGGGACCTCGAATAGCTTGTACAGTGTACTTTTAAAGGGGCCACAGAAGCAAGGGGGGTTGTTCTTTGACTATTCTGATTGCCAGATCAGATTAGGTAAGAGGTCATTTTGACCCCGTTTCCCAGAGGACCGAACCAAAGCATAGGTATATGGGTAATTGTTCAGGAACTGAGTACGTGCGAGTGTAGCTGTTAGGTCCTTGTTTCCCAGGGGAGGAGGGGAAGCACTATGACACAGAGGCTGAGAGGATTAAGAATTGTCAAAAATGGCTTCAGGATTGTCTTAAATTCTTACACTATTAACAATGATGAGCATCTCAAGCATGTGTTGACATTTGTATCCCCACCATCTTCTTTACTCATCTCCCACACTAATGTGCAATGTTATTGTTTAAAAGAAATACTTTATTATTTATTTATGTGTAAGGTGTGTGTGTGTGCACGCATGCTGTGTAAATGGAGGCCAGAAGGGAGATGAAGTTTCAGGTGGTTGTGAGCTATACTACACAATAACTAGAACTGAATGCTCATCGCCTGAATGAGCAGCAATGTAACACCCAGTTTAGTGTTACACCCTCGGTACAGTTCGCGCACCACTGTACCAAATGCTGCAAGTCAGGCAAGGCCTGGAGATTGAACACAAGACACAGAGAGACCAGGGTCATTGGGATCAAGCAAATTCCAAATGCCTTTTATTCAAACTTGGGGGAAGTCCTTATCTACCTAACTGTAGCACAAGGACCCCACCCAGGCAGGTGGGAAATTACCATATCAACAATGGAATGAATGCCCTGCAGCTAATCACCAGGTGGGGCAGGGAAAATACAGGAACTTAACCAGGTGGGGCAGGAGAAATACAGGAACTAGTTAATGCTAGGCTTGGTCGTGTTGACCAGAAATTGTCCTCGATATGCGCCCCAGGAATAAGGGCAGACCAGGGCCCTACACAGCAAGAACTCCTAATTTCTGTGCCCTCTCTCTAGCTCCTGGCACTTGTTTTTAAGTCAGCAACTTTGCAAATCTTAACAGGTTTTAAATTATAGCTACAAGTTCACACTCACTCCATTCGTGCTAAATGTTCTCAGAAATGACCTGAAGTAAAGGACATTTGTTCCCCCAAGGTATTTGGCAATAATCAAGAGAGTATGAGTGACCTAATAAAGTAGAAATGTTTCCACATATTTCTAAAAGACTATTTGAGAGCAGATACATTTTTACAGTAGTTAAAGGATCAGAAGATGGGCTAACTCCTTTCAATCCTTTTCTATTTGTATGATTTAGGAAGTAACATCTGCTGATGTTGATGCTTGAATTCTTCTTAATGTGTGGAAGGACAATATATAGCTCTTCTATCTAGCTGTGCAAGTGTGCTCAGTTCAATGAGAAGAAACTTGCATCAGACTTTCTTACAGTCTGGCACAGCTTATAGTTGCTGCTTATGGACTTTTAAATCAGATAGCTAAAGTAAGACCACAGTGCTCTGTTGGTGCCTATCCAAGGGAGATTCATTTCCCTTCTACACAAAACAGTGTATCAAACAAATTGGCTGAGAAAATAGATGGGATAGATGCATTCTATTTAATTCAATGATACAGCCGCTTAATCCCAGTACAGAGCAGAGCATCGCTGAATCTCCTCCACTGATCTAATTAGATAAAGCTCCATCTTAATTATTTCAAATATAGAGTTTTAAAGTCCCACAGATGAAAAATAAATATCTAGTTCTCTTTCAAATTTGAAGAAAATTTCAGCAATAGAAACAGTTTGCATGGTTCTTAGGGAATGCAGATATGCTAAACAAATAATGAAATATTCAGCATTGTACATTCTTGGGATGACATGCAGGTTTAATGACCTGTCTGATCTTACTTTCATAATTTCATATCATTTTATTACAAGTTTGTTTCCAGAATGATTTGCATTAAAAAAACTTATTCAGAAAGTTACTGTGCCTTGCAAATAGGACAGCTGAATTCTTTGCTTCAGCATGTTTTATAGTACTTGCTTTAGAATAATGCATTGATAAGTTCTTGAACTCTGAAACTGCCTTATATAAAAAGTTTAGAGATATAAAGTTTCCTTAGGTTTTTACTTGGGAATCATATGTGAAATGATCGCGAAGAATCCAATTTAAATAGAGGTCAACACTTTGGGCTATTTTAGTATCTTTCACTCTAGTCCTGCCTGGTGCAGACAAAATTTTGTGATAGAAACTGTAGATTGTACAAAGCCCTGATTTGCTTTTGTTATTTCTTCTTTCTTTCTTTCTTTCTTTCTTTCTTTCTTTCTTTCTTTCTCTCTTCCTTCCTTCATTTCTTTTTTTCCGCAGAGGGACAGAAAAATATCTCTTATTTATATTAGTAAAGTGACATTAGAGGTTAGTGTTCCATTCATTTTATAGTATGTAGGATGTAATTTTTTTAAATTTAAAATGTATTTGGGTTTGTCTTTAGACACAGATATTCTCAGAGCAGAAGAAATACTACTGTCAGGACACAAAAGATGGTTTTCATAGACCTTGCCACCTGCTGTTTAATACCACATAAATATATTTCTATAGAAGCATGTATATACATTCTCTCTAAGCACTCCTGGGACCACTGACATGGATGGGAGCATGTCTTCTTCTGCTCTGTTGATGAACAGAGTTGTGAGGTAACCACCCACACTACACTGAAGGTCAGTGAAGGAAAACAGCCTCCCCTCCTACTTTCACCTCTCTTTACCCTGAACAGGTAATTTCCATGTACTTAAAACTAGAGTTCTATATTTCTCTGTGCTTTAAATTGTTGGAAGCCAATCAAGTATTCCTAACACTTATAGAATATGTAAAATTCATTAAGATTCCTGCAAATTTTAAAACACTGGGTTTTCAAATATTTTAGGGTGCAAGCAAACATTTCCTGAGGGTTTATGCAAACGTCCCTGGGGCTGGCAGTCTACATGGCTTGCCCTGGAGATTTTTCTCATTTCACTCTTGCAGTGGTAGTTTCAATAAGAGTGCAGGTGGAGGAAATGCACTGTCAATAGCCTGAGTTTAAATTGACTGAAAATTGCACCTGGCATCTTATTACGCAAGGGTAGTTTTGGAATTTACAAAGATCGAAATTAAAACAAAAATATTTTCCATTTTTTTCAGTTTATTCTTTTCTTCATTGTAGATAAACAACTATTTTAATAAAACCTAAAATTTTACTCCATTTTTTGGTCAATGAAAAGAGAAAAGAAAATATAGCTAACTCATACTTTCCCCTAAAATGTTGGAAGTGGTACAGCATTTTATAATTTTTGATGTTGTATTTGATGTTATATATGAAAAAGGAATATAAAACTTAGTTCTGGGCAAAAATGTCTGCTTCTAACTTGTGAAAGATCAGGTTTTGACTGAATCTGCAGATCAGGTTTTGACTGGTTGCAGAATAAAGGGCTATGCATATGTTTTCATATTTCCCCATCATTTTTTCTTGATATCGTTTATGATAAAAATATAAGGAAAATCTAGATCTTCGATGATGGGTGGGTTGAAAAGTGTAAAGTTGTTCAGATCTCAACCTTAGACTTTATTTTTGGGCTGGTGAGCAGGGAGCACTGAGAAGACAGGGTTTATGTCAGCCGCTGTGTCTCTCATTTGACTAGTGGGCCGTCTCAATAAGAACATGAAGAAGTTCAGTGCCATAGATCTTCACCTTTGATTGCAGGCCTTCTCCTTAGTTTATAGGAGAAAATTTATGTGAACTGCCTTAAAAGAAATTCTGTGTACTAGTTAGTTTATGTCAATTTGACCACAACTTAGATATACCTGATAAAAGCGAATGTCAGTTATGGAATAGCTTCTGTCAGATTGTCCTCTGGGCATGTCTGTTTGGTGTATTCTTTATTATTATTATTATTATTTAATTAATTAAAAATTTCCACCTCCTCCCATTTCCCTCCCACTCTCACCATCCCCCTTCCCCTCTCTCTCCAGTCCAAAGAAGAATCGGGGTTCCCTGCTCTGTGGGAAGTCCATTTATTAATGATCAGTGTTGGTGGAGTCAACCTACTGTGCTTGGTGTCAACTCTCAACAGTTGGCCCCAGGTGCTATATAACAGCAAGCTGAGAAAACCTTGGAGAGCAAGCCAGGAAGCAATGTTTTATTATGGCTCCTGCCTCTTCTCTTGCTTAAGTTCCTGCCCTGATTTCCCTTGATGATAGACTGCATTTAGGACTTGAGAGTCATATAAGCATATTATTCCCCAAGCTGTGTTTGAAGCAAAACTAGAATACCCTATGTCTAGATTGTAATTTTATTGATACACAGAGTTATGTGTTTATCTAATCACTTGTCCTTTGAAAGAAAATTTGAGGGAACCAGCTCTTAAAATCTGATGTGCAGAAAAGATCCTGTTCTAGTCTCAGGATGGATACTGTGAGGCACTGTGATAGAGATATCACAGGATGCTCAAAGGAAGCTGCCTTTGCATACTAAATACTATAAATCAAACATTTACATGTTGGTAGTTTCAGTTACCTCCAACTTCCTTTATCATCATAAACATGGTAATATGAATTTAATTTATCCTCAGAATCTTCTGTAAATAAAGTCACATATGAGCCAGACGGTGGTGGTGCATGCTTTTGATACCAACACTTGGGAGGCAGGAGGATATCTGTGACTTCAAGACGAGCCTAATCTGAATGCTGTGATTACCACTGATTAAAAAAGAAACTGCTTTGGGCCTATATCAGGGAAAAATACAGGTAAATGGGGAAGACTAAACTGAATGCTGGGAGAAAGAAGGAAGAGTCAGAGAGAAGTCATGTAGCTCCACCAGAGACCAATGCCGGAGGAACTTTACCTGGTAAGCCACAGCCATGTGGCGATACAAAGATTAATAGAAATTGGTTATATTAAGACAAAAGAGCTAGTCAATAAGAAGCTAGAACTAATAGGCCAAGCAGTGATTTAATCGATACAGATTCTGTGTGGTTATTTCAGGGCTGAGCATCCGGGAACAAACAAGTGCCCTTCTACAACACTGATCTATAAGAGCTAGTTCCAGGACAGGCCACAAGGTAACAGAGAAACCCTGTCTCAAACAAACAAATAGTAATAATATTAATTAGCTAATTTAAAAATAAAGCCACATATGATTCCTGGTGGTTAGGTTTATTCTTCAAAAGGAAACAGGAAGGATCTCTACGACAACCTGACTCAATCTGCCTTTGTAATAAACTTGTCAAGAACTTGGACAACAAGGGCTAAACTCTAAAACTTTTTCTTGCAAGGGCATTGAGAATAGATGACATCATAAAACAGGACTCTATCCAACAGTCACTAAAAGTGCATGTATCTCCTTTCTGCCCTCTGTTTAATTGATCCTTTTCATTAATTTAATAAGAAACATAACGGCTCTGGGGTAGCTGCAGTTACCGATCATTTATGGTCTTAATCAGACCTCGAAAGTTCTCAAGATTTGTTTCCGTTATTAAAAAAGGATAAAAGTGTTGACAGCTGATGAGGATGCTGTCTTCAGTTGTAGCAGCATCCATGGAGAATGCTGTGCTCCGAGGTAAGCAACATCATTTGTAATAACAGCAACAGAATAACTTGAAAATGCATTCATGTCCCATGCAATTCCTAAAGACTTCTTGTTAAGTGATCTGACTCCTTTTTCTAGAATTAAATAGCATTCCATTTTCTGGACTTATCCATTCATATACTGAAGGACATTACAGTTGCCTCCAATTTTTGGCAACCATAAATAATACAACTATGAAAAAAACCTGTGTAGATTTTTTTATGGAAAAAAGTTTTCACTGAATTTGAACAAGGTATAATTGCTCAATAATATTGGAAAAGTGTGCTCAGTTTTGTAAGAAACTGCAAGACTGTCTTTAAAAGTGGCTGAGAATGTTTCATGTCTACTAGCAATGAGAGATTTCTTCATCTGGTGCTGTCAGTGTTGTAGGTTTGGGCCATTCTTGTAGATATGCATTGGCTATCTGATTATTTTGAATCATCAGTACAATTTCTGTATTCATGGTATTATAATGAGTATTTGGCTAATGATTTTCTTCTAATTAAACTGTGAGTTTGATGAGAGGAAAAAAAAGACTTCTGGGCATCTGCTACCCAGAATGTGGTAGTCTTTGATTAAAAACTTATGTCTGCCAAAATTTATTAAGCATCATACTAGAAAATTGTTACAGCCCTGCAATGACCCTGGTGAGTGCTTGACAATGGATGATGCCATAAAACACTTAGTGTTAAATTTTAACAGAATAATTGAACACTTAGCTTTTGGTTATACCTGTCAATTCCACAACTGAGATTTTGGGGTTATTTTTTTAGTAATATATATAGAATCACCATTTTGACACACAGTAGACTGTGTCAAAATTCAATCGTTCATTAAAAGGACAAAATAGTGTTCAAAAATTGTGTGTTGATGAATGTAGTCAGCTTCGGCATGGTGTGTATTGTTTTAAAGTTGCCATCAGCTGACATTGCCTACACAGAGCTCTTCCCCAAACAGACAGACATGATGGTCGAACTTGAGTACCCATTGGAACAATCTCTTTACCCACAATAGTGAACTGGCAATTTTATTTCAGTAACATTCTGTATGTTGACAGAGAAAGCATAGGAAAATTGTCTTAGAAAATGTTTTAGTTATTACTGGGTGAGTGATGAGAGGGAATTATGATAAGTAAAAATGAATCTCTCTCTCTTTGTGTATTTGTGTGTAGAGGAGAGAGATGGAGGAGGAAAAGGGAATTCAGGAGAAGGGTTTTCAATGAATTCTGAAGTTCCCTATCAGTGAACACAGTAGGAGCCATATGTGCTCTTCATTTTTGCTTGATAAAAATGGATTTTCATCTGTATCCTGGAAAGATTGACTGCTGTTTTTTTTTTTTTTAAAAAACAACTCTCCAGAGTTTTTTCCTTGTAAGAAAATAACCAAAAGTTTGGCATAGTTATAACATGGTTTTAAATATACTTAAGTACCAGCAAGCTTGAGAAATTCAGTAGCAAGCTACAAAAGAGGTGAGACATAAAATAGGTTCCTTCCATTGACAAGAACACACAAGAGTATAAATTACCAGATCTCTGATACTGGCTGGACTTTTGGGCAAGAAATCATAATTTATATGAAGACAAGTAGCAGCATTTTCCCTACAGCATCCAATTGAATGAGCTCATCCATTGTTTTTACATTGAAAATAATTTCAAGATATCACAAAGGGAGGTAAGTTCCCTCATAATTTGATGAGTACACTTCTACTGAGTGTATTTTCCTTTGCTTCATGGGTCCAGCGTGTTGTTTTTAAATTTGGAAGAGTTGGAAAAAGTCAAGGTACATTTGCACCAGAAACGAATCTTGATTTTGGGGGATATATAAAATTATTGAAATGACCATAGCAAGAGTATGTGGCATCCAGGGATTTACAAGAAACCTGAGGACAGCATCAGGTCTCATAAATCATTTTAATCTATTTTGAAATAATCCAGCTAAAGAAGCAATGTAGCAAGGGATATCTTATTACTTTTGAATTATTTATTAATTTGGATTTTGCAGGTATGATTTCTTTTCTATTTTTATGCTCATTCAGATTTATTTTTAATTTGAATCATTTGTGTGTGTATATGTGTGTGTGTGTCTGTCTGTCTGTATGTTTGTCTGCCCTCTGTCTCTGTGTCTGTGTGTGGGTATGTGCTTGTACACAGTGACTTAGGAGTTGGGAATTAGGTATTATTCCCCCAAAACCGGAGGCTGTGAGCTATCATGAGGTGCTAGGAACTGAACCTGGGTCCTCTTAACCATTGAATTAACTTTCTAGCTCCCAGTTTATATGCTTTCTTTTAATCTGTCCGCCTCAGAAATAGTCAGAATTTAAATATTTTACCAGGCACTTCTCTGTGGTTTTCCTGTGAGTGTTGCCAAGATCAACAAGAACAAGTGATTTCTATCTTACTGTGATGTAAAGTTCTACATAATGATAACATATGTGCAGCTGGTTTGCTATTTAGGGCAGTTTCTACTTCAGCTTATGTAAGGGTCCCTCTAATGTCTTCTCTCTTATTCCTTACACACTGTGCTCATCTTTCATAGCTTCTCCAACATGATCTCATTTTACCTTTGGCATGTGGATACATAAATTGAGCTTTGATTTGTAAGCCAAGCAAACAAGTTTGTATCTGTACAGTTCCTCAGGTTTCCTTAATTAATCTGATAGAAGTGTTATCTATCTTTTAAAAAGATTGTATCAACCTTTGTTTAAAAACAACTAAAACACAGTAGTATTTCAGTTGCCTTCTTCTGGTGACCTCACTTTCAATCTTTCTCCTGTCTTCTCTTTCTTCAAAGGTATTTTGTAAGTCCCACAGTGAAAATTAACTATCAAGAGATTTGAGTGACTAATTCTCACAGTAATTCTAAATTTCTTCAATCTATGTTAAAATGACATACTGAAAATAAGCTGTGAAGATGGGAAGCAGGATATAATTCATGTGCTTTAGAGACCCTATGGGAAGTAATTTCCTGATAATCCTTAATTATTAAGAAGGGAATGAGAGTCCTTATGGACACACCCTTCACTTTAAATTTCTATTTCCATATATATTTTTCAGAACTTTCTATTTGAACCATCAGAATACATTTTATCTTCTAGGTCCCCAGGTCCTCAATTATTCTGTGATAAAATAATTAGTGCCCGCTTAGCTACTGGTGATACAGAGTCAGAACACCTCAGCTTAAGAGGGCCTGCAAATTCTGAGTTCCTGTTCATACTACTACATCAAGTCAATGTGAGGATTGCCTTTAATGGGACGAAAGTGATTTAAAGATATGAAACTGGTATAGAGACAACAGTTGGTTTGTCAGTCTGTTGGTTGAGTGTCAGTTTGCTTGGTGATGTCACTAATTCCATTTAATTTCAATTTGTGAAATAAATAGTTTTATAAACTAATGTAGTTGTGCATGTGAGTGTATGTAAGACCAGTGTGCATTTCTATGTATGTGTTCTCATTAGTGTGAGTGTGTTCATGTATGGCGAGTGTAGAAACCTGAGATTGATATCATATATATTCTCATGAACTCTCCGCTTGATTTACTGAGGCAGGGTTTCTCAATGAATCTGGGGTTCCCTGGTTATTTTAGTCAGTCTGGATAACCAGCTGCAGGGATCGAGGCTTAGCTTTCAGATGGTTAATGACAGCATAGTTGTAATAGGTTCTGGGTGCTGACATAGTCCACAACATTCTGGAATGACCATATTAATGAGCTCCCACTGGCTGTAATGCTGCCTTGGACCCACATTCCTAGAGCAGCACTTGAGTCTCATACCTTCAATTAGTTGAATCTCCAGGTAGGGTATAGGAAAGCAGCTAGCGGTCTCACTGATTAGTGTTTACTCTGTCCTTTGAACTCCATCTGAAGATGAAGTGGATGATTGAATAGATTTGATTTTTGTCATGGTGCTGGTTGATTTGATCTTTGCTTTGTCCTAAGGAAGTGTATGAAATCAATAAGGACTGCCTTAAACTTGAATTACACAGTTTGTAGAAATAGCATTTGGTGAGTTCTAAGCACCAGTTAAGCACAGATAGATTTGAGATAAGGCATTTATAATTGTTGAGGGGCTAGAGAGAGGGCCCCTTGCTCACATATGGGTAAGAAAAATCAAAAGGCTTTTAGTGAATGTCCCATAGAACTCATTGGTGAATCTCGCAAGCCTACATCATATCTCACACAGCCAAGAACTGGAGATGAACATATCCACATGAAAACTGGCTCCTTCCTTGTCACTAAAGAGTCACATGGTCCCTGGTGCCCACTACCTTCTACAGTGGCCCTCCCTGAGCCAGACTTCTGCTTGCTCAGGTGCCTCTTGACCACTTCAAACCTGAGAAGAGTCCAGAAGCCTTGGCAGAAGATTTTGAGAGGCAAAGAACACTTCCTGTGCTTGCAGAGGACCTGGTCATGTGATAGCCCATAACCTACTATGATTCCAGTTCAGATAATTCAATACCTTCTTCTGGCCTCTACTGGAACTAGACACAGATGTGATGCACAATATACATACAGGCCAAACACCCATATGCTCAAAAATTAAATAACTATAAATTTCTTGAAATGTTTTTATAGATACTTATGAGGAAAATAGTTTTGATAACAGTCACTCTAAAAAGTAACAATGCAACCTTCTTTTAAAACTTTGTTTGATATGATTTATGAGAAACATACCAAGCTATTATATGAAATTTCTGTTTTTTATATGTCCTACTCTAGTTCAAAAGAATTCTACTTGACCACTACTTCTTAACTATTCAAAACTAAATCCCTACATATTTTTTCTAAAACATATTGATTAAATTTAGAGGAAAATAAATGTTCGGCAACATGTGTTGATGATGCTCAGGACACACTGCTACCAACTGCCTTTTCAAGCTGAAGGATTTGTAAATAATGCTGTCTCACTAGTGATGTCTTTTCAAAAGGAGAATAAATAAACCACAAATGTCAGTAAGTCAGACAGCATGCACATAACCATGCAAAGGGATATTTAAAAAGTACACAAGGGCTCGACTGTCCTACAAACTCAATGTGATTTGATCTTAATAAAGCTAGAGTTTATAGAGGAAGATTACACCTGGTGACTAGAATTTAGAAGGTTTCATATTTTCCCCTTACATTCTTTCCATTAGCTCTGTTAACACAAACTTATAATGCACATGATGTACTGGTCTTCAATATGATTAGATGAGAAACCTTGTGCCCTTTACCCTCCAGCATAAGAAGGCAATGTGAGCATCATGACTTCAGTAGTATAAAGAAAGGTTGGCTGCTGCATCTGAGCACCAATAAAAATGACTCAGTTGAAGTTTTCCGACTTTGTAATCAAACACAATACACCTCTAATAAAGCTAACTGAGAAAATTAGAATATCAAATCTTAAAGTAAATAACTAGATAGAATGTTGACAATGAGTTCTTTCACTGTTTTAAACCAAAGATGGTTTGAATGGTATCTGGGAATGAATAGTTGGAGAAAGTACTTCTGTCTGTTTGTTGCTTTTATTGGTTAATGAATAAAGAAACTGCTTTGGACCTATAGCAAGGCAGAACTTAGGTAGACAGGGAAAGAAGCTGAATTCTGGGAGGAAGAAGGGCAGAGTAGGGAGAAGCAATGGAGCCACCTCCAAAGTCAGACATGCCAAAACATTGCTATATGTAAGAGTTAGCCAATAGGAAGTTAGAGCTAATGGGCCAAGCAGTGTTTTAGTTAATACAATTTCTTTGTGATTATTTCAGGTCTAAGCTAACCAGAAACCAACAAGTGGCTCTCTCCCTACTAATTGCTAATTTAGTCATACCTAGGAATGTGGTTATGTGCTCCCTCAAGACAGAAGACATGGGCACACAATATCATGGGAGCTACCTTTGATACAAACTGATTGAATTGTGTTAAGAGAAAAAAAATATGAACATCACCATCCTCCATGCAGGCAATCTCACTGTAGAAAAGACATCTATTAATGCCAAAGAGGTGCTATTTACCTTTAGGAGTGCTTAATAAAAAGTGAGAACTCAGCCTGGAAAAAATGGAATTATGCTTTCATTATTAATGTTTTCAAACATTTCTTCATCTCAAGGACACTTCCATTATTCAGTGAAGGTCACATGGCTGCATCTTGCCAGTATGATTTCAGTTTGCCTTACTTTAAAAAATTAAACATTGTTTTAAATAAGTTGTTAGTAGAATTTCCACATTTCTTGAACTAAGGAATAAGTCCACAGTATCTGTATGCACAAAATACATAATGATCCCTGAGCCACAGTGACTTAGTTTGTCATTTTTATCTACCAATGTGACTTACTGAGATTTTCCTTGTACACGTGTTAAAGAAGAAAAACAGCCCAAAGTTCCCACCGCCTATTTAACTTAGATCTATGAAAGTCTATTCATTTGGGATTCACAGAGAACAGATTGTTTAGGGAAAATTTAGCACCACACGCTGTAGTAAGGTTAATCAACTCCATCTAAACTAAAATGTACATAACCAACTTTCTTCTGAACAGTGAGTGATTATTTGATATTGAAGAAAAAATAAACTTCTATCTACAAAACAGTACATAGAGTGTTCTTAAAATACTAACGGATGGAAGATTATAAATATCCAAATCAGATATAGAAAGCCAAATTTCCCTCATTAGACCAAAAATTACCATCTTGTAACAAAATTCATATAGTTCATGAATTGAACTTTCATATTTCCCAGTCTTTTTCCATGACTAATTACACTTTGAATCAGACCTCTCACCTCATCAGAATGAATTAAAGCATACACTTAGTTAGCATCATGACTTCTAAACCATTTCCTGGTTTTGAGACAGTAAAAGCTATTTCTATCTCCCTACTTTTATCCCCTGGCCATTGTTTAATGTTGCTAGAGACTTTCCCCTTGTCATGTATTTGCAGATAACTGGGTGAAAGGAATAAGGTTGGGAGTTATGAGATTGGCCATGATATTTACAAAATGTAGAAATTTTATCAATTGGTGCTCTCCTGACTATTTTGACAGCTGGGTAACAGAACGATTCTACTTGAGAAAAGTCTTCCCAGAGTTACAGAAGAAATATTTGATGGGGAATGTGCAGTTTTCATTCACTTTAACTCTCTTGATTGTGTTTTAAGACTCAATGGTGAATAGGCAGTGTAACCTTTTATTTATTTTTTTTGCTGTTCTTAAGCAAGTGTTTTGTACCAGAAATGATTGTTTTAGTACTGAAAGGACAGCTCCCATTTCTATCCTCTGCCAATATGACTAATAACATTATGTCTTTACTATGGATTCTTTTTAAATTGAATCCTAACTTTCAACAAACACTGTACCTGTCTCTTCCCACTGCAGGTTAAGAATGAGACTAGTTGTCTTCTATTTTGAAATATGACCTATGTTCTCCTCTGCAGTAGCTATGAGGGTATTTATCCAGGTTTGACATGACTAGCCCATTACTAGAACCTGAGACTCAGAAAATGTTAAATTTTTCTTTTAGGACATGAGAGCTGTCTCAGTGCTTAAGAATACTACCTGCTTTGCCAGAGGTCCTGAGTTCAATTTCCAGAATCCACATGGAGGTTCCCAACCTGCTATAATGGTAATCTTCTGGAATCAGACAATTTCTTCTGACATGCAAATTTGCATACAGACAAAGCACCTATATACATAAAATACATAAATAAATAAGTCTTAACAATTTCTTTTAGGTCAGAAACCTAAAATAAGGATTTGACTTAGCATTTGAGCTGTAAAGCACACTGCTGAGTCTTAGTCTTCTCTTCCATCATCAAAGAGTCTTGAACTGTGTAAGTGTTAACATTTTCTGTCTGTCAACTTTGTATTCACACCTTCAGTTACAAGACTGTTTTTTAAACTTATTGCCATCTTGTTAAGCTGATATCATTTGTTTATATCCTCTGAAATCTGGTCATTATTTTATTCATCTTTTTTTCTCTTATTTTGGCTGATTTCAATTTCTTCTTAGCAACCTATTTATACCTTGATATTAACATCTTTCAGTTGTTCCTCCAATCCCCTGACACCAGCTCCAGGAATCTACAGAGTCTGATGCATAGAACATTTCTCCAATCCATTTCACATAAGAAATTGGAAATCCCAAACCTTCACTCTTATCAGAGCTGATTTCCCTTCAGTCCCCACCTCTCTTCCTGTCATTTAGCCACTTAGAAACAAATGCTCAATCCAGTCAGTCGCTCTGACCACAATGGGAAAAAAAAAGAGTGAATTGTTACAAACTCCAAAACAATAAGCTTCAAATTTGTCTGGTAAACCTGATCATAGACCTTGGGTATGTTGTTGGGGAGACAACAGGAAGCAATTGATGTCAAAATTTAAATAATCAAGGTTTTTAGCCTTTTAGTTCTCATAACACTTGGGGAATTCTGAGCAATCAGCAGTTCTGCAAATACAGTTTGTCACTCCTTGTGTGATGTTTCTGTGAGATTTTAGTTCAGTCTTCTACATCAGATGCAGTCCTTTAAGCCATGCCTATAAAGGATACACTGTGACATTAACTACTTCCTCATCCTCTCTGTTTCCTGGATGCATGGGGTTGATATTTCTCTTTGCCACACACATCTCCAATGATGTGCTGTCCCATGAAAGGTTCAAAACAACTGGGCTGTGAGACCTTCGACAGGACACTCTAAAACTGTGAGCCGAAGAAATTTCTGCAAGGAAATTTGTTACTGTGGTGTAAAGATGGCTATTACAGAACAAATTCTTATCTTTTTAGGTTGTGTTTTAATATTTGTTTTAGTCTTAGTAGAGAAGGGTGTAAGATTTTTATAAAACTCTAACCTATTAAGTTTATTGTGAGACCTCAGTTAGAAGCTAACATTGTGTGTTTCCAGTCCCTTTTATTTATCTCAACAGCATGAAGAATAGTCTTCATTATTATATGATACATAATGATTGCATCCACTTCAAAATCTATATGCCAGAATTTAAGGATGTGCTCATATTAGGAAGGAAAGCTTTTGGAACAGATGAATGCACATGGAATATGCCGCACACAGCATCTGTCCATGTCCTCTTGCTGCCCTCCACCATTCCTCCTCAGGTACAGAGAAATAGCACTAAAATTAGCAGCTTGGAATACAGATCAGACCCTCTCTAGCTGCTGAATTAATCTTGTTTTCCCCAGATATAGGAACAACAGAAATAAATCATATTATTTAAGTTCCTTGACACAGATTTCACCATACAACACACTGACTAAAATGTGCATTGGTTCTGTTGTTCAAAATTAGGAAGAAGTTACTGCAAGTGAGATACTTAATGAAGCAGAAGATGAAGGTGATTGCTTTTTGCTGTTTTAATCAATATGCAGTTCTGCTTTACAAAATTACTGATCCATTGTTCTATTCATAGTTCAAAGGGCCAAAATATGGAAATTCAATGTACAAAACACCATTTGTTCAAGATTGAAGTCTAACATAGGAAAATGGAAATTTACACTGAACACATGTTCAATCTAAATTCAACTTTATTTTTTACACAATTCTACAATTTCATATTTAATAATTACTTAATAATAATCTCTAAGAAATACACATGAGCCAATTCTACATTTTTGTATAACGAAATTCAAAATGAATGACAGACATGTTATAAATTTTCAGTATTGCTACTTTAAGAACTATACTAAAAAATTAAAAAAAAAACTAGGACCAGGTAATATGTCTCATTGGAGTAAGGGCACTCAACATACATGCCTGGGCATTCGAGTTCAAACTTTGGAATCCACTTATAGGTGGAAAAAGAATTGATTTCACTTTGTTGTCCTCTGATATCTACATGCACATGTGACATGTGTGCCCCCACACAAATTATTTGTACAAAAGTAAACATGTTTTAAAAACTTTTTAAAGATAGTAAAAACAGAAATACAAATGTACAGGCTCTCTGTCAAAGGCATTCATTAAACAAATTGCTTCATTTTGTTTTGGAAGTCAGCACGTGTGGAAACACTCAAACACAGCTGTAGCAGCAGTCAAATCTTCCCAGTAAGAGCTGTTCTTCTATCTGCACAGCAGGCGCC
Source organism: Microtus agrestis (assembly GCA_902806775.1). Taxonomy (NCBI): domain Eukaryota; kingdom Metazoa; phylum Chordata; class Mammalia; order Rodentia; family Cricetidae; genus Microtus; species Microtus agrestis. Next base: position 193,561 of record CADCXT010004348.1, on the reverse strand, counting down.
ATGACCTATTTTCAGTGGCCACATTCTAAAGGACGCAGGACTATTTCTAAAGGATGCAATACAATTTGCATTGTAAAAAAATGAGGTCTTGAAATCCTGCAAGTTCAACTTTTAGAATTATGCAAAAAATAATATGAATAAAAGGGCTTTTAAATAAATGAGTTAATTAGCTTTGAAACTATTCAGAAGATTTTTATGTTTTTCCTTTTTAATGCAAAGCTAAGAAGAAATGCAGTGGCCTGAAAGGGTTCTTGTCTTCTGTGTACTTTATACCAGAGCCCACTGTGGGTCACTCTCTTTTTTCTTTGAAAACATATTCTTTTTTTTTCCACTCTGAAACTGATTAATAAGTAGGCACATGCTATGCTGGAAATACACATGATTATTTTCCATAGTGCCTAGAGGCTTCTTAATAACTAGTGTTACACTGACAGGGTAAAAACATGAATGAAGGAACACTGGAATTTGAACCATCTGGTTTCTGCGGATCTTTAGTTCATTATTAGATCTGTACTAAATTTCCCTTGTTTGTTTTGTAGACTTATTTTTATTTATTTGGTTAGAAAGTCTTGGGCAGTTTTAGTTTTAATTTAATTCTTGGGGAATTTCATATCCTCTAATTCTGAAAAGACATAACAGTAGCAGCATTTCATGTAGCATCAAATTTGTCATTAGCTCAATTTCATGATGTAAAGGCAATTTGTACAGATGACAAGATATAAGCACCGTGTGCACTGAAGTACTTTCTTAAGTTCGCACAGCCATAAGATTTCAAATTATGATTAAAAGTACGATATTTAAAGTACGATATATTTGGGGTCCTATGTTGACTTCTTTCAATGTTGGGACCATATGAATCTTATTTGTAAATATCAAGGCATGTATTCTTTTTTTAATTAATTTATTTATTTAAACAAAAAACTCCTTTTCATTTTAGATACTAATCCCAGTTTTCAAACACTTCTTTCCTCCCTCTCCTTCCATCTTTGTCCCCAACCCATCCACTCCTCAGAGGGTAAGGCTTCCCATAGGGAGTCAACAAAGTCTAGCACATTGGTTGAGCCAGGATGAAGGCGCTCCCCACTATATCTAGGTTGAGGAAGATATCCCTGCAAAGTTAATTACACTCAAGGTTTTAGTTTATGTGTTTACGGTGGAGTGAAGAGGTAGTTAGTGCACATATACAAAATTTTACATGTGCAGAGGCAAGGAGAAGATAGCACACTTTGGAACTATAATCATAGTCAGTTGTGATTACCTGACCTGGATGCTGGGAACCAAACTTGAGTCCTCTGAACAGAAGTATTTACTCTTAACCACTGAGCTACATCTTCCAAACCATGAGTCATAGTTTGATGTATTTAAGAAAAAAAATAAACTACAAGGAATTGATTCATTTTATTTCCTTGACAAGATGTTGTAAAAGGAGTCTGTCTTGCCCTGTTCCTTGGTTGCTTCCAAATAATCACTCAGAGGCTTATATCTGTAGTGATATTTCACTTGTATTTTCATAAATAAAACTTGTCTGAAGAACAGAGAGTGAAACAGCACCACTAGTCAGCCTTATACCAGGCAGTGGTAACATACTTTTAACTCCAGTGGGGACAATGGTTGCCATAGAAACTGAGGGGTACATGACTTTATTCCCAGTGGTGCATTTCTTTAATCCCAGCCCTAGAGAGGATTACAAAACAGGAGGAAATAGCTCTCAGACATAGTCTCATTTTGAGATTCATGGAGGCAGGATTGCCATTTCTGACTGAGGACAAGGTAAGAGCCAATGGCTGGCTGTTTCACTTGTTGGATCTTCTGGTTCGACCCCAATTTCTCTTTCTGAGTTTGTATTAAGTGTGCTTCATATGTCAATTCATTTAATGCTCAACCCATTGCTTAGGCTTATTACTAAGTAACTCTTACATTTAAATTAACCCATATGTCTATCTTTGTTTTGCTGTGTAGTTCAAGGGTTTTTATCACATTTTCAACATGTTCTGCTCATTTGGTTATCTGGCATCTCTCTCAACTCTACTCCTTCTCATCTGAGTTCTCAGTTTGATTGTTTTACCTAAACTTTTCCTATCTGGATATTGGTAAAAGAGCTTATATAATTAACCAATAAGAGGAATTCACGGCATACTGAAAGATCATCCCATATCATTTTGCCCAACTTAGCAAAATTACATATACCAAAGCAGTTATCAAGAAAAAATTGCAGTTATAATTATCTAGTCTATTTGTATTTGACAAAATTAGAGCAATGTTTAATTATCTAGCCTATCTTTGTATGTTTAAAGTTTTATAATTAATTTGTCTCTTACTATAACTAAGAAAAACTATAACTATAATTGTATAGTCTTCAACTTCAACTAAGACCTGAGAAGAAAAATAATATTACCTGAGTAAGCAGGAAATGTAGCCAAGCCACTTCCAAAAAATGTGAGAAATTACAGAAATGGCAGGCTGCCTATCCAGCCATTGAAGGTTCTTCTGTAACATTGTGGAATCCATCTTTAATCTACAGGTGTGGATTATCTGACAAACTTTCTTGTGAAGCAGGAGATTTTGAGAAACTTTCCTACCTTGCCTTGGCAAAGCTCAGCAGTCTCCACTTTTTTCTGCTGGTTCAATTCATACAGTAACTGTCAGCAATCAAGGCAAGGGCAGTTTCTTTGCCCACATGACTAGCTTTTGCCATAAAAAAGAGGAGCTCCATATGAAGTTTCTTTGATGTTTGTCATCTTTTCTGGAATACTTTGGTGCTGTAAGGAGCAGATGTGTCTCACTGTCATGAAAAATCTAAGTTACTGAAACATTTTAAATGCCGTATTCTGTATGTCTATGAAATGTTTGAAGAATACCTATTTAATCTGAAAGATATCTATGTATATCTGGAAAAGCTAACTAACATGACTGTAACTTAGACTATTATAGATGACTAATTATATTTTTGAAATTCACATTTTTAATTATATTTTATGTTAATTGTGCTGTATAAACACATTTTATATTTTATATAAATTTATAAAATTTATATTACATAAATTTTTTATATTTATGTAAAAATATAAATAAAATATAACAAAATTAACCTTAAATCTATATCAATAAGCTAAAATTCAAATCAATATAAAATATTTTGAGATTAGCAAGTTTTAGATTAAAGTAGATTCAATAATCTACCCTTTTTTCAATTTCTATATCATATCCTATTTTCTTCTTTTAGAAAGTGATTGATTATGGCCAAAAATAATTATAACTGACTCCCAGTAAAGAAAATAATTATAAATAATACTTTAGAAATTTGGGCATAGTGTTGATTGGTTGGTGCTGGTTATCTTTAAAAGACCCTGATAAAATTTAGAATTATGGTCAAGTATTGACTTGGAGGCTAGGTTATATTAGCTAGCAGCCTTAAAGCTGTTCTGGATGTAGAACTCAGAGGAAACTGCAACAGAGGCACTCTGAAACATTGGATTATCTTGGCCATTGCTCCCATCAGAGACCTCCTAGAGGGCCTTCATTGACCAAACCATGTTAACCTGTAAGGATATACAGTCTCTCATCTTCTGTGGAAACAAAAGTAGAACCTCTTTTCCAATGCAGCATATCCTTAGACCCAAATTTTGAAGTCAAGATAACTTTAAAATATATAGGCTGGTTTAAAGTAACAGTCCCCACAATCAAATGTCTCTTCGCAGTTAGCTCATTAACAGCCAAAAATCCAAAGAAAACACAATAATTTGCATAGTCCAAATTCTCTGTGTATTTTCCATCCTTACATTACTTATTATAATCTTTATTACTCTATTCGTCTTTCAGGGACCTCATTTTATTATCTTTAAATTACTCTTTTTCTCCATGTCTCTCTCTATCCTTTTTCCTCTATCTCCCAAGTCTACAAGCACTTTTAAATACACTGTGAGCCATTTAAAGGTCTTTTTGTCTGAATCTGTCCTTATTGCATATTGGTGGTGTTTTTTAATCGCATGAGACAGATCTTAAAATTGTGCTATTAGCCATCTGTGCTCAGCTTACTGAATGGTGCTAGAACATGGTAGTTGGCTTCCCCCTGTCAGTTCTCTGGGCATCTTTTCTCATGGTGGAGGTACCAGTGAAATTCATGCTCACCATCCTGACTCTGGAAAACAGTAGGTCCATACTGCCTCAAAATAACATGCAGTCCTAGTACATAAACCACAATAAAGTGCTCCATATCAGGAACTCACAAAAGAGCCATCAAGACAAACAGCACAAAGCCAGGAGATCCTCTCTTAAAGGAGCCAGGCATCTGCTCACAGCCAACAAACAAAACCTATCTGAAACACTGAGGCTTCCAAGAAGTCATGTCTGACTGTTTTGTGTGTTCTAGAATCTGATTTTGTAAATGTTCTCAGGATTTATGTGCATGTACATGTGACACATTGCAGCATCACTTGTTAACTGAGGTGCTTTTGCTTCCTAACAATCCAGTCCTGAATAATCACCCAGAAACTTAATAATAATTATAAACTGTTTGGACTATCATTCAGGCTTATTATTACCCTATTACTAACTTCTTATAATTAGCTTCTATTTTTAAATTAACACATTTCTATTAGTCTATATATTTCTGCGTGTCTCATGGCTTTGCCTGTGGTCTACTACATTTTGTTGCTCCATCAGTGGCTGGTATTTCCTCAGCTCTGCTCTTATTCCTCCCATTTTTTTAGTTTTATTGTTCCACCTATTGTTACCCTACCTCAAAAGCTTTTATTATTAACCAATGAGAGGTATATATATTTACAATATACAGAAAGTCATCCCACAGTAATAGTAGTAATTGAGTTTATGCTTAATAAAATATTTTTTTAAAAAGCCTGATCCCCATCATTCCACAAAGAAACAGCATAGAATTAAAAAAGAGAAATGCTGAAAATCAATTATCATTAACCCAGAGTTGTTTGGAATTAAATGGAAAGGGGCTTCATAACTTGTAGAATTCAATACATTAATATCAAAAAGGAAAGAGAAGTTATTGTAACAAAAATGTGAGCCATCTCTTGAAGAGAAAACTCACATTGACTTACAGTCCAGGGCAATCCAGTACTTTATCTTAGATGTTTATTTATTATGTGTACTTAGAAATGTGTGGAAAAATATAAGAATTGCCAAGGTTCAGGATGTCAAATGACCTCAAAGCTGTTTCGATTCCCTCTTGCATTCTAAATCCCCAGCGAGGTGTAGGATTTACAGGCCTAAGTCCCTGTATTAAGTTTACTTAGCTTGTAGAGAATAACCAAGCTTGTATGTTGGTAAAATCATATCTCACACAAACAGCATTTCCATGAATCAGTTTCTTTGTTGTAGAAAAAATAGCAATGATGTGTCTTTACAGAAATTTGTGGCATTGTCTTCTCACAGAAAAAAGAGCTTCTATTTAAAAAAAATTCAAATCAGTTTCCATGTCTCTAAAAAAAAGTGTAACATTGGGAAATTCAAAACCTAATGAATTTGCATGTAATTATTCAACTTGTTTCTGTGTTGGAATCTACTTAATTAACTAATGCTATGTAACTCCATTTCATTCTAGGTGCAGTTTGATGGGTTTAATATGAGCTTACACTCATTTACTCTTCTGACATGACTTCTTCCGCTCCATGCAGATAACACCTATGCTTTCCAATAGTTCCCTGTCAGTGTGTGCATTTATGGAGGTACCTAGAAATATGTTCTCTTGTTGTACTATGTACAGGTACCTGAGGAGGTCAGAGAGATATGATTCCCTGGGAGCTGACATTATAAGCAGTTAGGAGCTAGCACACACGGGTCAAAGACAAAACATGTTTTTAAATTTGTAGCCACCTCTGTGGCCTACTGTTGTTTAGCTTCCTCAGAACGTTGAAAGAAAGACAAGTTTGTTATAATGCCTTTGTCAATAAAATGCAATTTTAAAAGATCATATGATTATCTGAATTTTTGAAAATTTATTCTCATAGACTAGGACAATATATAAATGATTAAGTTAATAAAGTCATATGAAAAAGCACATATCAGTATCATAATCTTCTTTATGTATATAAACATACATTTTAATTACAGCTCTTATGAGGACATTGTATCAAAATGCCTCAGTGCCCAAGACTCCTAAAAATCAGGTCCCTCCAGCTGACACTGACTGACACCAGCTCCAACCTTAACCTTGCCCAGGGTTGACACAGTATTCTGTCATGTGAGAAAGCTACAGTATCAAATCAGACTGTGATCTAATGCAAGACAACAGAAGAGATGCCTAAAAGAAGATTGTATTGAACCATACACTGGAAGGCAAGAGACGGGGTGTGCCAGTGTGATGAGTGGCATATGGAAAAGGAAGAGTATGGAGCACTTTTGGGAACAATACATCTTAAGGATGTGCTATGTAGTAGAGCACTCTTCTCAGTTTGGTGAAGCCTATTGGTTCTTCTCAGGAAATAGGGAAACATAAAACACAAAATCAGAGCTTTTTATTTTATTATTTTAGATAAAGAAAACAAACTATCATTTTTTCATTTAGCATCCTCCCAATCACAGTTCCCAGTTTCCCCCTCCTCTCATTCCCACCAACTATCCCCCCCACTCCACTCCCCAGAGAGGGCAAGGCAGATTGCTCCCAGGAATGACCAAAACCCCTTCCACTATATCCAGGTTGAGCAAGGTATTCATCCAAGGAGAATGGGTTCCAAAATGCCAGTACAAGCAGCAGGGACATATTCTGCTGTCATTGTTAGTAGCCCTGCAATCTGCCTCAATCATACAAAGGCCACCCACATTAAGAGGGTCCAGCTTGGTCCTATGCTGGTTCCTTCCCTGTCCAGCTAGAGTTATCTTGGGTAAGCTGTTTTAGTGGTGTCTCCTTCATGGTCTTGATCTCTTTGCTCATATTTTTATTTCTCCCACTCTTCAACTGGACTTTGGGAGCTCAATCCAGTGCTCCATTGCAGCTCTCTGTCCCTGTCTCCATAAGTTGCCAGATGAAGGTTCTATGGTGACATTTAAGATAGTCATCCATGACTACAGGGCAAGGCCAGTTCAGGTATCCTCTCCACTATTGCTTAGAGTCTTAGCTGGGGGTCATCCTTGTTGATTCCTGGGAATTTTTCAAGTGTCAGGTTTCTTTCTAACCCTATAATGACTTCCTCAATGAAAATATTTCTTTCCTTGCTCTCTGTCTCTGTCCTTCTCCCACCTCAACTATTTTGTTCCCAAAAGATCTCCTCCCTCTTTCCTTCTCCCCTCCTTTCCCTCCTCTGCACTCCCTTCTCTTGCCAAGCCCATGCTTCCAATTTTATCAGGAGATCTCATCTATTCCCCTTCCCAGGGGGATTTATATATGTTTTTCTTAGGGTTCACCTTCATCTTGTTACTTAGCTTCTCTAGGTTCATGGACTATAGCCTTGCTATTTTTTTACTTATGGCTAGTATCCACTTATGAATGAATACATACAATTTTCATTCTTCTGAGTCTAGGTTATATCACTCAGGATTTTTTTTTCTAGTTCTATTCACTTGCATGCAAATTTCAAGCTGTCATTGTCTTTCACCTCTGAGTAGTACTCCATTGTGTAAATGTATCACATTTTCTTTATCCATTCTTTGGTTGAAAGTCATCTAGGTTGTTTCCAGGCTCTGATTTTTACAAATATTGTTGCTATGAACATAGTTGAAGAAATGTCCTTGTACTATGATTGAGCATCCTTTGGGTATATGCCCAAGAGTAGTATTGCTGGGTTTTGAGATAGGTTGATTCTCAATTTTCTGAGGAAGGACCATACTGATTTCCAGAGTGATTGCACAAATTGTCATTCCCACCAGCAATGGAGGAGTGTTCCTCTTACTTCACATTCTCTCCTGTATAGGCCATTATTGGTGTTTTTATTTTAACCATTCTGACAGGGCTAAGATGGTATCTCAGAGTTGTTTTGATTTGCATTTCCCTGATAGCTAAGGATGGTGAGCATTTTCTTAAGTATATTTTGGTCATTTGAGATTCTTGTTTTTAGTTCTGTACTCCATTATTAAATTGGATTATTTGGAATTTTGATGTCTAATTTCTTGAGTTCTTTCTATATTTTGGAGATCAGTCCTTTGTCTAATATGGGGTTGGTAAAAATCTTTTCCCATTCAGTAGGTTGCTTTTTTGTCTTATTGACTCTGTCCTTTACAGCAGCTTCTCAGTTTAAGGAGATCCCATTTATTTATTGTTCTCAGTGTCTGTGCTACTATTGTTATATTTAGGAAGTGGTCTCCTGTGCCCATGCATAGAAGGCTACTTCCCACTTTCTCTCCTATCAGGTTCAGAGTGGTCAGATTTATATTGATGTCTTTAATCCACTTGGACTTGAGTTTTGTGCATAGAGATAAATATGGATCTAGTTTCACTCTTCTACATGTTGACATCCAGTTATGTCAGCACCATTTGTTGAAGATGCTTTCTTTTTTACACTGCATAAATTTATCTTCATTGTCAAAATTCAGGAGTTTCTAGGTGTGTGGATTAAAATCTGGGTCTTGTATTCTATTCCATTGGTCAATCTGTCTGTTTTTATGCCAATACCAAGGTGTTTTCATTATTGTAGCTCTATAATATGGCTTTATATCAGGGATGGTGATGCTTCTCGGAGTTCCTTTATGGTATACCTCTCCTAGGTGTTTCATTTTTCCCTATAAAGTTGATTATTTTCTTTCAAGGTTTGTGAAGAATTGCTTTGGGATTTTGGATGGGGATTGTACTGAATCTATAAATTTCTTTTGCTAGGATTGTTATTTTTATCATGCTGATCATACCTATCCAAGAGCATGAAAGATCTTTCCATTTCCTGGTAGCTCCTTTAATTTCTTCAAAGACTTAAAGTTCTTCTAAAACACATCTTTCACTTCTTAGATTAGTGTACCCCAAGATATTTTATGTTATTTGTGGCTATTATGAAGGGTGATGTTTCTCTGATTTCTTTCTAAGCTTCTTTATCATTTATATATAGGAGGATTACTGATTTTTTGAGTTGATCTTGTATCCTGCCACATTACTGAAGGATTTCAGCTGATAGTGTTTTAGGGGTCATTTTTCTATACTTTCATATCATCTGTGAATAACAAAAGTTTGAATTTTTCTTTTACAATTTGTATCCCCTTGATCTCCTTTTGTTGTCTTATTGTTCTAGCCTGAACTTCAAGAACTATGGTGAATAGATAGAGAGAGAGTGGACAGCCTTGTCTCATTTCTGATTTTAGTGCAATCATTTTGAGTTTCTCTCCACTTAATTTGATGGTGGCTGTCAGCTTGCTGTATATTGCTTTTATTATGTTCAGATATATTCTTGTATACCTGATCTCTCCAAGACCTTTATCATGAAGGGGTGTTGGATTTTTTCAAATGCTTTTCAGCATCTAATGAGAAGATCATATTTTTTTCTTCCAGCTTATTTATATGGTGAATTACATTGATAACTTTTTTTTATGTTGAACCATCCCAGCATCTCTGAGATAAAGCTGACTTAATCACGATGGATGATGTATTCTTTGATTCAGTTTGCAAGTATTTTATTGAGCATTTTTCATCATTGTTCATGAGGGAGATTGGTCTACAATTTTCTTTTTTTTTTGGTTGAGTTTTGTGTGGTTTCAGTATCAGGGTAACTGTAGCCTCATAAAAAGACTTTGACAATGTTCCTTATGTTTTTATTATGTGTAACGCCTTAAGCAGTATAGGTATTAGCTCTTCTTTGAAGTTCTGGCAGAATTCTGCACTGAAACCTCTAGCCTTGTGCTTTTGTTTTTCAGAAGTCTTTTGATGATTGCTTCTATTTCCTTGCAGGTTATAGGTCCATTTAAATTATTCACCTAGTCTTGTAAAATAAGAACTTTTGGATAAGCTCATCATCAAATAGTTTAAATAAAATGTAAATCGGGTATATTAACTATTGTTATTGCAAGTTGCTAACATGTGAAAGATCTATAGAGGAATATGCAAAAACAGCACATTTTAAGTGAAAAATTCTCTGATTTGCATTGAGGACAAAATGCCAAGGACTGTAATTCAGTCATGGCATTTATTATATTCACCCTGGTAAAGTAAACTAAATATGTTATTGAAAAAGAGAAATTATATTTTCTGTGAATTTAGAGATCTTCTAAGATTTACATAGGAGTCTGCCTTAAGAATACTAGATGTGAGTGGCTGGAGAGATGACTCAGTGATTAAGAGTCTCTTTCAGAGGTCCTGATGTCTTTTCCAAGCACCTCCATGGTGGCTCACAACCACCTTAGTGGAATCCAATGCCCTCTTCTGGCATAAAGTTGTGTGTGTGTGTGTATGTATATATATGCATATATAAAATAAATAAATAAATATCACATATATAAAATAAATAAATAAATCTTTAAAAATAGAATCCCTGATATGGGAGCATTCCTGTTTGCTGAAGATCATTCATTAGCATTATTTCAGACTTTCTAATTTTAACTGAAATAATTCTCACTCTGACTTCAATTATCTAGGAATCAGTCACTTAACCAGTGATTTCAGGCAGTGTTTGTTAAAAAATGTCCATCAAAACATGTGGAACCTACAGTATATATTAACAAACTTCACTTTTCAAGAGAACCAATATTATTTACAATATTCTGATGATAAGAAACTGTATCTTTTAAGTATTAATCTGCTAAGAAATTAGTATGTCTAAGAAAAATCTGTAGCTCACCCATCAGAGATATAAGTACTGTTCCAGTAGGCTTTATATTCCTTAATGGTATATTAGAATATTCAATAAGATGATAAATGAAGAATGATTTCTTAGGTTACATTAACATCATTTAAAATACACTATATGTTACCGCCATTCACTAAAGCAAGGTGTTCATAGCCTCATAAGAGAAGACATATGAGTTCTATAATAGCGCACATTTTAATAATGAACACGTGTTTGGATATATTATAAAAATTAAGAATTAACTTTGGTTTCTTGAATGACATTCCAGGAAGAAGTTGAGACTAGAAAGTACTAAAATTACAACAATCTTTGTCTCCTTAGTCCTTCTGGAACAGTACTGAATATTCAATCTTGGAAATTTTCTGCTTGAATGATTTGGGCTCATTGTCAAGGGAGTGTCAATTAGGAGAGAAATCATCTAAACACTGAGGAGTTAGGATAGGTGAAGCTTCATTGAGATGCTGTAACACAGGTTGGGGTTTTGACATGAACTTATCATTGATCTGTGGGATGCCTTCAGCTGTCTGCAGATACTAGCATGGGATGTTGCCCAATATAGCTGAGCTGCACAGTCATGTAGGTAACTTCCATGTCCTTGTCAGTATAGCAGAAGGTTCCATCTCCATTTCTTCTTTGCTGAAGCATTGTCACATGGACAAAGACTACTGCATTCTGTGTCATATGATCAGAATTGGTCCATGGACCTTATGAGTCTATGCCAACCCAGCTCAACAGTGCTTCCACACGGAGACATAGTATAAAGTAGTTTAGACAAAAGACAGTCTTTCATAAATTCTTAGTTCAGTATTTCCAAATTTTTGTGTGTTTTGAAGCATTTGAAATGAGAAGCTAGAAAAATCCTCTTAAAAAACATTAAAACTTACATTTCATTTTGTTGTGTGAAGAAATGATGATTACTTCATGATTATACATAACATTATAAAGCAAAGATGCAAACTATAAGCTGGAATTTTCGGAAAAAAGAAGCCACACCTCCAATAAACTCTCTACAATGCTGAACAGTTCAATGATTGTGGAAAGTTGAATCAATCCAGGTACAGAGTCAAATTATTATGAGTTATCTTAGCTCTGCTAAATAGTTATTAATGGCCCACCTCTGTGAATGACCTAAAATCCTCCTGCTTCCAAATCAAACCCTTCTGGAGTATACAAACTTTAAATTACCTCCCTACACCCCAACGCTAAGGATATAATCAGATACCAGCTAAGGCTGACAGCAGAACTTTCCCCTTTGTTGTAACTTATCTGATGGTTCCAAAATATGTCTGGAATGTGTTCTGTTTTGTGGTTGCCTTTTTCCTGTTGTTATCAAAAGCTTCATGAAACTTTACCACATCTGAACATGGTATATGGAGTACCACAAATCCAGAACCTTCAGAGGGCCTTGTTGCAGAAGGAAAGGGGATACCTGAAACCATGCCAATACCAGAACCTGCCATGCTGATGCAGCTGCTTTTGCCACCATCTCCACCTTTGCACGTGGCACTTGTGCCTCTGTGATCTCAAAGTTTGTAAACCAGAGTTGGTCCTGGGTCAAGTTGGTTATTCACTGAGACAAGCGTGGGAGTGCTTGCTGCCATGTGTTTTCAGGCTTACACAGTAGCATTCATACTGTTCGTGCATCAGGGAATTGTGCTCTACTGTGGCAGCTCTGTTAGGGGCAGACACTTTGTTACATGAATGTTATGAACTGGAGTTCAGTACTGTTTACACTGTCTGAGGCCATCTAGAAATCACTGACATAGGACTAGAACAATGACTTTTTTTTGTTGACAATATGTATTGAACGTTGAAGATTCTAAATGAGAGTTTTAAATAAAATTGCACATATCTGAGTTGAACTCAAAAAAAAAAATCCATGTTGGCAGGTCTTGGTCTCTTACCCTTATCTATTATACCTTCCAAGGTGTAAGCTATGTTTCTAGTTTCAATAATAGTATGGGGCCATTCTTTAAGTGTCCATCCACCGAACAAGATGAAAATAAATCACTAATAAGAAGGAATCCCATAAATTGACAGATTTTCTTTTAATATTCTATACAGCAATTATAACTTTAGTGTATTTTCCACAACTGAAATTCAGAGTGTGACAATTGTGACAATACAAAGAAAACACAGGGAAATCCTCAGAGAAAATCATAGAACTAATAGTGTAGTAGGGAGCTGTGGGCTGCGTTCCTGCCACCCAGCTCCCAGCCGCCTGGCTAGCTTATGCCCCAAAATAACAACACACAAACTATATTCATATAAACACTGCTTGGCCCATTTCTATTAATGTGTGTAGCACCATGAGGTGGTGACTTATCTTGCCTAACCCATATTTAGTAATATGTGTAGCACCAGTCTTACCGGGAAAGATTCAGCATGTCTGACCTGGCGGCTTGCTTCATTGTGTCTGCCCTGGAGAGGAGAGACATGGCGTCTGAGCTCACTTCCTCTTCCTCCCAGCATTCTGTTCTGTTTACTCCACCCACCTATGTTCTAACCTATCAGGCCAAGCAGTTTCTTTATTAATTAACCAATGACCTTCCTCCATCATAATAGTCCATCAAAGTTTGTAAGGAATCCAAATTTAGAATCATAAAAATTAAGAAAACACAAAACATTTATATAAATAAAAGGAAAATGAAAAACTGTATGACATGACTGTTGACAACTTGAAAGAGATAAGCCATCTTACCTGTAAGCCAAAATAGTTTTGCTGGTGGTGCACGCCTTTAATCTCAGCACTTGGGAGGCAGAGGCAGGCGGATCTCTGTGAGTTCGAGACCAGCCTAGTCTAAAAGAGCTAGTTCCAGGACAGGCTCCAAAACCACAGAGAAACCCTGTCTCGAAGAAAAAAAAATAGTTTTGCTGAATTTGAGACAATATAAATTAGAAATGAAACTTGAATTAAAATTACCTACTTTTAAGCTGAATAATAAAAATAGCTCAGTTACCAAACAAATAGTTAAGGTATACGATTCAATTTGAAGTATCAGAGCAAGAAGTTACATGCTATGAAGAGGAGAATTGAAGTAAAAGAAAAATAATTGCATATTTTAAAGTGTACAATTCTGTATAGTTTTAATACTTGTCATGCACATGTGATTTAATGTAAAGTAGGGATCTCTATGTGCATAAAATGTTGAACTGTGAGATGACCATCCACTTCAAATTAGACTTGTCACTCTGGTCTTTGGTTGACCTACTGTATTTCCCAGGCTTGCTCAGGGGAAATAGTCAACTCCACAAGATACTGACTTCCTAAATTGAACAACATGGATAGAATCTTTTCTTGGGTATACCAGATTCCCTGTGTAAGTTGAACATTCACTCTCATTGGACCTTATTGCAGTGCTTTTATTCTGAAGGCATCTCAGCAGAGTGAAATGGATGGAGGATAGACTGCCAAGCTCATATCATATGCAAAGGAAAAGCTGGATAAATTGAAAATAAATGAGAGGATTGGACTTCAGGGACAGAAAAGAAGCATGTTTCCTTTCATGTTTCATTACCTTATACACTTCATGGATGATTTTTTCTTTTCCCTATTATTAGTTAATTAGTTATTTTTACCAGCCTGATTACACTTCCCCTCCCTTCCCCCTTTACTCCTCCATTTCCTATCTTCTTATGGAAAACAATACAGACAATAGCAGCAATAAAACAAGAAAATCCATGGTAAGTCATTGTGTACAGGGACATTTATAGACTCCAGAATCACTGAACCATTAAGTTAAATTCACTTCTAAACATTTTCAAAACTGTAGTCCCAAACCATTGATGCAAGAATTAGTTTTATAGCCTGAGTCCCAATACTAAGGACAATGAACCTCTCTCTCTCTCTCCTGGATGCTACAATTGTCACGTTATGTACTTACTCATAAGTGGATATTAGCTGTAAAAATAAAGGATAACTATGCTACAATCCATAGACCCAGAGATACTATGTAACAAGGAAGTCTCAAGCAGAAACACCCAAATCTCCCAAGGAAAGGAAAATAAAAGAGATTTCATGAGAGGACTGCTGGTGGGTAGGACAGAAACATGAGTGATCAAGTTTGACAAGGCAATTAGTAAGAGTACTGAAAGACACTATTGGAATGGGGGGCATTTTGGGGTCAGGCAAAAGGCTAACACAAGCGAATCTCCCAGGAATCTACAAGGATGACCCCAGCTAAGACTCCTAGCAACAGCAGATATAGAGCCTGAACTTGCCATCTCCTGTGATCAGGCAAGACTTCAAGTGGAGAGAATGGGACATCAGCCCAGGCAAATAACCTTCAAACTACAAACTATCCTGACTATGGGATGTGCTGGGGTAAGGGTGCATGAGTTCTAATAAATCTTAAAAATAAAATTTCTGAGTCAGATATTGAGGAAAATGCTGAGAGATCAGAGAGACAAGGGATCAAAACCACAGCCAAGTTAACTCTTCAACTTCCATCTGAAAAGAGACTGTCTCCTTCCACCTTATCACTTTATCTCTCCACCTAGTCACATCACTTCCTGTCTGTCTGTACAGACAGCCAGACCTCTATGGTTAACTAATGGTTCTGATCTTTAGGCAAGCTTTATTTGTATAAACAAGATATCATCCCATAAAGTTGACCTAGAGATTGATGGAGTCGCCAACCAATGATTGGTCTAATCTAACACCAATGTCAGGAGAGTACACCTGCCCCTGACACTGCCTGGAGCACCAAGATTCACAGGTTGAATGACCTAGAGATCTAGGATAGAACAAAACATGACTGATAAAAAAAAAGTAAATTTAATGGTGCTAAATGACATTCTGCTATACACACAGATTAGTGTGCCTAGCCCAGTTGTCTTCAGAGGCTTCATCCAGCAAGTGATGGAAACAGATGCAGACTTAAAAACAAACACAAGGCAGAGCTCAGGGAATCTTGCATAAGTGAGAGAGGAATGACTGTAGGAGCCAAGTGGTGATGTCAACAACAACACAAGAAAACCCACAGAATCAAGGAACCTAGAAACATAGGGCTCACAGTGTCAGAACTGACAGCCAGGGAACTGGCATGGTACTGGCCTAGTTATATGTGTTACAGTTGTATAGCTTGGTCTTCTTATGGGACTCCTAACAATGGGAACAGGGCTGTCTCTGAATCTTTGTGTGGCTTTTGGAACCTTACTCATCATACTGGATAGCCTTCTCCAGTGTTAAAATATGGTGAGGTGCTTAGTCTTAATGCAGCTTGATATGCCATGTTTTGCTGATATTCACATGAGATAACTCTTCTACTAAAGAAAAATGGAGCAGGGGTGGATTGGGATGTAGGAAGAGAGATGGGGAGGGGAAATAGGAAGGGGAAACTGCAACCAGGATGCAAAATAAATCAATTTAAATAAATTAATTAAATGTAAAATACATTTATTATGTTCTTTTCCCTGACCATACACTCTCTGATTTGAAAATATTTACTTTTCTGTATTTTTCAATTGTATCTGAGGTAAAGAGTGATTGTGCCTAGAGCTTCGCTTCTTCCCTTCCCTTCCCTTCCCTTCCCTTCCCTTCCCTTCCCTTCCCTTCCCTTCCCTTCCTTCCCTTCCCTTCCCTTCCCTTCCCTTCCCTTCCCTTCCCTTCCCTTCCCTTCCCTTCCCTTCCCTTCCCTCCCCTTTCCTTTCCATTCCTTTCCTTTCCATTCCTTTTCTCTTCTCTCCTCTCCTGCCCTTTTCTTTTTTCCTCCCCTTCCTGCCTACCTGCCTGCCTGCCTTCTTGTCTTCCTCCTTCCTTCCCTCATTTTTCTTCCTTTCTACTTCTTTTTTCTCTACTTTGCTTTATTTGTTTTGAGAAAGGTTCTCCCAGTATAGCAAGGTTACTGTGGGTCTAGGTGGATCTGCAATTTTCAATGTAAACTTTCCTTAGCTCCATGTGTCTGGAGTGGAGGAGATTATCAGTATACCTGCTTAAAAATAAGCTTACAACCTCAAACAATAACCTCATAGTCATTATCTATTATACCTCTGTGCATGAGTGTAGGGTTCTGAGGGACATTTACAGCATTCTTCTTTGGCAACTTGTTTTTCTTCTATGAGTATAATGCCCCATTGTGTAAAAGCTCTTCCCCAGTGCCCATTATATTCTAGGTGATATCCCACCAGCTGTAGATGCTTGTCATGGGTGTCTCCTTGTTAACTGATGATTTGTATGCCTCCCCAATGAATATACCAAGATACAAGCTTTATAATCAGGAGCACCAACATAAGTCAGAACTGGATGTAAGTAAGTTACATGGGAAATGGAACATTCATTAAACCATATGGTATATAATAAAATTTAGAATGTTTTACATAATTACAATGGATATTTTAAGACACAGTCGGTTTTGTACAAAATGAGACAGAAATAATTCTATTAATAAAGATTTGCAGACTGGGAGCAAGGGAGGTGGCTCAGTGAATAAAGCTCTGATCATTTGAGGGTGAGGACTGTGGTCTGAAGAAATGGCCTCTTGGCATTCCAGTGTGAAGCTCGAGTGAGATGGGGCACCACATGGCAAAATGGTTACTGTGCAGAGCTAATATCCATGAGCACTGGCTTCAGTGTCACCCTGCTTCAATGACCGAGGTGGAGAATCACTGAGGAAGACTGCTAACATCAGACCGTGGCTTCCATAAGCATTCACACCCATACACCTGCCCAGACACACATGTGCCCACATACTCACAAACATACACTTATGCACAACTCCCACACACATGCAAAAGAAGTATGCATAATAATAGAAACTAATTATTTAACTTATCACCACATAAATGAGCAAACATCATAGTCTCTTATGCACTATTTCTCAGATCTGTGACTTAAAACACTTCACTAACTCTGACTGTGTGCCAGAAATCTATTAGGTATTGAATGTACACTGAGAGGAAAAACACTGTGATTCTTCATGAAGTTTGCTTTGTAGGCTCTCTTTTGCTTAACTTCATTTATTTTAATTTTCTCTAAGGACAAACTGGTGTTTTGTTTTTCCTTCCTACCTCCTTTGACTGTCAAGGATGCAGAGAGATTCAACATTTTCCACCGCAAAATGAATAGTGTGCATGCAGCAACCACTCCCCTTCCACATTTCCCAAAGCTCCAATGCCTGTAGCTGTGGAAGATCGTATTACTGACAGCAAGCCTCTTAGAGTACGGCTGCATCCTTTTAGTGCCCAGCTATGTGCTCTTAATGAGAAGTTATGCCCTACATTTCCTTTTGTTTCAGGGTTCATCATGTAACATAGAACAAACTCCATACAGACTGAGTGGAATGTAAAAGAACTTCTAAGTTTAAATTGGCTGCTAGATACTCACACTTCATTTTGAAACCTTGGCATGCCTGGGTAACTGTGGTGAAAAATTTGTGGGAGTGGCCAGCTCTTCAGAGGAAGCTCACAGCTGACACTTCCTGGGTGGCCAGGAACCAGAACCAAACACAACTGCCTGTCTCCCACCAAAATAAATAAATAAATAAATATAAAAAAGCCAGTGGAATGATTCCTAATGATATTCTTCTATACTCATAGATCAGTGCCTAGCCCAATCACCATCAGAGAGTCTCCATCCAACAACTGAGAGGAGTAGATATAGACATAAAGAGTCAAAGAGTAGGCAAACCTTGAGGAAACCCTCAGAAGAATGGAGGAAGAATTATAGGAGCCAGACACCAGGAGGCCATGGCTGACAGAATCAACTAAGCAGGGCTTATTGGGACTCACAGAGAGTGCAATGGCAATCATCAAGCATGTATAGGTCTGAGCTATGTCTTCTGTATATATGTATAAAATGGTTGTATGGCTTGAAGGAAGATATTAAAGCTCTATATTCACTTAGATGTTCTGGATTTCAACTGAAAATAGCTATTATTAAATTTATTTTCATTTGAAACATACAATTCATTAAAATAAGCCTTTTTATCCATTTTGCTGACTACAGTTTGTCATGGGGAGCAAACAACTTTTTCATAAATGCACAAAAGAGAGTTTATTGGCTTTGTGCTATTCATCTATTAAGAATATTATGTGTATGCTGACGAAGGGTATTGAGGGTGAGGCTAATGGCCCTTGCTGTAGGGAAGGTAGTTCATTTCTGCTGACTATGACAAGTCACAAAGCTGTTTTTAAAAACCAAGCAACACACTTCCGTAATGAACTCATGACACCCAATAAATCACTGAAAGGTCATGGTTTAGGGGAACCACCATGTGTTTCTCTCACCGTGTGACTCAGCTTTCAGCATGCTATGTCCAAGTCACAGGTATAGTTATCTAAGAGTACTCCCTTAGTCGTCAACAAGCCAATCCTGAGTGACTTTCTTATATTCCAGGCACTTTCCAAGGGAGTAAACCCCAAACTGAAAGCACTACGCAAGCTCTGCTTCAGTTCTGTTTGCCGAGATTCCATAGGGCACAGTCGTGTGACTGAACACCACACCATGCAAATGTGTAATAGCAGCCCATCACTGCAGCTTGTCAATCCAACAGTGCATGCATGCATGTTCTCGCACCACCATTTATGAGCATGAAAACGCAAAAAAAGCCTAAATAAAAATAAAATCCAGACAGTATATAAAAAAGTCAAAATTCTTTACTCTGTAATAAACTAAAAATTGTCTTTTTTTCAGAGTGCAGATCAATAACCCACGTTCTTTCATATTTAAAATAGACAGAATGATTTCCCATATTAATGAGTAAAACTGAGGGTTTGTGATTACATTATTTTAAAAAAGTATGTAACTAGAGGTGCTTGGAGTGTTGAAGAAAAGGGTCTCATTGTCCAAGGCCTATGCTTTACTTCTCAACAGTGGGATACATACAGGGAGCTTATGAGCCTCAGTCAGGAGGACCGAGTTGATAGTCTACTAATATTTAATTTCTGTGTTTGTTGGAGGATAATATAAGTTAATATTTATGTGCATTGTGAATGTGTTGTTCAGGTTTTGTGGCCCCTTGTCATTCTTTCTTTTCTAAACAGATGCTCATAATCAATGCCCTTGAAAGAGGAGTTTTTCTCTTAATATCCACCAAGCACCAATGGAGATGCCAATTCTGAAAATACTGCAGGCAAAGCTACTTCCACCGTTGGCATTCTCTGTCCAACTACAAACACTGTAGCTGTACTAACCATTTATTTCTTCTTTCATTTGTCTTTTATTTCACTTTTGTGACGTGAGTTGGACTCAGAAGAGTGTGCTGGATTTGAGTCCAGTAGAGAAGGCACAAGTCAAACCTGGGTTGACCGTTTTTAAAAAGATTATTAAAACATCTGACATCTTTGCCACCTCAGCAATTGTAGCACAACTGCACTGAAAGCTGGGGCAGCTTTGGAGTGTGGGTGTAATGAAACTTGCATCTACTCCAACATGAGACTTCAAAAAGTCTTCACCACCCTGTGCATGCCCAGCGCGTAATAATTATCTCTCTCTCTTCTGCGCCTGTCCCTTTGCTTTTTCTTTATGTCTGTTCCCTTGCTTCATGTTAATCACTACACAAGGATTACCTGCTTTTTTGGTGATGTTCAATGGGACCTGGACACAGAAGTCAGTACAGTAGACACTGCCATAGCTCTGTCAGGCCCTTCTGTATGTCTTTTTGAAGAACCATGTAAAATATTCTTCTGGAATGTTAGGAAAAAACTGCTTAACTGGTGCCTATTTGTATCCTAGCTATTCCTCCTGCCACATCAGCTTTCCTCAGTCCCATACCTGTGCGAATCAATTAATGCCTCTCAAGAAGACACATCTCAACTGGCTTGAGATTTCAGTATACCTAAGGAAACACCTCAGTTCACCTGGCTTGCCTGCATGTTTTCTAGCTTCCTAAGTAACACTGGACAATCCATTTATTTCAAGCAGGACAAGAATTACCCTATCATTGCTGGTTCACACTTGAGGGCAACACTTGCTTTATCCGTCTACTTGGTGACATCTTTCATGTCCATATCTTGCCTTCTGTGTTCCACTGATGTTTTTTTCTAAAATAAGCAGTCAAAATTATCTATGATGCCCAGTTTTTATTCTTGCCTTTTTTCACTTCATTTTACATTGATTTAGTTAATTCAAATGTGATTTCATATCTTATTTTCAGTTTCTCCTGTCCCTCCTTCCTCTTTATTTTCTATAAGAAAAATAACTAAAAATATCTCAAGACATTTACTTTAACATTCTGTCCTCCATAACCTTTATCTTAAAATTAATCATTGTCCCCCCTAGTTTTTAGGATATTTTTCTAATCCAATATTTTTCAGGATCAATAGTCATAAAGATAATTGTTTTTTTCTGTGAGTTTTACTATTTAGTTAAATCTCTTACAGAACAGACTTCAGAAATTCCAGATCCTTGGAAGAAAGCAATATTTTTATAAAAGTTAAGGAAATTTACATATGAGCTAGAATGTATCCCACATTACGCATCTTTTCAGCATGTCTCTGTCTTGCTCAAAGTTACCAGTTAGAGCTCACAGTGACATGTGACTGGTCTCCAGTTAGAGCTCACAGTGACACGTGACTGGTTACCAGTTAGAGCTCACAGTGACATGTGACTGGTCTCCTGTTAGAGCTCACAGTGACATGTGACTGGTCTCCTGTTAGAGCTCACAGTGACATGTGACTGGTCTTCAGTTAGAGCTCACAGTGACATGTGACTGGTCTCCAGTTAGAGCTCACAGTGACACGTGACTGGTTACCAGCTAGAGCTCACAGTGACTGTGACTGGACTCCAGTTAGAGCTCACAGTGACATGTGACTGGTCTCCAGCATTTATCAAGATTAGAGCTGTCTGTGGTCCTCAGCCATGAAAATGAAACAAAGTCTCACTAACTATGTCAGTATTTTGTTAAATACACACACACACACACACACACACATACAAGATAATGAAAGAGGAAGAAGAGAAAAAAGGAAAGAAGAAAATCATGAAGTGTGCACCTCACTCTTCAGTGGACTTTTAGGATGTCTTTTGGTATGGAGACATTATTTCATTTTTTATTTTACAGCATGTATCTTACTTAACATGGAAAATAGTAAAATATTGATCTTGTATATAATGAGCAATATGTATTTTCCCATAAGAATAAAATTGAATAGTATCCTTGTAATAAGCATAGTAAAAATACCTTTTAGAGAAGTAAAATTAGTTTAGTCAGAAACCTAATACACCCATGATTCTGATAACCAGAACCCAGTGATGTGACCTACTCAAGAAAATGAGACTCAGACCTAGAACTCCATGATGCCCACATATAAGCAGAGACAAGAGCAATCCTCTGCTCTGCACATCTGCAGAGATCCCACTTTGTCTGCCCTGTAGGCAGCAGGAGAGTCTCCCCCAGAATCCTGACCCTCGGAGACTGCAGTTTAGAGACTGGACCTGACCTTCAGAAGACACATGACACAGGTGAGCAGCCTTGGAGGGGTAAGCTTAGGACAGTAGTTAGAAATTTAGTGTATTAACTTTGTAGGATGACCCTCAGCATACTACCATGCAACTTTTGTTTTACTAACTACATGTATCTACCTTCTTGTTATGAGAATCAACTATGATGCAAAATTTAGAAAGTATTATTGGGAAAGATATCAAACTTAAATCATATTTTATTCATTATGGTACTATATGCATGATGTGTATTGAGGGTATGGAGACTGATTGACAACTTGGCGTCAGATTTCTTCAACCTAAAGTTTTTAGGATCAAACAAAGATCAACAAGCTTTATGTATCAAGAACTTTTACCCGAAAGCTGGGCGGTGGTGGCACACACCTTTAATCCCAGCACTCGGGTGTCAGAAGCAAAAGGATCTTTGTGAGTTCTAGACCAGCCTGGTCTACAAGAGCTAGTCCTAGTACAGACTCCAATGCTAGAGAGGAGCCCTGTCTTGAAAATCAAACAAACAGAAAGAACATTTACGTGCTGAGCTATGTTACCCAACTGACATCAAATTTTAAATGAGTTGGCTAGCCATAGTAGAAGAGGGTCATTAATAGAGTTCATCCACCAGAGGGTGAGTTTTTAAATTATTCTGAGGATTTTGTAAATGAGGCCAATGGATTTTATCATCTCTTCCCTGTAATTCCTTCCACTTTCCCCCAAAGTTTCCTTCTCAAAGCACAATATTTTCAAATTCACCTACTCTTCCTTGATAGGTAATTCTATGCCATATATTCTACAGAGTCCAGGATGTTCCTGGATTTTTAGAGCCTCGATGTGTGTTGTGGTATAGATGCCAACTTTGAGGCACCCACAGTCACACATTCTCTAAACTCTTCCTGTACTGCAGAAGTTCATTGATGATGGTGAGGCTTGCAATTAAGGAATATCATAGAGCCAACCCTTGGCTATGCAATGTGATCTTACCTCTGCAGCAATTCCCACAAGTTATCTCTGTACATCAATGCAAGAAGCACTAGGTTCTATATATTTTCCTGATATGAGCAGGAGTCAATGATAATTCTAAAATTGCTTAACTGTTCTAAGGTTCTCTCATTTCATAACCTGTGAGCTGGGTATCTCATAGGATACAACAAATTAAACAGGCAACACAAGCCAAAGACTTGGAGAAAGAGAGGATTTCCGTCACTTTATCATCAGTAACAGCTCTTGAAATGTATCTCTCTAGGGCTAAAATTTGATTCATTTGTTAAAACAGTTTTAAAATTTGGATTTTTAAATTGATATGAGCATTTATAAAATATATTAATTCTAGAGTGATGTACAGTGCCTTTTTTGTTTTTATTTTTTAAAGATATGAGGTTAGAGTTTTGAAAGTACTGTTATCATCTGAAAGCAATATTGTGACTGGTAAAAAGAAACACACTGGGGGTCTAAAAAGATGTCTCTGTGGCTGAGGACACTTACTACTTTAGCAAAGGACCTGAGCTCGGTTTCAGCATCCATGTCAGGAAGCTCACAATGGCCTGCAATGCAAACTCCAGGGCATCTAACAAATCTAGCCACTGTGGGCACCTGCACTAATGAGAACAATTGCACAGACATATAAATATAAGAAATATTTAACCTGCTTTTGATCATTTGAAGAGACAGCCTGGTTATGACACAGAGACTAGGTGAACTTATGTCTGAAAATCAGTCAGACTGGTGAGCAGCTCCAGCTATGGCCTTGCAGGTGGACTCTGGCTTGCAGTATCTCCAGACCACGACTGCTCTCTGTGTGAAAGAAGATAGTTTACATTTTCAAGGATGCCTGTTGATGCATTCAGTGAACCTGCTAATTCACAACTTCATAATTAGGACACATAATTTCAATTAGCATGAGATTCCCAATGCGATTACAAAAAATTTCCTGACCAATTTCACATTTCTAGTAGAAAATATGCATATATGTTTAAAATCTACAACAAAATTTCCCTATTATTTCCAGTTACTGATGTGTAAGCATGTTTAAAAACAAAACTGACTGAAGCTTATGCTTCCATACAATATCTAGATAGTCCTGTGTAAAGAGACTTAGAGTGAGCCCTGAACAAGGGAGAAAGCTTTTTGGATCGTGGTCCTTCTCCAGGATAATGACAGGAGAGTCTATTTTAAGACTTGCATTTAACGATTACTTCTTTTTAATTAAGCACAGTTCTTAGATAAAATGGCACCATGCTGATGATCTTCCTCTTCAAAGTCATGGCAACTTCATAGCAAACTCAGGTAGGAGCTAGTAAATGCCAACCAGTATCAGTAATTTTCTAGAATATTCTGCTGACAAACTCTTATTAATACTTCTTGCAGTGATGTTGCTTTTATTGCTATTCTCTGTGTCATCTCTCTGGTTCCTTCTCTAATCCAAACCCCACATAGGAGCAAATTTTTGACTGTGGACTCAGTATCCAGCAAAATAAAACAACTGCTGAAAATTACGGTAAACCAAGAGACATCATTGTTAGGAATCCAACGAAGTTTCAGTGGTTTACAAGACTTTGATTTGTTTACAGTGATCGACCTTTCTTCTGGACTTTTCACCATTAGCTCCTGCCCTTGTTTATTTGTTAGATCAATGTTCTTGTCTCTGCATTTTCCTGCACTTATCTTCCTAGCCAGTCAACATCAGCTTCTCAGTGAAGCTCCCACTTTTCCTACATTTCTCACAAAAATTTCCTTCTTTCTTTGTTTACTTGCATTCCAAATAACCCCCCATCTTTTTATAAATTATCCGAAAGCTATGACCTCACTTATTTCTACCCATTTTTACAGTAAACTGACCTATCAGTGCCTAACAAAACAAAATAAAGTATGTACTTGCCAGGACTTTTGTGTCAAAACTGAAAGATAAACTTTGTTCTATTTGTTCTTAAAATAAGAATATTAGAAGCATAGGGTAATTGCTTAGCTTCCTCAGAAAAAATTGACTCACAGGTGGAAGCATTGCATTATAAATTGACTCATTGCATGAACACCTGCCATATGCTTTTTATTGTTGCTTGTATTGTTTTATACAAATCAATTTTATCATGTGTAATATTAAATGGAAAAGATAAAATTTAGAACAATATTGTTGTAATTTGAATATAATTGTCCCCTATATTTTCATAGGAAGTGGCACTCTTAGGAGATGTGGCTTTCTTGGAGTCACTATGGCATTGTTGGAGGAAGTGTATCACTGTGGGGGTGGACTTCGAACTTCTGTGTGCTCACATTACCACCCATTGTCTCAGTCAACTTCCTGCTGCCTGTAAGATATACAGTTTTCAGCTACTCTATCATCACATCTGCCTGCATCCCTCCATGGTCAAGTCGTAGGAAGACAGGGGAGTTCTTCCCTATCAAAAAAGGCTATGATGTTAAAAGTGCTTTAATACAAGAAGAAAAGTTTCTGGTAATCACTATTTCTGTTCAAAAGTCAGATATATGGTATTTCTATACGCACTGAATTATAAGGATTCTTTAAAATTACCTTCTAGAAATGCACCTTATGTTACCTGCTGAAATTGATTTTGAAAAACCTACAGCCTTAGCCTCAATTTTAAAGGACAGCTACTTCCTATGAAAATTAAATACATTAGCATGCATACTGTGATATTTGTCCTTTGTTGTCAACTTGACTGAATTTAGGGTCACTTATGAGGAATGCCTCTGCTTTTGCTATGAGAGTCTTTCCAAAGCGGATTTTACCTGAAGACAGAAGGCCCATCCTGAGTGTGAACAGCACCGGCCATGTGCTGGGGTCCCAGACTGAATGGAAGGGACGAAAGAGAAAGTCTAAAGATTGCCAACCCTCCCTCTTCTCTGCATCCAGATCCCATCTAAGTTTCATCTCCTTGAATCCCACCATAATGGACTATACTCTTTTAGGTTAGGAGACCAAATAAGTCCTTCCTCTCACCAACTGCTTTTTGTCGGGCATTTGTTCATAGTAGTGAGGAAACTAATGGATAGAAACAACTTATTAGTTAAGTTTACTTAGTTTTAAGTTTATAAACCTTTCATTTGATATCAGAAGTAATTTTGTTTTACTGAGGAACTTAAACATTCTATCAATATTCATATTCTCAAATACACCTCCCAAGGTCAAGTCCCACCCTTCTGAGACAGTTTCGTTCAGTGACTATTCACTTAGAAACCCTCACAGGACATGACTTTCTGAAGAGAAGACTGCTAACACAAGCACTAATATCAACAATTAATAAATGGTACCATAAACGTCTGCATGGCAAGGAAACTGATATTCAGACAAAGCAGCATTCTACAGAGTGTGAAAAGGTTTTATCAGCTACACATCTGATAAACGCCTAATAAGCAAAATATATAAAGTAGTCAGAAAACTGGATATCAAATAATAATAATGATAGTGATAATAATAATAACAGAAAAATTCCCGGAATCCACAAGGTTGTCCCCAGCTAAGCCCTAAACAATAGTGGAGAGAGTGCCCAAACTGACGTTGCCCTGTAGTCAGATTTATGACTATCTTAAATGTCACCATAGAACCTACTTCATGGAAGCAGAGGCAGAGAGCCACAGTGGAGCACTGGGATGAGCTCCCAGAGTCAAAGAGTGGAAGGAGTAAGAATATGAGCAAAGAGATCAAGACCATGATGGGGACACCCATGTAAACAACTTACTTAAGCTAATAGGACTTCACCAGCTCTGGCCAGACAGGGAAAAAACAGCATAGGACAAAACTAGTTCCTTTGAATGTGGGTGGCAGTCATATGGCTGGGGAAGACTGTGAGGCCACTGGCAGTGACAACAGAACTTATCCCTACTGCTTTTATTGGCTTTTGGGAACCAATTCTCTTTGGAGGAATACCTTAATCAGCCTAGATATAGTAGGGAGAGCCTTGGTCCTTCCTCAAAGCAATGTGCCTTACCCTTTCTGAGGAATGCATGGGGGATGGAGTAGAGGAGAAGGGTGGAGAGAATGGGAGGAGAGGAGAGAGTGGGAACTGGGACAGGTATGTAAAATAAAAAGATCATCTTTTCATTTTTTAACTAAAATAAAAAGGAATAATAATAATAGCCAAATTAAAAAATTAGGAGTGTAGTGTAGTGAAGAGTAGACTATGGGAAATGGAAGGGAACGTTTCAGGGTCAGGTAAAAACCGGCATAGAAGAATCTCTCAGGAATCTACAAGGATGACAATAGCTAAGACTCCTAACAATAGCAGATACATAGCCTAAACTGGCTATCTCCTGTGACAAGTCAGGTGTTCAAGTGGAAGGAGCTTGACAGCAACGGAACAGCAGAACCTTTGACCTACAGTTTGTCCTGCCTATGGGATATGCTGAGTTAATGGTGTCCTAGAGATTAGTGGAGTGACCAACCAATGACTGGTCTAGCCATGTTTTGTTGATGCTCATGAGAGATCTACACTTTCCTATACAAAAAAGAAGGAGAGGGGATGGAGAAATGAATCAGAGGTTAAGAGCACTGACTGCTCTTCCAGAGATCTTCAGTTCAATTCCCAGCAACCACATGGTGGCTCACAACCATCTGTAATGAGATCTGGTGCCCTTTTCTGGCCTGCAGGCATGGAGGCTGAACACTGTGTACATAATAAATAAATAAATCTTTTAAAAAAATTGGAGGAGAAATGGATTGGGAGGTGGGAACCAAGGGCTAGGGGTTCGGAGAAGGACTGTGAGGAGAGGAGGGAGAGTAAACTGTGGTCAGGAAGTAAAATAAATATTATTAGTTATTATTATATGTAAATATTATTATATGCATTCCATCCTATCAGAGTTGCTGCTTTATTCATAATAGCCACAAATTGAAAAAAAACATAAATTTCACTCAACAGAAAAGTAAAGGAAGAAAATGTGGTACACTCAGAGGGTGGAAAAATTAAACTCAGTTATTTGAAAAATGCAATGAAATTCACAGGTAATTGGATGCAACTATTGTGACTGAGATAATTCAGACACAGAAAGACAAATATGGTATTATTTACTTACACATGGATATTTTCTATTAAAGCACTGATAACCAAGCTACAATGTGTAAACTGACCGTGTTTAAGAATTAAGGAACTGTGTGCATGTATGTGTGTGTGTGGGGGGGGCAGATGGACCTTATTAGGAAATGAAACTAAACATGCAGATATAGATGGGATTCTAGAATGGGAAGATAAAGTGTAGAGGGGAGAGCAGGTGGATCTAAGGAGGGACAATGAGGAGAGATGGGTAAAATTATAAAATATTTGAGGGGTAGTATGAAAACCTAATATAGTGTAAGGTTCTTAAAATACATATATATCTGTTGGTTATCTATATTAAATCACTAAACAATGGGGAGACAGAGCCCCAGTAACCTTCACTTGTAACCAAATGAATCTGCTAGTACCGGGTTTGGGTCACATCTAATTGAGTTGTTGACCCAAGTTGTCCCAGAGGAACCCCCACACAATGCTAGCTGTTGCCAAGACTGTAGGTTCTCTCCACAAATTGACTGCATGCCCTTATTGTTGAAGTCAACTTATATAAAACTGAGCATCCTTTGGGTATACCCAAAAGTGGTTTTGCTGGTTATTGAGCTAGGTTGTTTTCTAATTTTCTGAGAAATCACCATACTGATTTCAATAGAGATTGTACCAGTTTGCACTCCCACCAGCAATGGAAGAGTGTTCCCTTTACCCCACATCAAACAAATGTAGAGAAACTCACAGCGATCCCATTGAAATCAGGAACAAGACAAGGTTTTCTACTCTCTCCATCTTGAAGATCTAGCTAGAGCAATAAGACAACAAACAGAGATCAAGGGTATAAATCAGAAAAGAAGAAGTCAAATTCTCACTAGAAAGTTATTTGTTTTATAATGAGATACAGAAAGGTGGTGGAATCCAGATGAGAGGAGAGGTAGGGAGAAACTCGAATGAGTAGAGAAGGGAAACAATAATAAGAATATATTCTGGAGAAAAAAAGATATCTACTTTCAATTAAAAAAGAAAAAAAGAAAATTTAGGAGTTTATCAGGGTTTCTTTTTATGAAGTATTTACTATTCATTTATTCTATATACCTTTTTCATCATATATTTTGACCTCATTCACTTCTTTATCCCTTTGCGTCTGCTCCTGCACACTTCACAAATAAAACAAAATTTAAGAGAAAAAAGAAAAAAAGAATAAAGTAAGGGAAAAACTTAAAAGTCCCATAAAGAAAATCTCAGTGTGACACAGTGAGTCATACCACAAACTCCTTTGTCTGTCTACCTTTACTTGCAAGTGTTCATTGCAGAGTCATTGGTCTGGTTTGAGGCCTCTGGCTTCTGCTACACTATCAATGCTGGGCCCTCTCTAGGGCTCTTCTCGGATATCCTGTTGTGGCCCTGTGTTGTGAAGACACTGCAGTTTTGGGTCTGCAGGTCAGATACCTCACTTGCTGCAGGAGATCATAGATGGGGTGGATTATGGGACAGGCCAAGTTATAATCTTGGTACTGAGCTGGAGAAGCTGTAGGATTAAACTGATAGATGGGAAATGGGGACAGCTCTCCCGTGTTTACAATTTGGGGGCTGTCTCACCCACACCTGCACTAACCAGGTGGCTCTTTCACTCCTATAAGCACAAGGCCAGTTCTCCTGTCTGCCCTAGATCTTGATGGGTGGGGGGTGGGGAAGGGCAATTCTCCATCACCCATGCTGCCACAAGATAGACGGGTAGTAGAAACAGCTCTCCCATGCTCACAAATTCAGAGCCAGCACACACACAGCTGCGTTACTAGAGTTTGCTCTATTGTGCTGCCCTGACGAGGTGTAGGGCTTGCTCTCCTAAATGTTGCAGTGGGTTGGGGTCCGGGATAATTCTCCCACTCTTATGACCACAGGGCCTGCTCTCCCACCGGCCTCAGACTTTGATGGGCAGGCAGAAGGGCATCATTCCCCTGTCCATGCCACCACAAGACAGTTGAGAAGTTGGGAGACCTGTCCCAAACTCACAACTTCGGGCTGGCACACTCACACCCGTTCTACTAGCGTTGGTTCTATTGTGCCGCCCTGGAGAGGTGTAGGGCCTGCTCTCCCAAGTGCTGAAGCCGGTAGAGGTCGGAAGAGTTCTCCTGCTCTTATAATCACCCAGACCAGTTCTTCCACTTGACCCAGGGGTTGCTGGATGCCTGCGAAGAGTACCAGATAGAAGGGTAATGGGGCCATTTCTCCCGTGCTTGTTACTTCGGGGCTGGCTCACCCACAGCCCCACTAACATGGTTGGCTCTATTGTGCTGCCCTGGTATGGTTCAGGGTCTGCTTTCATAAGCATTGGAGCTGATGGGGGTCAGGGATGGGTTTCCACACTCATGACCACAGGGCCAGCTCTAACATCTTGCAGGGTTTCGTAAATCAGTAAAGCAATAGTCTGAACCTATTTAAACCAAAATTTAAAGGAGGGGATGGGAAAAAATGCAAATGTATAGACAACATCTCTATCAGCAAAATAAATTCAGATATTGTTAATATTAAAAAACAAAAATGAAATCCTCACTCACTAATCTCATTAGTTCATCAGCATCTCTTTGATACTTCCATCCTACCCAAACCTAAACATGGCAAAGTCATCTATACTACATAGGCACTCCGGCCCACTCTTCTATGACCACCGAGACTCTACTCAGATTCCAGCAGCTTTTCAGCTTCCTTTGGCTCTCAGAAAGAGATTATTTTGTTGGTATTTTGTAGAATTAAGTACTGGACATCTAAAACCTAATGTGACTAACTGCAGTCTATGTAATATACCACAAGATATGTTAGTTACCAGAGGCATTTTACATAAAAACTTTTTTTCTTAGTTTCAATGGTGCCAATCTATAAACTATAATATTGATATCTTTATTTGCAGCACTTTTGTTTTTATATTCCCAGACCCTGCATTGGGAGAGAAGTGTAGAAGACACTTGAATGGGAGGCAATGATTAAAAGGGATGAAAGAGCAATTAAAGTGTATTTTACATGTCTAAACAGCTAATTAACAGATATAAAAGGGTCACTAGGCATATTAAAAGGATTAGGACCTTATCCATTTAAAATTTATATTTGCAAGTGTTCATGCCCTGAGTCTTCATAACAAACAAATGTCTGTTGGAAACTTAAAAGATATAATAATCTTTTTATGAATAACTAATAAGTGTATAAACCCACCAGAAAAATAATTGAGAATTTAAAGAAATTCAGAGTATTTCTGAGTTTGAGATTTTCCATTTATGGTGAAATCCTAGATCAATGGGGCCATAAACACAACACCTAATGGTTGTGATATATTGTTTCCAATGGATGCCAATGAGAGAGATGTAAGTTCTTAGTTAGCATCAGTAAACTCTGTCCTGATCAAAACTCAAGTTTCCCTTTTAAAGGTCTTTTATATCATCCATCTTCAGGGATGGTTGATCCATGTGGTCCCTATCCCGTTCATCTCAGAGCGCTTAGCACCAACATGCTCACTGAAGTCCGCTGTTAAACCTGTTCTCACTTCCCTTATTGCCCTCTCCCATGTAAAGACTTTCTACTAGACTAGAGTTAGGACTTTAAACCAAAAGGTCTAGGTCATAATACACTTCAACTGACTGAGTTTTCTCTGCTTCTATTATGAAGTTATTTTGATAACCAGTTAGATCCCTCAGGTTACATGGTGGATTACTGTGTTCTGTAAGACTTAGCTTATGCTCAATGTCTGAGCAAGGCCTTGGGCATTTGATCATTGTGTTGAAACAGTTGTCTTTAAGCACATTTTAAGTACTTGAGAAACCTTTGCTAGGGCATGTATCTAGAGTTGCTATTAATATTGGTTTGAAGACAATGCCAATTTAGGAACCAAACTTCACTGTCAGATACAATTATCAGGGAAGGTTTACAGAGGACAGTACACTCCTGCAGAGACTTCCACGGCTTCCTTTACTCAATCAGGGTATTTTAAAAACTTAAAGATGTATAATCAGTTCAGTCCTGCAAATCTGTGCAGTGTTCTTTCTCTCTGAAAAGACTTTAGAAGTTAATTGCACCAGTGGTAACTATGGCAACATTACAGAAGTGACTTACCCAAAACTGTCACACTCTGCTGATAAATATTAACTGGAAGCACAGGAAAATGCATAGCACCTTAATCCACAGTCTACCAATCCTCCATAGGCATTATGTGTTTTCTTATATTTAGGCTTTGCTCAAGGTCCCAGGTGTGTTCTTTTTTTGTTGTATGTTTTGCTTGTAGCTATGAAGGTAACTGAAATTGTACTAAGTACAGATGAAGAACACCTCACATATCCAATAATTTGCCTTTGCAGCTCTTAGATTTGTTGAGCCTGCCTCACATTGTTTCCTTAGCTAGTCTTCAGCCCTTGTGTTCTCTCATGGCCTCGCTTCTCCTTAGTATCTCAGAATAAAGCTTCAAACTGCTAAGCCTGACGGAGTTAATTAAATTTAATATAAAAGGCTGGAAACTGCATGATATGATTCTGGTAGGGTTTTAGTTATTATGAGAACTCCCTTCCTGGCTGGAATGCAATTACTTACTTCTAATTTTGCCTTTAAGTAGGGGAAGAAGAGAAAAACTCTTGATATTAGCCATATAAGAACTAGGCTCCACCCTTCTGACCTTAGTTAACCCTGATCAGTTCCCAAATACCTTCTTACCAATGCAATTTCACTGAAGTCAGAAATTCATAGGTTTAAGTCAATGCAACTCATTTCTCTCTCTTTGTGAGAAAAACCTTAAAAGTCACAAAAGTTTATCTTGGAATTCAGCTTTGTGTGCATACGTAGTCTATATCCACGGTTCCTGGCAATTATGGATTAAAATGTCTGAAGTAAGAAAGTCTAAACATTTGCAGATTCTTCTTCTTGTTCTTATTCTCTAAACAATAAAGCATTTGCAAAAGGTTTCATTGTGTCTGGTAACAATAGCAACAGAAATTAATGAAAGCTTACAGGATGATGTTTATAAAACATGCAAATTCTACACCACAAGCAACGTTGGATTGTGGTATTTGTAGGGGCTCTTGAAACTAAAACATTAAACAGAGAGTCAATCATATATTATATTGTTTATATTATGTGATTTATGATAAGAAAATCAGCTTTGTACAGCTTATTTTAGTTCATATAAGAATGACTCTTTCAGTTGAAAATGGGCAAAGATTTTTCAGTGGGGCTTGGTAGAGTGAGGAATGTGGATCTCAAACAAAGTTTCCCTGATGGTTTCCAGGTATCTCACAATATGTTGCTTTTACAAATAAGTAAAGAAAATTATTTAAATGGAGAAAGCTTTATTATTTTTTTCAGTGCCAAAGTTTTAGTGCATGGCTGCCTGGATCATTGTCCTTAGGCCTATGGTGTAAGAGAGCATTTTTTTCATGGTGGCAGGAAGAAGAGGTGAGCTAATGGACTTCTGCTCCTTCTCTTTTGGTCCATCTAGCCCAAGTTGTCGAATGGTGCTGACTACATGCAGAGTACATTTGGATTTACCATCTATGGAAAGCTCTCCCAAGGAACACCAAGTGTACCCTACCAATTTCCCAAGTATTTCTCAACACTAGCAAGTGACCATTATGTTTTTCTCTTCTCAGTTTCCTGCTCCTATAGAAGCAGATGTTTCACTAACAGCATATGCATCCATGGTTTCCTTATCACTCTAGGGTTTAGGAATAACCCTAAAGTTATTAGGTGAGTCAAGTGGACAAAGCTGTATTGACATAGTTTCCCTGAGGGGTTTAGTGGTTTCAAAATCCTACTATGCACAAGGTAACCAGTTAGGAAAAGACAATGCCTTGGATAAAGACACTGCTATGGAGTTTTGCAAGGCCTGTAGGACCATTCTGTGAATACAAATGGAAAACCAAGGAGAACCTCTGTAGTGCTGGAATGATTGGCTTTCATTTATACAAGCCTTCTCATTTCACAAGCTTACAGTGGCAAAGAAAGGCCACCCCATCGATTTTCATGGCTGCTTATGGGGACACCGATGGGCTATTAAAATGGTAAGTGGGTCTGGTTCTAGCAAATGGTTATCTATGTTAACTTAGGGGCAAATAAAAACGATCTCGACAGAGAAACAGAATTGTATTACTTTCCAAAGTGGGAGGATTTGACAAGAAGATTCAACTCTGACATGTTTTCTGCCTGGTGTAAGGAGATAATTAAAGCAGGCTGGAGAAAGGCCAGAAAGGGATGACAGCTAGTTAATCTAATGGTTCCTCCAGGGAGCTCAATTTCTCTGGAACAGAAACCCTAGCAAACTTTAACTGGTAATTCTCTTTTTCCTCTTTGCTTTCTGCCAGCAGATATCAATATGTCTAAATCTGCACACAGCAAACAGAAGTATGTAGGAACTGTGTCTCCATACTTCTGTCTCAGTACAGCTGTTACATAAACCTCTCTGTAATAATGCAAGTGATCCAGATTTGGGGTGAGTCTACAGTGTGTTAGTGAGTATTTGATTAGGGTACAGGGGCCCACAGACACACTGAGCCTTTGGAGTCCATTTCATCTGGATTTGTATATGTGCTTTTTCCTTTTGAGTAGACTGCTCAAAAATGGTATCAAGTCCAACTTGGCTAAAGGTTCAGTTAATGAGATATTACCCTTACCTGATACTGTTTGGGTGCCCAAGAACCAGAAACTAAGAAACCTTGGTCTAAGTAAAAAATAAACTTAAGCATAAAAAGATAAGAAGAGAAGAACCTTTTAAAGGTGAGCTCTGGACAGAAGAAGGTTGGGTGGGCTTTGAGTTTTATGGCCTGCCCCCACTTCCTGTTATCACCCTTTACTTCCTGTATATGGATGAAATGTGATTACTCTGATTCCTGAACATCAGCCAGCCTCACATTCCTGCCAACATTCCTTCCCTGCCATGACCAACTGTATCCCTTCTGAAACTGTAAGTTAAAATAAACCCTCTTTTACTCTCCTGTTATTTAAGGCTTGAGAATTGAAAAAATTAAAGAGGTAGATGCCCTTGTTCCTAAGCAATCAAGCATATGGGTAACACAGCCATAGACAAGTTCATGTGATGCAGTCTGGGCTCATAACTACATTTTTATTTGTGTGCCATCTTTACTGAACCCTAATATATTTAAATGCATGAATCAAAGTGTGACGTGTGTCAGCTCAAACTCCATTCCTGTGTTTTGTGTCTTGAGTGTGTGATGGCTTCAGCAGTAGCATCTTGTGAAATTCTGGGAGGTAGCAAAGAGCTGCAGCAATAGGCTGTGTTTGGTGAGTCTCTTTGACACCCTAGTTAACAACCCTAAGAGAGTTTCCTGGTGTTTGTCCCTAGTATTTAGACAAATGTACTCCTTGTATAAGGAGGTGAATACTACCTATCTGAAGGGAAATGCAACAGTGTGCAGCTCAGCTCATTGTCCCATGCTTCCTTTTGTCCACAAACGTAACTTTAACATGATACCAGCATAACTGCATGGCTTAGAAGGATAATTACTTCACTAACGTGATAAAGACTCCATTCAGCATACAGTACATTCTTGGTAAATGATACTCACCATTATGACAAATTATAATCACTTAAAATAACACTGCAGACATGCTATTGTCACATCATTTGGAAGTCATAAACTGCAGCATGGACAGAAAGCATGAGCTACATCTCATCCTGCATTGTGAGACTTTCCTGCTGAGATTGAGAAACTCCCTAAAGCATGACTATGGACTGACTGTGGCTAGGAAGTGCAAATGACTGTCAGAAAACTCCTCTCAAATGAGGCAGGTGTGAGCCTCCTAGAGTCCTAGACATGATTTCTAAAGGTGAGAATGAGGAATTATAACTGCAGTTCATTATAGAGAGGGTTAGGAATCATTTGCTATTCAGTACTGCTGCTTATAGGAGATCCAGTTTGTTACCAGGAAAAAGTGACTTCCACACAGCAACATCTCTTTTATTATGTGGTTTCATCATTCTCAGAGACTTACAAAGACTTATTATGAAATGAGTTAAGTTTTATAGACCTGACTTAGCTTTGAACATCAAAATAATGATTTAAAAACAACTTGAAATAAAGTATGATTTATACTGATATAAGTAAAAGTTAAAGATCATGACATAGAGAGTTTTAAAGAGTAAGTTTCACATTCAAAACAAACAAAACTAATCCTAAGGCAAAAATTAAATTTGTGAGGGTTTTCTGTAAAGCATGGAAGATGCGGCCCATCCTGGTGAAGTTCCTGAGGATGTGTGCATAATTTATGTCCCCACCTTTTGCTGTCCATGAGACATGAGGAAAGGGCTCAGCCTAAAGAAGCATTCCTGTGATGAGGTCTCTGGGAGATAGCCTCCTTAATTTAGACTAACATGTAAGGGATGCTCAATTTTCTTATAGTGTAAATAATTCTGAAGGCTGGTGTATAAAATTTGTATGTTTTGTAAAGGACAACTATTCTCAGTTTTCTTCCATATACATAAAAGTCATGAAAGTAAAAAAGACTCCTTCTGGAAAGAGAAAGTAGAAGAGGAAGAAGAGGAAGACGAAGAAGAGGAAGAGGAAGAAGAGGAAGAGGACCAAAAGAAGTGCCTGGAAAAACAGTTGTTCAGTAGGGGTTGTTTATTAGGGGTGAATATGAGCAAAGTACATTTTTATAGAAAGAAACATGTCATAGTGAAAATATTGTTTTATAGTCAATATAAAATATATTAATAAAATGAATAAAGGAAAATGCACCATTTTCCTCTATTTATAATAAATATATATTATATTTACATTATAAATATAATAAAATAATGTTTTATTATAAGCTTACCGGGTAATGCTCCCAGCATCTGTCTCAGGTAGATGATCCATGGTGTCTTCTAACTCTGCCTTCCTCCTCTCATGCTATAGGCCAAGCCAGTTTTCTTTATTTATTAACCAACAAAATCAACACATAGACAGAAGGACCTCCCACACCAAACTGGTGAGAGAAATAGCTAAATGGCTCCAGGAAGCAGGCAGTACTGAGTCATGGTGTTCTGCACACAGTGTTTGCATCTGGTCACTTTAGAGTCTATTTACTCTAAATTTCCCTAAACCCAGCTCTTCATCTCCAAAATAGGCTGAAGACTTTCACTTTTGTCCTCTTAGAAGGATTAAAGGAACAACATCTGTGTGCATTCCTCAGTGCACGTAGGGGCTCTCATTAATAGTGTCCTTTCTGCATCTAGTAAGAGCCTTTTTCTCCATGATTTCAACAACTAATTTTAGCATCTTAGGTGAATTTATTAACAAGACTGAGTGTGTGGAGAAGTTAGAAAAGGCCACTGGACGACTGTGTCTCAGGAGACACATGTGATACGAACAGAGGCCATGCCATACTGACAAGTAGCTGAAACACTGCACCACCCAGGGCACAATTCAGGCTTTTAAGCCTCCTCAGAGCTGGAGGTTAAGACACTGTGGTGGAGTTCACACTTCACCCTTTGCTGAGGACTAGTGGCACTTCCCTTGGGATCAATAAATTCAATCACTCAAAACAAAAGTGACTCATGGAAGCTGGCATCCTGAAAGTATCAGAAATAATCTCTGTCTTTTAAACTCAATAAATACAGAGCTGAAACGTGGCCTTAAGATATTCTGACCATGAGTCTTAAATGGAATACCATCTCCTCCCATGGATATACTTGCCATTAGACTCTGAATGGACACAGTGTGTATGGGAATAAAACTGTCTCTGACAAAAGTAAAGACAGGGAAAGACTTCTAGACCATGTGGAACATTGTAGATTAATTGATAATCAAGGTGACTGCAGCTAATTCCTTGGACCCCTATAGGAGGCAGTAAGACATACTTCTCAGATTATGCGAATGTAGAAAACACTGCCCTGCTCCACATCCCAAGGAGTAGATACTGGAGCAAGAACTCAAGACAGACTAAGGGTAGGAGCAGATGAAGTCCTGACAGATGGAAGTGGGCTGTATAGTAAAATATAAAATAAGAAGCAGAGGTTTGAAATAGCACTGAAGCTTTTAGAATCATCACCAGTGATTACATGAGCAGGTGATCTCACTTGGAGTCATCTGTATGAGCCTGTGGAAAGGATAGGACAATATTGAAGGACAGGATAATGAGAGAGTGATGTCAACTGAATAAGTTAAGAAGAACCAAGTGCTTAGTGGCAAAGCTACAGAGCAGAGGAGTATAACAGTGAGAGTAAACTTATTCCATTTTAAAGTGTGCTGTTGTCAAGTCAGGGGTAACACCAAAAGTCTACTTTTCTGTTTAGTGTTCTTTACTTTACTCCTTAAAAAAATGTAGCATTTAGTTTTAATAATATGGAGGAGTTAAATTTTCCTAGAAGAGAACTCAAAAGATCTGTATGGAACTGTCATCAAAAAAGATGAAAAAAGCCCAATATTTTAAAACTTTTAGCATTGATAATTTGTTCTCTACAAAACAAAACTGAGGAGAGGGAACCCGAAATGACCCTATCCTATAGCCGTACTGATGAATATCTTGCATATCACCTTAGAACCTTCATCTGGCGATGGATGGAGATAGAGACAGAGACCCAAATAGGAGCACCGGACAGAGCTCTTAAGATCCAAATGAGGAGCAGAAGGAGGGAGAACATGAGCAAGGAAGTCAGGACCACGAGGTGTGCACCCACCCACTGTGACAGTGGAACTGATCTATTGGGAGCTCACCAAGGCCAGCAGGACTGGGACTGAAAAAGCATGGGATGAAACTGAACTTTCTGAACGTGGAAGACAATGAAGGCTGATGAGAAGCCAAGGACAATGGCACTAGGTTTCGATCCTAATCCATGAACTGGGTTTGTGGGAGCCTAGCCTGTTTGGATGCTCACCCTCCTGGTCCTGGATAGAAGTGGAAGGACCTTGGACTTCCCGCAGGGCAAGGAATCTTGACTGTTCTTCATTCTCAAGAGGGAGGGGGAATGGAGTGGGGAGGAGGGGGAGAGAGGGAGGGGAATGGGAAATGGGGAGGAGGCGGAAACTTTTTTTCAACAACTAAAAAAATAAAGAAAAAAAGAACTGATAAAAAAATGTTAGTTGTTCTCTCTCCAAGACTATTAAAACCCACAGGTGAGTCCATGACAAGTGTGCTGAGAGGGCAATGAGCCAGGTTCTCAGCCTACATCTGTCAAGCATGACAATGTCACTGGATTTCATAATTGGGTAATTATTCTGAAATACCAGACATTCAAATGTGGAAAATGTCAGCACAGAATAAGTCACAAAAGAATGGTTTTACCCATGAAATATTTTCAAGATAGCTATTTGTTTTCCTTCCTGTATTCACTTTTGCACGGATGTTAAATCTCAGTTTTCATACTTCAAATTGAGTCATCTATATACAGCTTCACACAGTTTGGCTTATGGATGAAACACATGAATGGTTTTCTAAAGGCTTATAAAACAATGGGCATTTTCCATGAAGACAGGTTGCTAATTTATCAGAATTTTTTTTAATTTTCAACAATTCTACTAATCATAAATGCAGTTTACTCTCACTCAACTAATAACCCCTAGCAGAGGCACAAGCTGCATTCAAGATTCTTTCTGATGAACAGAGTGGTACAAAGCTGTTTCTTTGCCAGGACAAAGGACATGCTGCATGGGAGAGATATACAATCAATCTTGTAAAATAAATTTATTTACATTGTGTGAAATAATAATAATTTCACAGGAGAAAGATAAGGTCAAGGAGAAAAGTAAGTTTTCAGGAACAGAAAAAAGGATTAATATGGCACCTTCTAAAGACAAGAAAATACACGTGCTAAGGAATTAATTACTGTGATTGTCTTTTAAAAACCATCGAAGGCACAAGAAAAAGCAGATGCCAAGTCAGCCTTTGCTTGCCAAGGGAAGAGAGGTGAAGAGAGATGCAGGGAGTAAACAAGCTCAACTAGGACACTGTAGGTCATGGAGGACTGAAGACATGATTGGAAGTATAGGTCAAAAATCAAACACCAAAATATAAGAAGATAATCAGATGACTAGATTCTGAAGACAATGTATTCTTTGATGAGGCATTGGGATGTCTTATCACTCAAAGGTTCTTGTTGTCAAGCCTGATGACCCAACTTCCATTAATCCCTGTATCCCACACAGAGGAAGAAGAAAAATAAGTCTTCTATATTTCTTCCCACCACCACATGCATGCTATGGTATAAACACAGAAACATGAACATACATCAACATATAAAACACATACACTTACATACAAACTAATAAATATAGGGGAAAATGGAATCTTGAGAAGAGGTGAAGTTATCTTTTGATAATAATGAAGTGATCAGTGATCTCCCCACACAGGATTCCTTCATTGGGGATGTATTTTGTTTTTTTGTTTGTTTGTTTTTATACACTACTTTACATTAGCAGAATCAAGGACTCAAAAGTCAATCAGTTTTACAAAGTGGACACTTTGTGCATTCTATCACACATTACCTATGACTTGTCCTAATCCATTTTCATAAAGCAGCCTGTTATAGCATATATAATTCCTATTATAAGTGATGCTTTACAGAAGAAACATTTCTGTACCTGCCTGTGTCAATAATCCTCTGAAACTGGAAGTTGAAAGTCATTTTTTAGGTTCTTGTTTACAGAATCATGTCTCACAGGAAAGCACATTTTGTGTACATAGAATAAAACATCCTCAGTTATGGCTGACAAAATTTCAACAGCCTTTAGCTCACTCTCCTTCTGGAAGGCACTTGGTAGATGCTCTTATACAGAGAGTCTGTTGTGGATGCTGAACTCTACTTTCAATTCCATAAATGAGTCATTTAACCTTCGTACCCTTTAAAGACAGGAATATATTGTTCCCTGGACTATTTCACCTACTGAAACATCTATTGCTGAGATAATGTCTACAAAACTGAGAGAATGTCTCAGCACAAAGCAATTTGCTGCATTTTTGACCCTAAACCTGAAAATGAAACAGTTGGAAGCAGAGATGGGGGAGGAAGACAAATGTCTGTGGTTTTACAGAGATGGGTGATGAATGAGGAGGTCTATGATATCATACAGATGAGGACAGAGCAGTGTTCTATGATTTAACAGAGATGGGTGTTGAAATAAGCAGCAGTGGGGCTGCGTC
This sequence comes from Microtus agrestis, assembly GCA_902806775.1. NCBI lineage: Eukaryota > Metazoa > Chordata > Mammalia > Rodentia > Cricetidae > Microtus > Microtus agrestis. The sequence continues at coordinate 152,357 of CADCXT010004348.1, read as the reverse complement.
CCCAAAACCCCAGCCGCTTGCATGGCTAGCTTATGCCCTGAAATAATTACATGGACACTGTATTCTTTTAAGCACTGCTTGGCCCATTAGCTTCAACCTCTTAACCCATTTCTAATCATGAGAGTAAGCACCACAAGGTGCGCTTACCAGGAAGATTCTAGCCTACATCCATCTTGGGTCGGAGTTTCATCCCTCTGCCTCAGAGAGCAGAGCTATCCCATCTGCCCGCTAGACAGGAGCATGGTGTCTCTCTCTGAGGCATCTGGCTTTGAGCGGAGCTGCATGCTTTCTGACCTCACTTCCTCTTCCTCTCAGCATTTTCTTCTGTTTATTCCACCCACCTATGTTCTAACCAATCGGGACCAAGCAGTTTATTTATTGCTTATCCAATGAAATCAACAGATTGATATATGACACTCCCACATCAGATGGGGGATGGAAGCAGATATCTATGAATTCACAGAGGTGAAGATGCAAGAAGTCTATGAATTCACAGAGATAGGGGTCCATGACTTCACAGAAACATGGAAATAAGAGCAGAAGTTCATGACATCATAGAGAGGGTGGATTAAAGCAGAGCTCTATATCTTCATAGATATGGGGATAGAAAAGAAGTCTATGATTTCACAAAGATGAGGATAAAAGCACATGTTTGTAACTTCACAGCGATGAGGGAATAGAAGTCTATGACTTCAGAGATGGGGTGGAAGAGGTCAATGAATTCAGAGATAGTGCTAGAAGAAGTCTATGACCTAACAGGATAGGGGTGAAAAAAGTCTATGACTTCATAGAGATGGGGGTGGAAGAAGTCTATGACCTCACAGAGATGAGGGTAGAAGAAGTTGATGACTTCACAGAGATGGGAAAAAGAAAGAAGTTTATGACCTCACAGAGATAGTAATGAAATAAGTCTATGACTTTAAAGAACTATGGGACAGCATGCAGATGACTGTGACTTCACTGAGAATATGATGAAGGCAGAGTTTATGATTTCACAAAGGAGGGGATGGAAGCAAATATCTGACTTCACAGAGTTAGTGTATGAAGGGACATTTTGACCTACAGAAGGGATCTTGCTGTTCTGTGATGTTACAACAGTTGAAGGAAAGAGTCTTGTCTCTCTTTCATGTATTTATAATGATAGTAAATAATTTTAATTGACTTCAAAGTCACAGAGAAATTCAAAGACTGCCCAAAATATTTCCAAGGTAGATAACAAACGGACAAAAACTTCTTGAAGAATTTAATTTTGCTATTTTTTTTTTTTTGTAAATGGTGTCAGGGTTTACAAAGGGCAGCAAGGTACAAATCCCTATTCCATTATAGAGTTCTCTAAAAAGTCTAATTACTCCATAAAGCAGGTGAGGGTCCTGACAGCTCACTGCATCTTTCTCATGCTTTACTTTGCTCATAATACCAGCATTGCGTTTCTTTGATTGTGGCTGCCCTCTCCTTACAGCTAAAGCTAATTGATCCCATTTCTCTAGTTCATCTTCCACACAAAAGCACACACCAACCAGCCCTGTTATCTGAATCATAGTGCTTCCACCAAATCTTTATTCCACAACCCCTGTCACATAGTCTCTCACCCACCATACCTCTGTAGGATAAAGCTCTTGTGCACTGCAAAGATTTTTCACTCATACTGGTTTAAGGAAACATTGATTAGCCATGAACCAGGCAGGAAATATATGTGGGGCCACAAACTAAGAGAATTCTGGGAAAGGGAAGAGAAAGAGGCAGTCACCAGCCAGATGTAGAGGGAGAAAGTAAAAAATGCTCTACTGAGAAAAGGTCCTAAGCCATGTGTCTAGACAAGGACAAGAATTATGGGTTAATTTAAAATGCAAGAGCTAGTTAATAATAAGCCTGTGCTAATAATCAAAATAGTTTATAGTCACAGCTTGGTCACACCATAAGCATAGGTGTCTATAATCTTATCACAATGCTTGTTTCACACACTGTTGTAACTAAAACATTTGGATTTTAAAGAAGTTCTTGCTAAAATGTCTTTACTTATGTACATTGATCAGAAGTCATATAAATGGAACCTTGGACACTTATTTTTGAAATATGTGCACTGGAAAAGTGTTCAGTTATCAAAATGAAGATATATCATGCAAATTTGCATGTGGAAATAATATATTTATGAATAAACATATAATATAAATTATTGCAATTTAATTGAAAAGGCTATGAAAGGCAACAATTTTAATTCTTAGAATTAGTGTTGCTATAACTATTCCTGAAAGAAACCTTTACATTGTGCAAATTATGAACTAAAAAAATAAGGTAATTGCATGTTGGGTGATAATATGAATATTAAGTCATAACCCTACCTTCTGAGGCATTTGGAAAGCATTGACATTGATTTTTTTTTAGTAACTTGACATTTGTCTTTAAAAAGCAAGTTGAGAATAGAGGTAGAAACCAGCTAGAAAATATTTGCTTCCATCATGAGATTTCTCAATGAAATGGCATCACAGAAATCAAATCTGATGGTAGAGATGCTTCTTATGGACACTTTCTAGATTTCTCTCCTGTTCTTCTCTCTTTGCCTACCTCTGCTGCCTTCTGGAAAGGGACTTTCTTTATCCCATACTTGAGCTTATTGACACAGCTCTAACTCTTCAGAAACAGGAGTGAATGGTAGATTTTCTCTTTTTCCCCTTAGCTGAGTGTGTTGGCTCAGCAGTAAATCCATAAGTGTCTACTTCATCCTGTGTGGTAGGCTTAGCGTCATATACTAATCTCATTGCAAGGGAAAATACATACTTATTTCCACTCTAGAGGATGTGCCAATCAGAACACTAGGATGAAAATATTAAAAACTTTCAGTCACTAAATGCAGCTTTCAGGAACTTGTAATACTTTCTTACTTTTTCTGGAGGGACAGAGTGTTTCATTGTGCTGATTTAGCATCCTAAGGTTTCTTCTGTTTTCTCACTTCCTCACCCCAGATCTTCAATACAAAAGAAGGAGTTTAATCACATTCATACAACCTTGGTTTCTTTGTTGCCTTGTTAGCAAATTTCCACAAAATTATGGCTTAAAGCAACCCAAATTTATAACCTGGAAGCTTTGACAGTCTGGCTGGAGTCCCACTAGTTTACAATATCCATTTCTTAGGGCACTGTTTGTTTCTGCACACTCTGGCACAGAACTCATTTCCTTCTGTTTCAAGATGCCAAGTGTCCCAGGTCTTGGCTCCTGAAGACCTTCCTTTATCTAAAAGGCAGATCCTTTTTCTCTCAGACTATCTTCTAACTTTTCTCTCAATGTGGTCATGAAAGTGTCTTACTGCTGTTAACATTATGAAAGAAGTTTCTTTCAATTTTTAGGAAATCAAACCTCTAATGTACCTTTGCTCTTTAAAATACCACATCTATTGGATCTGGAGACTAGAATATAGGCATTGGTGGGAACCATCAGTCAGTCTACTTATCTCCCTATCCTTGGAAATGCCCTATTCATAATATTGGTGATTTTGTGAGTGAGGTACACACTTGATGTCCTGGTCACAGTGACTCAGGAATATTCCCTTTCTTCTCTTGACCTTTTTCCTCAGTGTACCTTCTCACATCCCTCTTTTGATTAATTCATTAAAAATTCTCATTTATCCCTTTACATAATTCAAAAACATCCTCTTTTCATTATAGACAGTTTAATTTTTCAAAATTTTGCTTTATTTGTACATATGGAAAACTTCAGTTTAACACAGACCACAACACTTAGGTCCTACTTACATAAAGAATGCATTTAATATTTAACTGAATGTACTAAGTTAACATAGATGCTGGAGGTAGTCTGAAATAAGCATGAAAGTATTTTAAGCTGAAAAAATCTAGCCTATCCATGAAAAGGTGAAGCGGTGTGCCAGCAATAATGGTTGTCTGAATTATAACAGCTTGCTCCACATGGATGTAAATATGATATTGCTGATAATGGATGTTAAATTAAGAGGCATTTATAAATTATATTTCACATTATAAAGGATGCAATGTATTCTTAACCCAACACTCAGATTAAGGATTTAATTCAAATATATCCACTCTTCTTACAGTAATTAAAATGTTGTTTTCCATACAAAAATGCATGTCCCTGTTATTCAACTAAACAGAGAACAAAAGAGTGTTTGAAGTTTCCCTAGCATGGAATTTTAAAACTTGTCCTTAATCTGCCCATGTACAGTATTTATTTCCTCATTTACATTTCCCCTAACTTATCTCCCATGAAGCTCACTCCAGGGAACACTACAACCTCCAATCATTGATTCACATTCCCCAGAATGAAACTTTCTAAGCTTTGTGCTTTTGCGTGTCATATTTCACTGCATGTATGATATAGATGAACTAAATTTCTAAATCACATTTACCTTTTAGCTCCAACTTAGAGATCAATTAGTCCTTATTTCTTTCATCAGGGTATGTAAATTTCCTCTAGGTTTGAAGAATATAATGGTCCTGCAATGTTATTTCCCATAGAACTACTGCTCAGTCAGTGCTTGAAACTAATGCTAACTCCCTTCTAATTTTCAGCTTCCTGAAGAGTACAATGAATATTCAATATTAATCCTTACACACTGAAACATGTTGTGTTGAGAATGTTTCACTCATGATACAAAGCTGACAAATCATAACTAGAATTTCTACATAAATTTCTTATTTTGATAGTCCTATTATCTTTAATCCTATAAAATATCAATGCAAAAAAATCATACTTTGCACAATTGAATGGAAAACAAAATTACTCGAGGATAAAATGGTATCTTTATGTTTTTCAGAGAGCTTTTCAAAATAGTCAATGTTCAGTAGAGACAAAAGTCATTAATACAGCCAATATTTCCTGTCAGAGTTTCCAGTGCTGTAAGTCATATATTTCACATCTTGCACCAGTGTCTGTCTGATGAACTGGGATGGGATAAAAACAGTAACGGTCAAGTGCTTTTCTGAGTATCTATGCTGTCTCAAGGTCCTCATGTATACAATCCCCAATACACAAGGGATTCCATTTATTGTCACTGAAGACCTAAGAGGCACATCAACCTCTCTTTTATTGTACTGAATAGAATTTTTGTACAAAGAAAACAGATCATTTTCATATTGTATAAATATCCTGGCAGATGTTATAACTGACATATATTTTTCTCTAGAATATCAGTTCATCCTTGTTCATGTGGCTTTCTCCATAGTTGCACATAAGGCACAAGGTCATAGGACCACATCTGATCTCTTTAACCATGTGAATTCTTAGTACATACTTGTATTGTCTAAAGAACATATTTGTGTTCTGAAATAACCCTTTTGAATACTGTGACAACTTGTTATTCATATTGGTTTAATGAAAAGTTGAATGTGCAGTAGCCAGGCAAGAATTAGAGTCAGGACAACCAAACTAAAAAAGTGGTGGGAAGAAGAAAGACAGAATCAGAAAAGTTTCCTGTAGATGCAGAGAAAGCAAATGGGCATACTGTGTTGAGAAAAGTTACCAAGTCGTGTGGAAAATCATAGATAAAAATGTGGCTTAACTGAAATGTAAGAGCAAACTAGTAATAAGTCTGAGCTATCAGCTGAGCATTTATAATTTATGTAAAGTCTGCAAGCCGGTTCTTTGGAAAGTGACTACTATTTGGGAGCAGGCAGCAAGGACAGGAAAACTCCAGCGACAAATGACTCCATATGTGGGTTGTAAATCCACATAAGACCTAAAAAATTTTTTAGGAAGGTGCAAAGCACACAAAAATGAAACCAGGCACAGCTTTTTTGTCCCATAGTCTCATGCCTGCCACAATGCAGAGATACATCTCCTGACAGCTTCCTGTGAGATGGATCTGGCTGCCAAACACCATGAGCTAAGTGTGGCAGATTCCCACAGTATCTTACCCAGACCACAGTACAGAAAGGTTTCTCTTAGCCACTGCCTATGGACTTAAGCTACATGGTATATGACAGGTTTGGGTTCTTGCTAATGCAGTCAGAAAAATTTAAAGATATGCAGTAAAGAAAGAGTCAGACAAATGAAATCTCTGAGCAGTTTACAGTGTGTTTAAAAATAGACATTTGTAAGAGAAAAGAAAAAAGTAGAAAAAGTCCTTAGAGAAGGAATAGAACAATAAAAGGATAATAATTATCCATGAATAGATAGAAAATACACAGAATCTGGATTCTGTATGTTACTGTGTCGTCTTTGAAATTTTTTTGCACTGAATTATAAAAACTGCTAGATTCAACCAACCTATATATATTTAAAGAATTTCCACAGGGCAGGGAACCCTGACTGCTCTTCAAACTGGAGAGGGAGGGAGAGAGGAGTGGGGAGAGGGGGAGAGGAGTGGGGGTATGGGGACGGAAATGAGAGGCTGGGAGGAGGCAGAAATTTTTTTTCAATAAAAAATAAATTAAAAAAAATAAAATACACCTTTTGGTTGACAGAGGAAAAAAAAGAATATGTTGCCTTCAAATTTTAAGGCAAAAGATAGGTTACTTTTGAGGAGAGGTTATACTTTAATTTCTACAAGAAATGAGAGGCTTTGAATTCATTGCAGGTTATGGAAAACTAGATTTGATCAAGGAAGATACCCTGAAAAATCTAACTGCAAACACAAAAAAATAAATATAGAAGAACTACAAGACAAATGATGTATATTTTACCTGCTAAAACATAAAGTGAAAAAAAAATCATCTTTGACTGACTGATGCCCAATACACAAAGTATGCTTGTATTAGTGCAGATATGTATGTTACCTTTAAAAATTTATGTGTTTTCAGAGCAAAAGTACTAAACACCAATAAAGTGGATGACCTAGGTGATCTAGCATTTCAAAATACCTCTGTTACAGTCTTTTTAAAAGTCTGCATTCAAAACAATTTCAAATCTGGTGGCTGGTATGGTCCATTTTCAAAGACTTTCCCACTTGGAACTTTATAATTATCCCAATTTTCTCAAGGTTTCCCAAAAGATGGGAACACCTGCAAACAACAGAAAGAAGTCTAGAGTACCACGCTTTATGGATGTTTGCTATTACTTAAGGGGAGTTGGTTACAAATTGTTATTTGTAATGGTCAGAAAAAAAGCTGAACAAAAGAGATTAGACTTAAAGATCTCTTTCTTAAAAGAAAAAGGTGGATATAGAAGTTATAAGATAAAAGGGTAGATTTTTGAATCTACATTTAAACCAAAGAAAGCAACTACTAGCCTTAAATATGTTGAATTTGTATGGATTTTGTATACTGATACAAATTTAAAGTTAATTTTGTTATACAGTATGAATGTTTCTATTATTTGGGTTATTGTGCTTATACATCTATTTTAAAACGTAATGTAAAATTCAGAATACAGATTAATAGTCATCTAAAATTGTCAAGCATATAGTATGTTAGCTATGTTTTCAAGGTCATAAGCAAATTTTTTTTAGATAGAGAGATAATCTTTAACACTTAAAGGACATTTGGAATATGACATTTAATATGTTTAGTAAGCTAAGGCTTTTCATGACCATGAGACATCTACTCCTGGGAGCACCAATTTACTTCAGAGAAGATGGTGGACATCAAAAGAATCCCATATGGAGTTTGCTTTCTTTGTGGAAAAAAATAGCCACTTGGGCAAATAATTGTCCTTGCCTTAACTGCTCACAGTCACTGTCCAAACTAAACCAGCAAAATAAAAGAAAAGAGACTATCAATCTTTCTCAGGAAAAGGTAGGAAGTCCTTCAAATTTCCATTCCACAGGAAAGTCTGTCAGATAATGCTAGGTCCATAGACTAGAATTGGATACACCAACATTATAAAAGAACTTTGGGTGATTATTCAGGCAGCCTGATGTCCTTGTCATTAGGTAATGTTTCATCCTTCTGGAATGTTTTATGGATTTAAAGACTAGAAAGTTATAGTTTTCCTTAGTTATGATAAAATGTATATTAGGGTAAAAAATTGAAGTCTAAAGATAAGATAAATAATACATTACTTTCTCTATTTTTTTCAAATATGAATGGGATGGATATTGTAATTGCAAGTCTTACTTAATAATTATTTTGTGGTATATAATCTTACTATGTTAAAGTCTTCCTTTTTAATTAGACAAAAGGGGGAAATGCTGTGACATAATTCTTTTGTACACTGAAGTTTGTCATTCAGAGTTGTTTAATATAAAGCTGATTAGCCAGTAGCCAGGCAGGAATTACAGTCAAGACAATAAAACTAGGAACATTTATAACTTATATTAAGTCTCTGGATTAGTTATTTGGAATATAGTGTGGCTACCAGTTATTTGGGAGCAAGTGGTATGGACAGGAAAACTAGACCTACAAAGTGGGTCATCTTTAATTGATTATTGTCCATTTTTACTAACCATAAAACATCCCATTATCAAGAAAAATATTTTAGGCAAACCTGGTATATGGGACCCAGTCAATAAAATAGCTTCTGACTTTTACTTCCTGGCACAGATGCAAGGTTTTTGGTCTTTGCAGCATAAGAAATGGAGACTACAGACAGAAGCCTTAGAAGGCCACCAAGAATCATCTTATGATGTCTTTACATTAAAAGCACAAAGCATTCCTCTTCTCACATCATATTTTTTATTGATCAAATAATGGCAAATATACACTTATTTATATATCAAAGTTTGCAATTATCCTTGTTACTTTTAATGAATCCATAAATGATTATTTATGATTTTAAAGAAGGAGCTACTCTAACACACAGTCTGCAAGGGCTTCAGCCCATAAATCTGGATATGTTCAAGAATGTCTCTGAACTATTGGACCCTTTTGCATTATACATGTGCCCAGCATTGCACCCATGAACTTGCACGTGGAAGGCAAATTCTTTTCCATTGCTTCCCATCATAACTCTTACCTTACTTTTTAAAATCAAAGTGTCCTTAGCACTACTACTGTTAGTATACCTTCTCACAATTACTTCTTTATTCTTTCCTGATCATTAACAGAGCCTGTAGAGTTTTGATATTTTATAGCTATATAATATTTCAGCCTCTAAAAGCCATCATATGCTTCAGTAAAGATGAACATCGGACCCACAGTTTCTCTCCAGGTTTTTTCTAATGTACAACACATAGTATAATATTATATAACTGATTCCCTTTTCTGTGAAAACTTAAAAGTATATGCATAATAATTTCTTTAGACTTTCCATTTCTGCTTGTGTTTTATAGGCCTAAGATCATAAAAGTTTTTATAGCTATTAGTATGTGCTATAAAACTATTTTCCAAAGGGACCATAACTATTTCTTATTCTAACCTTCCTAACAGTAATTACAGTTTGTGTCTCTCTTGTTCCCAAAGTCTTGTCAACTGATGATCTTTAGCACTGTTAAATATTCCTTGCTAATTATTTTAATATATAATGATATATCATATCATATACAAATACATAATGGTGTATAAAAATTTATATAGTTGCTAATGGTAACTATAAAATAAAAAAGAAGTCTGAGATAGTAGTATGAAAAACTGCATGCAAATGTTTTTATCTGCCTCCAGTACTTACAGAAGATATCTTAAAACACTGGTTAAACATGTATGTGGTGCTGTTGCAAGGAAAGGCTGTTTGTTTGTCCCTGTTGCCCGGCTGGCTTAGCCCTGAAATAACTACACAGAAATCACACTAATTAAATCACTGCTTGGCCTATTAGCTCTAGTTTCTTATTGGTTAACTCCTATATTAATTTAATCCATTTCTAGTAATCTGTGTATTGCCACATGGCAGTGGTTTACCAGGTAAAATTCCCAGCATCAGTCTCTGGCAGATCCATGGCATATCTCTCTGATTCTGACTCCTTTCTCCCAGCATGCCATTTAGTTTTCCCCATCTCCCTAAGTTCTATCCTATCAACAGGGCCAAAGCAGTTTTTTATTAACTAAAGAAAGCAACACAAAGATAAAAGTACCTCCTACATCATTTCCCCTTTTCTGTTTAAACAAAAAGGAAGGCTTTAACTTTAACATAGTAAAATTACATATAACAAAACAGTTATCTAGCAAGAATTACAGTTATAATATTTATATCTACTTTATCTTTTATCATAACTAAGAAAAGCTATAACTATAAATTCTTCAACTCCCTTAAAAGAAATCCCACACTAACTCAAAATTGAGAAATAGATGGTTATTTATTTAGGGGTATACTCACAAATCAGAATCTCCTGCTTGAATAGTGATCAGAAACTGAATTCCTTATCTGGAACAGAGGGACTGGAAAAGAGAGTGGATGCATGCATCAGCTTATATAGTATAAGATGTCACACCCCAACGGGTGGGTAACCACTGGCTGTAAGACTTCCTACAGAATAATGCTTTTGTGATAACATTAAATGCACTTATTTTCTTTTTTTAGATTACTGTTATTATTTTTTAAACTTTTTTATTGATTTTTATTGAGCTCTACATCTTTCTCTTATTTTCGATGCTAATAATGTTTGCCAACGGACACATTAATCAAGAAAGATCTTACAAAGTTATTATTCCTCTATTTTCAAATCTACTGTAATTTTTTGTGATACTTTGATAAGGTAGTAGAATTTTCTGAATATTGAAATACAAGAACCATAAGCCTAAAGAATGAATAAAACTGTAGCCAGCAGTGAAATTATAAAACTCTAAGGGAAACTCCATGTTTTCAGAATGGCTATCCCAACCCTAAGGAGTGTGACTGAGATGAGTGGAGTTTGGAAGTGGGTAAGAGTTTGACTGGATTCCCTAAAATGTGCAATGTTTTTAGCATGTGTGAATTTGTTAGAATGAAGTGATTTTATTAGAATAAATGTATAACTTCACTTACATATGCATGTTATCTAGATTATGTCCACTTTACACTAACCAAGAATGTTAAATGTGTAAATAAAGCATTTCAATTCTTTAAAATTAGTTCATACAAAGAGATACACTGATAAAAGAAGTACAACAACTTCCATGAAATTAAGGAAATGTTTTCCATTTTCAGCAATAAATTTAATGGAAACTATTAGGATATTTGTTTGTTTAAAGATACTAATCATAGATTGAGAAAATTCTGTTTTTTACTTACATTTTAGGTGTTTCTTTTTACTATAGATATGTGACCATTTGTTAATTTTCTGAATGTATCTCAATGATTATTTTGTTTTCTACTATGTTTCCATATCTGATATAGTACTGAGAACAATTAAGTGACTTAACTGAACAAAAATTTATTTTCTTATAGCTGTAGAATCCAGAGATCTGAAGACAATATCTTATTAGGGTACTTTCCTGGAGTCAAGAGTTCTGAAGTCAGTGTATTTATGGGGATATATTGCTCTGGTCATTTTGAGGGAGACTCTTTCTAGCTTCTGGTGTTATTGGTCTTACAAAAACCACCTCCTTTTCAAGTGCAGAACACTTCTGTGTGGAATGCTTTGTGAAGTGTAGAAGAAGCTGCGGGCAGGCCTGATTTTCATCCCACCCGGCTCCTTCATGGTTAGCTTTACACCCAAAATAACAACACATGAAATGTATTCATTTAAACACTGTCTGGCCCAATAGTTCCAGCCTCTTAATGGCTAATTCTCACATCTTGATTAACCCGTTTTTAATAATCTGTGTAGCACCACGAAGTGGTGTCTTACCGGGAAAGATTCAGCATATCTGACCTGGAGGCTGGCTCCATCACATCTGACCTCACTTCCCTTCTTCCCAACATTCTGTTCTGTCTATTCCACCCACCTATGTTCTGACCTATCAGGCCAACCAATCTTTATTAATTAACCAATGAAAGCAATAGATAGACATATGACCTTCCCGCATTAGTGAAGTGTGTGAACACAACTGATACTGCTTCATATATATGTCTCTGTTTCTAAGTTGTTTTGTTTTCCCTTCTTTTCTCTTATAACACCAGTCATTGAACATGGGCTCAACCTAAGTCCAGGAAAGCTACATTGATAGAACCTTTGTTCATGTAATGGCCACAGACATTTTTCCTAAATTTTGTTAAATACTAATGTCTTTGGTGTATACATGGGAAAGAGCTTGTCTGCATGCAGAGTGAAATGCATTGGTTTATTATAGCAGTTAAATTCACTATGTTTTCTCTGAATAAAATGTCCCTGATTCAGATGGTTGTGGCTACAATAGAGATTGCCCTCTGGAAGATAGCTTCACCAAAAAACTCAACGTTATTCCTGAGTATAGGAAATATATAGGATCAGGAAGTCTGAGGGGAAACCCTATGGCATGCTTCTATCATAAAGCTGGATTAGTGGCAGCAAAGTCTCATGAAAATAACTAGACCATGTTACTTAATTACTATGTGGTCAGCAGGGGAAGAGGATTTGCAGGGAATATGCCAAGGGTCATTCTTAAGATAAGCCACACTTCCAGGACTACAGCCATCTTCTAGATAAGGCTAAGCAGAGAGCAGAAAGACTTTTTCAGGAGAAAAGCCCATGTTGCTGAGCTTGGAGAAAGCTGCCAGGCATAGTAGACTGCAACCTCTGGCCAGCAAGGTCCCCAATATAATGTTGAATTTAAATATTAATAGCTTACTTTAGAAAGAGTATTTGCATTAATGTTTATAAATAATATTATTTGGCAGTCTTGTATTAGAGTAATATGTTTCTCTGGTCTTGGCATCAACATAAATCTGATATCATAATAAATTGTGTCAAGTTATAATAGGCTCTATCACTTGTGGTTACTAAACTGGTGTATGTAGTTGCCCAGTCCTTTCAACTATGTTCACCATGAGTAGAGGAGCCTGTTCTGCCTGTTCTTACCACTAAAATCCAAAGCTGTCTATCTGTTCTACATTTCTACATTTTGGGGGTCTCCGTTGTTGTTCCTAGTTACCAGTACAGTGGCTGAGAATGAAGCACTGCCTGGTATTTTACACAATCAGGTCTTAGGTATTGTTTTTCTAGATGGGGAGTTTCTAGGCGATGGATTCATACCTGCATAAGCCACTTAACACTTGGCAGCTCAGGAGAGCCATGCTTAGTTATCTGAAGACCCTTCTCTGTGAAGCCCCCTATCATGTGTTCTGTGGTAGGAACACCATCTTTACCAGCTATCAAGGTCTGTCAATTATCTCCTCCTCAGAGAAAATGTTCTACTCACAACTTGTCTGGTCAAACGAGGACCTGCTAAATAATTTAAGAACAAAATCCTGTGATGACCTGGTTTTCATCTACCAGACCTCTGAAATCTGAGATTTCTTAGAGTCTAGAAAGTAAATCATTTTCAGAACATGAATGTGGGCTTATGATGAAGGTATTGGCTTGGGAGCCAGAAAATTGGCCCCTCTCTAAGTGTAGCAGAAGTGCAGATTGTTCTTTGGTGTTTGGAATCTGACTGTCTTGAACAGAACCCTCCAGCTTCCCCTCTGTTACCAAAACACCTACTATTTATCATATATTTTACCTATCACACTATATCATTTTTGGACACTAGTTTTACTCCATAAATTGCTGCTTGAGATGTTTTATTTGATTGGAGACTTTTAGTGATCCACAATGTAAATGAGATTAAAATAAATAAATGAACAAACACATCATTCTCCATTGAGAAGAAGTAGGCTCTGATCATTCAAAGAAAAGAGAAAAAAATGTAAATCATATATATATATATATATATATATATATATATACATACAGCTGGAGAATCTCTAAGCATTTCCCAGATGTGGTGTCCTTCAGGAAAAATGCAGATAAGTTGTATCTCAATTGGAAGGTAATGCCCACAAACCATGTAATAAAATAATAACACACTTAGAGTAAGCTTTGACAATCTAGTGTCCTCTAAATCAGCACTTTAGAACATAGATCTAAATGATTTTGGTTGATATGTGATCATTTTATCTCCAAGAGATCTTCTAATATGAGAAATATTGAAAGGAACAGGATAATCTTCTACAACATGGTTCAGGACCTCTATACTCACAACTGTGTCTATTCATATTTGGTAGCAGTAAAGATAGATCCAGGCAGCCATTTAATTGATACTTATAATAAAGCTAAATAAATGATTTCATTAGCAGTATTAACTCTATTTTTTCTCTGTAATTTCTAAATTACTGACTGATGACTGAAATCCAGATGAGATATTTACAAGGATTTCAATTTAATGTGTGTTCTCAGTGTAAAGACAACATAGAAAAATCAATCCATCAGGATAAAAAGGTGTGGTGACTTGCTTCATGATTTTTCTTCTTAATGTGTATAAGAAAAATGGAAGTTAATATATTCTAAATGTTAAAACCATTAATAGATAAACATAAATTAGTATAATTGTCATTGTGATTAAATGGTTTAAACTTAATGGGACATGCTGATTCCACGCACATCTCCAATTCCAGCACTCAGGAGACAGAGACAGACTTCTAATGTCAATCCTGCTGTACATAGAGAGAGAGGTGTAGATAAGAGATAGATAGATGATAGATAGATAGATAGATGATTGATAGATAGATGATAGATAGATAGATAGATAGATAGATAGATAGATAGATAGATAGATAGATAGATAGATAGATAGATTCATTATCTAGCTCTGGCTGAAACTTTGGGAGAAATCAAAGGAAAGTTGTACTAAAATAATGATTTACTCAATACTGTAATTCAATAAAGATTAAAAGTAGACCAAACTTATGCTAAAACATAATGATTTATGTTTTAAATCATTCATGAAAAACATAATTTGATAAGAATAAAAGCTCTTATCATATTACATAGCTCTCTTTGACACTGTGTAACTACTACCTACTACAGACATACCCTCCACCCTACTAAGGCCTTATTGCCTGGAATGTAATGCAGTGTAAACATTTATAGGCTTAGATGCATCAATGTATAAAAATGAATGGATGTAGTTGGCATTTTATTGGTTGCAACAGTTCTCATGAGGAGTATAGAGCCTGGTCATTTGAAGGAATATGCTCTCTCAGCAGCATGACTGTGATAACAGTAGTCTGGTTCTGTAATTTTATCTCATCCATTTCCAATCCTAAAATTCACATAAGGAAAGAGGGAGGCTCAGAAATCCCATGCATATCACAGAAACTCTAACAGTGCCTGTGTCCTCTCTCTCGGAAAACATAGACTGTGAACAGCTGCTGTTAGAAAGGAAACTACTTACATAAAGAACTCTACAGTGCAGCAAATTTTGACCCTCACTGATGGTGTGACTGTGTTTTTTTTTTTTGTCATGAAGTTTTCATAGTTATTCACGATTCTGTACAAAGTCCAACAAGCCTATTGGTTTACCACATTGTAATTCAAGCCAGTTCTTGGTGCTATTGTATTCCCTTTCTTATAAGAGTGAATATAAAGAAAGGGCAAGCAGAGAAGCAATGTGATCATGCTTCTTTTGTTTTAGAGGACACTAATGAAAGCAAGGTCCATAAGAAATTCCAAAAGTCAACCAAAATACTCATAGGACTAACCCACACTTAAAGTGACTGAATACAAAAACAATGTATAAAAACTCAGTAGCTCTTCAATATATCAATAACATCATCATTATCAGTATCATCATCATGGTAAGCATTCATGGGCAGCCCGTTTATGGCACTTCTTCAGTTGTTCCTATCTGGGCAGTCCTACATGCTTGTGTCATTGTCTTCCTTTATGCTGCCCATCCAGTGGGTTTGGGGCCTTTCTCTTCACCTTATCCCATGCACTGTTCCAAGCAGTGTTGTCTTTGGATATCTCCTGTCATTCATTCTCATAACATGGTCAATGGATCTCAAGCACCATTTTCATATTCTGTAGTCTACTTCCTTCTGTAGTTGGAGATGTTTCTTAACGTCATCGTAGCACAACCTATCTCTTTGTGTGACACCTACATTACTCCTGAGACATGCCATCTCAAACACATTTAGCCACTGTTCTAGGGAGCATTTTGATTGTCCAGGACAATCATGGGAGTGTTGCAGTGATGTGTCCTCTCACTATTGATCCTTAATATATTTCTGGAATTAATTACAATAGTCCTGGAGGACAAAGACATAGGCATGCAGATAGGTGGTGTGCAAATCAATAATTTGCATTTTGCCTACAATACAGCACTACTTGCTGAAAGCCCAAATGAGCTGCAAGTAAGAGAAAAACCTTGGTATAAAAGTAAACATCAAGAAGACTGAGATACAACACATGAGAAGAGTGCACAGGATTTTAACATTGTAATAAAGAATCAGAACCTCAAACAGTCAGATATGTCTACTTAGGAAGAAACCTCAGTCAAAAGAAGGGAACATTTTCGGACATCAAGAGGGGGATAGGGATAGCGAGGGCTGCATTCCAGGCACTAGGGAAGGTTTGGTAAGCAAGAGTCATAATGACAAGAAAATTACAAGTATATGAGACACGTGTCTTGTCTATATACCAATAACAAACATAGGATGATTAAAATCAAAGAAACATTTCCATTCACAATTGTGTTAAACAAACAGAAACACTAGAACAAACTTAATGCAGTACATCAAAGACTTCTACAATGAAAACTTTAACTTTAATTCCCTGAAGAAAGAAATGGAGGAATATGGAAGATTGACAGAATTACCCATAGTAATAGATTGGTGGAGTTAATCTGTGAAAACCACCTTTCTGTCAAAAGAAATTTACAGGCTGCCGGACACCTTTAATCCCAACACTCGGGAGGCAGAGGCAGGCGGAATTTTGTGAGTTTGAGGCCAGCCTGGTCTGCAAGAGCTAGTTCCAGGACAGGCTCCAAAGCTACAGAGAAACCCTGTCTTGAAAAATCAAAAAAATAAAAAAAGTCACTTATAGGTTTGGTGCAATCCAGTTCAACATTCTTAGCAATTAGAAAATGTAAAGCAAAAATATTTTGAGATTTTATTTTACTCTCATCAGAATAGCCAAGATTAAGAAAAAAATAATAACAATTGCTGAGAAGGATATGGGAATTAGAACCTTTATGTACTTTTTGTGGGACTTTATATCCTACTGTAGAGATACCTACTCATCCATGTTCAGTGCCTCTCAATTAACAATATATAGGAAATAGAAATAGCCTAAATGTCCATTAACTGATGAATGAGTAATAAAAACACACTATATAAGCACAATAGTATTTTATTTAGCTATAAGGGAAAACTGACAAATTTGAAGGTAAATGGATGGCACTGGAAACAATCATTGAGTCAAGTAACTCAGACACAGAAAGTAAAATATTACATCTTTCTTTCTCTTCAACTTTTACTTTAGAACTTCAGATTTTGCCCACATACTGTTAAGAGTGCTTTAGACTTAGCTAATTAAGATATCCCCATAGGCAGAATTTTTTATTTAATGAGAGACCTCAAATCATTGTTCACTAGTCAATGTGCTGGGAAATATGCTTGTTCCGAAGATCAAGCCAATTATGATCAAAGAGTTGAGTCCAATTTTTAAGTGATACATAGGCCAATTTCTCTCCCCAGTATAGCTCTGGGTAATGTTCATGAGAGAAATTAATGCAAAGTCATAATAATCTTACAAGTGTTTCTATTTTAATACTTTTTATTATTATTCATGTTGGATGACCTAGAGTGGGATATTGTGGATTCTGTTAGGTGCATGCAACACCAAATTTTAATATCACCAGGGTCTTTTTGACTAAATAAATTATTTTATTCTATTAAATGAATTGGAATATCTTATAAAATAAGTTGAAGAATCTAAGGTGATAGAGAATTTGTCTTGTAAGTATGGCCCCGAGTTCAGTCAATCAGAGCTTACCTTAAAAAAGCAAAACCAGGCATGGATGTAAAGGAGTTTAAACTGAGCACTGGTTAGACAGAGACTGCCAAATCATAGTGGCTCATTTAGGAAACCATTCTAGCCATTTTAGGGAACTCCATGAAATTTAAAGACCCATACTCAAATTCCATCTTCTTTACATTTTCTAAGCACAACAGCTGAGGTTGGTCTCCTGCTTCTTGTCAAGCATATACACAATACAACTATGGGCACAGAAACACATGCATGTGTCCATAGTGCACACATACACACACACAAAGTAGATGAGAACTAATTTCATGACTTAACCCTGTATTCCAGGGTAAAGTCTTGCTATATTTATTTCCTAGATCATCAATATGTCAATTTAAACTAATCCAATGGTTGCAGAATGACAGCTGACCTCCCACAGCTCAGGAAGACTTCCATCAGTATGCCTCCTGTGACACGGGAGGGTCATTTTGTATATCAACTTGGTGAATATGCAATACTCATTTTTCCAGTTAAACAAAAATGTAGAAATTCCTGTGAAAGTGTTTTCTTGATGTAGTTAAATCTATAATTATTTAACTTTATGGAGTAGAAACTTGACTGTCTGAGTGGCTGCATCCCACTACAGGAGGGCCTCAAGGACAGATAGGGGATGGTCTGAAGAGAAATAAATTATGCCTGTGGAAAGTTGCTTCATCTGTAGACAAAGAGGCTCTAGTCACCTATCCTAACTCTCCCATAGACATTTGACTTTTTAACATGGCTCAAATTGAATAATCCAAACTTTTGGAAAGCATCTTTGTTTTTATTGAACATCTTTCTTTCTTTGAACTTTGTGTGATCCACTAAGATTATCTTCCCATCAGGAATAAAAACTTCACTAAAATGCACCCATGCAAATTGTCCTTTCTCACTACCCTGGGTAGAATTAACCATGTGTTTCTTTCCACAGTAACTTATTTAAAGGAAAGGAGTTTCCACTTATTGATAGGATCACAAGATAGGCATAGGACAGAAAAAAAATAAATGCAGGGTTTTGAATTGTTAATAAAGAGGAAAGAGAGTCATAATCATAAACATTTCGACTTTACACAATTGCAAAATTGTAAAATTTTGCAATGAAATGTTCGTTAATGCGTGAACAGTACTGAGTAGCAATCCAAAATCTCTCTCAGCATGCTGTTAAGATTTGGATGAGGTTCATAGCTTCTTGGACCTTCTGCTGAATCAGTATTAAAAGTACAAAATCTAAAAACAAGTGAAGTCAGCTTTATCTATCATGCTTAATGGTGTCCTCTGTAAACTCCCTGAAATTAAATCCTTTCTTCTACCCAACCCATAGTCTTCCCTCTGAAGCAGAACATGTCAGGTGGGAAAAACATGAATCAAATAATCCCACACTAGTTCCTAATAGGGTATACAAAAACTTTTTCTTAAAGGTAAACTCATGGATGACAACAAGAAAACAGAAACAGGATCCAACATCCAGGTGTGGCAAGTGGAAGAGATTGAGAGGGAAGTCCCTTTGGCCTTTTGGTACCCAAAGCCACACCTTACATGGTACAGCCTCTCAAAGGCCATTGGCTGAAGGAGGCTTCTTATCACCTCCCCCTTTTGTCTAAATAAGAGAGTTTCAAACCCAATACAAAACTATGTATAGTAAGAACTGATATCAAGTAAAAAATTAAAATTACAACCAGTATAAACAATATTAAGCAAGGAACATATGCTGAATGTTTTAGTAATTATTTTATCCTAAGGAGTCTAAGTCTTGTATTAGAAATGACTTGGATAAATTGTAAGAGGAAAGTAGCTATGATTATCTAATCTTCAACCACATCGAAGGCCTGATAAGGGAGATAATACTATTTGAGTAGGCAGGGGTGCAATCAAGCAGCTTCCAAAGTGTGCAGTAGATGGCAGAGACAACTGACTACCTGAACAATCACCCAAAGTCTCATTTGCAATTTTGGAGCAACCAACTTTGGATAAGGCATAGAGTAATTGATAGACCATTTTTAGAGGCAGGAAGATTTTTTAAAGCATATTATCCTATCTTGGCAAGGTTTGGCAGGTTTTTATTTTTTTTGTATCCTGCTTGTCCAGTCCAGATACCATGCATTTTGCCAGTGGTCGAGGCATGTTAGGAGCCATTTCCCCCTAAAAATCATTACAGGAACCATCACCCTGGGGGTCTGCAGAGAACCCCACACCTATAATTGTGTTAAGAATCCTTCTATTGACAAAACCTGCTCCACACCCAATTAGCTGTTATCTGTTAGCGGAACCCGCCCCACATTCCAACTATCCAGGGAACTAGGTGCAGCAACTTGTGACTTCCTGGCCTACCTGACCCCGGATGGACGAACCTGGCGAACCTGAACCATGTGACCTGGACCACGTGGCAAGATCCCGTTCCCCTGCCCCCCAAGCCCTCATTCAGGGCCTATATAAGCAGTAACCAGAACCCTAATAAACTGAGACCTTGACAAAATCTGCTTGGTCTCGTCCTTCTGTTTCGCTCATTCCTTTCCAGATAGCGCCCCTCCGAACCCCTGGAATAACAGGCTGCTGGGTGGGTTGCAACCCCTAGACTAGTAACCCACCCAAGGCGGCCACAGAGGCATGGACAGTTCCTTACCCAAAGGCCTGTTTTGCCAAGAAGAAAACAAACTCCAAATGGAGTGTCTTCAATGCTCAACATTTTCTTGGGAATAGATCGGTGATGTTAGGAGCAATTGTGTCTCACTTCAACAGAACCCCAAGTTATTTAAATGCCATGTTCTACGTTATTTGCAGTGGTTGATGATTACCTATCTATGCGGAATACAATCTTTATGTATCTAATGAACCTGATTAGTCTAACTATAAGTATGACAAAATGGATAACTATTCACCTATAATACTTAATAACTATATAACTTAAAACCCAAGACTTTGTATCAGAATATCAAACAATCTTTAAACAACTATTCAGCAAATGAGGACAATGACCTCAAAATGTAAACAATGTATAAGTGTCTTGATCAGAGGTAAAAATGTATAATGCAATATAAAAATGATATCCTAAAAGTGTATCAGTCTAAAAAATGTCTTAAACAGAAGTAAAAACATACATGTATACAATCTGACAAAATAACTTTGCATAGGTGTACAAATATTTTAAGCAGAAATAGCATATTCAATATAACAAATATAATTTGAATTTGTATGAATATATAAGAATTTATAACAATGTAAATTGTCTATAATAATAGCTCACAGGTATTCACTCTATTGTTCACTATTATTATTTAGTGTGAGTTTATTCCCATCACCCCTCTATATTACAGACCCTTTTCTGATCCAATGATTGAACAACATTTCAACATATTTTAACCCATAGCATCATACTTACATTGTTACCATTTTAATTTATAAATGATGTACCATCCTTTTGAATGGATAACAATATCATACTCAGTGGGATGCATGCAAGTCTCAAGTTAGTGTCCATAACAGAATGAACTTCTAGTTAGGTGATTAGTCATACTTAAATTGCTACAGTTATATTCTTGTTTTCTTGCTTTGTGGGTTGTTTATTGAAAAACTGGTAATCAATCTTTTCATTCTAGGATAGAACTTCAGTAAAATTCTTAAAATGTTCAGAAAGGCATTGGCATGCTCACCTCACCAGGAGCACTTGCTATGCATCACCGAATGACAATCTCTGACCTAGTGTTAAAATGGGAAGACCACCTGCATGGTCTAGTGTCATCCCATTCTTGAACTTAATGTAGTCACAAAGCAACACTACTCAGCACTGATGTGATGGTAACATGGTTATGAACTTGAGGGTAAATATAAAATCAATGGATACACTAACAAGAGGCATATCAAAACCACTCCAGGATCCTAACACCATTCATGTCCAGGTTTCCCAACATTATTCAAGTCCTTTAGGAGCTAGTTACCACATACAACATTGTATCAGTAGTGGGGATGCAGTCTGCCTGTTTATATCCATGGGGAAGACCTCCCACTGTCAGAAGTGGCCAATGCATTTAACTTAGTGCTATTTACTTCTTGTTATTTAAACTGAATTCCAACTATGCCTTAGATAAATCCATCTCCTATCATATGTGATAAAACGCAGATTTTATAGCCATTTATTATACATGAGGTCTAATCACCATTACAGGACAAATGTAGATTCCATGGATCCACCTTTACACTCCTGTTATACTAACAATTCCGTTGCACAGAAAATGATATACAGACCATGTGCCAGGGTTTTGTTATGATAGTAGTTAAGAAATCTTTGTCTTTTTAAGTAATTTATTTTTATTCATGTGTATGTGTCCACCCATATGAGTGTATATTATTTGTATGCATGTGCCCTTGGATGACAGAAGAGATAATTGGATTCCCTACTGGCTGTGAGCTTCCTTACATGGGTACTATGTCTGCTTTTCATTAATATTTATTACTCTCATTGGTTAATGAAAAGCAGTCTAGTAACTGGGCAGGAAATTAGGCAGGAAAATCGAACTGAGAATGATGGGAAGGAGGGCAGAGTCAGGAGAGATGCCAGTAAGCCACCAAGCAAGCAGGCTGTGTAGAAAATGAGGTAGCAAGCCATGAACCATGTGGTAAAGCATAAATAGAAACTGGGTAAATTTGAATGTAAGAATTAGCTAGTAACAAG
Source organism: Microtus agrestis (assembly GCA_902806775.1). Taxonomy (NCBI): domain Eukaryota; kingdom Metazoa; phylum Chordata; class Mammalia; order Rodentia; family Cricetidae; genus Microtus; species Microtus agrestis. The sequence goes on along the minus strand of CADCXT010004348.1, from coordinate 129,966 downwards.
CTCGAGCTATTGGACAAGCATTTGTAATTAATAGTAAGTCTCTGTGTGGTAATATGGAAGCAGCTATTGGGATGGGGAGTGGGAGAGCAGAATAGAAACATTCTGCTTACACTTCCCAGGATGGTCAGCACAAAGCTTCTTGGTTATAACCAACCTCTTTATTTTGATTTGAACTTGGCTTTTGTTTGCATTTATCCCATTGTAAATATATATGCACACTTGGAGAAAAGCCTTCTCTGAATCCAGCCATGTTCATTTATGTAATCTATTACTTTATTCACAGTGATTAATCAATCATCTCTCATGGTGTTGAAATAAAATACAGTGGTGTTTCCTTATCCTGTATGCTGTGGGTAAGCCTTTGGCTGAAGGCATTGAAAACAATGTGAGACTCAGTTTCCCGCTCTGAAGGACAAGTGATGGCAGCCTGGGAGACTACACCTCCCTGTAAGTAACAAAACATATCTACTGCCAAAACCTCCTTCACACTGTGAATCACACTTTTGTAATGTCCCAGATCACTTGACTCAGATGATAGATGAATAAAGTCGGGGATTCAGATAGTCATGGTCACCACACCAGACTGCAAGACCAAGAATCTCCCACTGTGGGTAACAGAATCGCTTCCCACCACCTGCAGCCAATTTCAAGGATCTCCTTATGGGAGGTGGATGCCATGCCTGCCAGTCAGAAAGACAGCATGGGTCAGCTGTGGGTCACATGGCCCCTGCAGGAGGTCAGTGCTGACAGAAGGAATCAAGTGGCTAACCTGTTTTCTTCTGTGTTCACACATCTTGAATGCCCTTAAAATATAGTTAGGGCTTTGCTTGTACTTTATTGTGGATTTTCTGCATAAAAATGATGAAAATGACAAGACTGTCATTTTACCTTATGCTTTTGCTATTATTATATATCTTTTTGTGTTTTGTTTTGTTATTTTTGTTTGTTTTTTCAAGACAGAATTTCTCTGTGTAGCTCTAGCTTTCCTGGATCTCCATCTGTGCTCTGGCCTTAAACTCACAGAGATTGATCTGTCTTTGCCTGTTTAGTGATGGGATTAAAGGTGTACACCACCTCCCAGCCCAGCAACTGTACACACACACACACACACACACACACACACACACACACACACATATATGTATATGTGTGTGTTTAGATTTTTGTTAATATATGACACAGACAATATAGAGTACACAAACAAAGTGAGAGTAGGAAAATATCAATCACTCCTTATCAAACTTAAAGCAACTTTATTAAGACATCCATATCAAAAGTAATGGGCATCAAAGTACATTTTGTCTACAGCACTGTTTTAGGAGTAAGGACAATAGTTTCTCAGTTTCTGCATAGTTTGCAGAATTACCAGGGTGAATGTGTGCATGGTACCAAAACTTGAAGGAAAAGCATTTCTTCAGACCCCAAACAATGACAGCTCTTCACTGTGAGAAATTTAATAAAAAAATAGCAGTAATGAATCCCTGGCACCCTGTCACTGCTTAGTATTAAAATTGTGCTCTTCAATTTTGAGAAAAACTGGTTCAACTTTGCTGGCAAAAGGTTCCTTCTTGGTAACAGAATAGTTTAGGAGGGAGATACAATCGAATAAGAGAGAGGCAAGTGGTAAGACAATATTTAATAATCATTGCATTGGTAAATGTATTTATTGTATTGATCTTGTTAGTTTTACTATTAGTCAATTAATTAAATGACTCAGAGAAATCTCTGAATCTTTCCAGTATTAATTTTATTTGTACCTAGAATGAGCAGTTTGGACTTGATGTCCCTTTGAAGAGATCATGTTCAAGGGTTTATCCACTTGTTTCTAAAACCAAACACAGAGACTCACAAGGATGACCTTTTCATTCCTGGGTGAAGCTATGAGACACATCTTGTCTAATTTGAAAGACTGATACTCTTCGCTTTGAATGAATGGTGAAAAAATAAACGAATGTTCAGTATCCTTGGGTTTTCAAGCAGGGGTGCAGAATGACTCCATAAGAGTCCTATTGCAGCTGCATCATTTATTTCAGAGGTGCAAACAATAAAGCCAATTTGAACATGAATACCAAGATATTAGACCATAATACCCAACATCAATATAATTCTCCACACTCTCCCAAATCGTCTCTATCATGAAACCCTGAGGTTTCCTGTAAATTAAGAGAATATGGATGATACAAAATTCAATTCAAGATGGTTAGAATATATAGTATTTGCCACCATTCCAATTCGAAATCCAGCCTAATCCTCTAACTGTGAACAGCTGGAGAAAGCAATTTTAGAAGGAATATTTAAAAATTGTAAAAATATTTGTTGTCGGGGTTTTTGTCCTGCCTGCTTACCATGGTCGTTAAGTCCCAAAGAAATTACACAGGGGTCTACATTAGTTGTAAACTGATTGGCCCATTAGCTCAGGCTTCTTATTCACTCTTGTAGCTTATATTAGCCCATTATTCTTTTCTGTGTTAGCCACATGGCTCAGTACCTTTTTCAGTGAGGCAATCACATCTTGCTTCTTCTGTGATGGGCTCACAACTGCAGGGGCATAGGCTATTTTCTTCCCAGAATTCTCCTGTACTCATTGACCCACATCTACTTCGTGTCTGGTTGTCCTGCCTATACTTCTACCTGGCTACTGGCCAATCGGTGTTTATTTAAAATATAACTGACAGAATATAGACCATTCTCCCACACCAAATACATAATAAGACAGTGGTTAATATATCTTAATATAAATCTATTTTATCTTTTATCTACAGCATCTAGCTGAATACCTAGAGTCACTTTACTGAATGTGAATCCATATAAGTTTGTACTGTTTGATCAGCCATGCCCTGCCAGCTTTCTTCATTTTCAGAAGTAAATTAGATTTTCCAGAAAATGCTGAGTTGAAAAACTTATGGAGAATAGTGAAAATCCTGATTGCCATTTTCCTCAGTAAGTCTCATCACTCATTTCAGCATTTTATGGAAGGTTCCAGCATTCATCCTGTATCAACTCTCGACTGCGTGGAAATTGGGAGGCTATGAGTTTTACCTCAGAGAAACCTTTGAACATGAAAATGATTTCCAGAAAATAACTCCAAGACTGTGAATGGAAATTCAGAATGAATAAGGGCATAGCTTAATTTTAACTTTCAAATACTTAGATAGATATACAGATGTACAGATAATACATTCATTCATACATATACATACATACACACATACATCATTTCCCCCTTAGGAACTAAATTATTCATGACTGGCATGTTAGTATTGTTTGGCCCATAAAACTACAGTATTATGACAAAACATCATAATGAGGTAATTAAAAATGTTAATTATTTTCTTTCCCACTGGTAGTATTATGTTCAGAGAGAACCACAAAATTATGTAAACAATAAAGAAACAGTCATCTAATGAAGATGTAATAGCTTAGGCATCATGAGAAGTCAGTACAAAATGCTATGCATCTAACACTGCACATCATTCTATCATATGAAGATTCTGAAATCCAATTGGGCAAGAATTACAGATTTCAACATCTTGGTTTATTTCCTTTGTCATCGAATAAAGACACTTATGGTGCGAGTGTGAAATCCTCCTACAGGTTTGCTTGTTTGAACACTTTGTCCCAAGCTACGTCTTTGGGAAGGTTCTGTAACCCTTGGGAGGTAGAGCCTTGATGATGGATTTCACTGTGTTGTGTTGTCTGGTTTTGTAGCCTGGTTCGTTTCTTATTCTGTCTCTCAGTTCCTGTGTATAGATGAAATGTGGTCAGTGTGTTTTCTGAATGCTAAGCATACTCAAAGCTCCAACTGCCAGACCATCCCAATAATGGAGGACTGTGTCTTTGAAAGTGTAAGCCAGAATAGACTGTTTCTTTCCTAAACTGTTTTACTCATGGAATTTTATCATAAAACAGAAAAGTAAACTAAGATAGATCTTAAACAGTAGGACAGATGCTTCAGTGTGTGAAGTGTTAACTAATATTTCAGGCCATGCTCCCACAGTTTCTGTCAAATGCTGGGTCATGGTCTGACAATAAACAATAGAGACAAGTTGAGAGCTGATTTGTATGTTATAACTGTTAGACTGGCTTTTAAAATAACTATGGTTAGATTTTGAAACTACCAAGTGGAAAGTGTTATTCTGAAAAAGAAGGATGAGTTTGAGGAGGGATAGAAAATTACAGAGCAGTAGATTTTCAAAATTAAGAAATTGATTGAAGGGATGAGAAAATAGTGGAAACTGCAGAACTAAGAAGTGGAAAATAATAAAATACTTAAAAACTAACAGTAAATGTGGTTTATAAGTAACAGAATAAAATTCTAGATCCATATTCAACCATCTGATGGGCATGGGCTGCAGCCGCTCTGTGTACAAGGAGTGGAGAACCTTAGAAGACACTAGACAAAACTTCAAAATGTCAAAGGATGATCAAAGTAGAGGTGGAAAGTTTCAAACAACACAGGCAACACAAATACTCTTTGCACCCTGAATCTGAGGCGCACTCAAATCTATGTACACGATGGTACTGTGCTTACATGTACATGTTCCCTTGTGTGCTTCAGTCACATGTAGAGTATTACCCTTACACCACACAGATGCTTTGTTACATTGCATTCCTCAGTTAAGAGTGATGAGAAAAGCTCCCTGCTCTCATTCAAGCCAAATTAACCTTGCAAACATGTTGGATTATGTACTGGTAGTTGAATCTTAGAGCAACAGCTTGGATTATTTGTTTTTCTTGCTTTGTTTGTAATTTATGAATATATATAATTTCTGTCTTTCCAGAGATTTTGCCTTAGCTGTTTCAACTCTAAACTAACATGGTTAACATATCCGGTACAGAGGTCCTTACACAAAGACTAACTTAGACATAGATGAAACTATTTAGATAAAACACTGAATAATGAAAAAGATACAGCAAGTCAAACACTCCTGAGAGTGGGAGAATCAATTTTCTTCAGGGACTGTCTCCTTACTAAGCTGTCTAATCCCATGTGGTCTGCTTTAAACTCATACAGAAGAAACAATACTAAATAAACTCAGTAGACTGGATAGACTTACAACGTGTGTGTGCATGAGTGTATGTGTATATAGGTATAATGTGGGTGGTCCTGTCTATGTGATGCTTTTATTGGGTAATGAAAAAAGAAACTGGCTTGAACTGATAGGACAGAGTAGAGCTAGGCAGGGAAAACTAAACTGAAGGCTGGGAAAAAGAAGGCAGAGCAAGGAGACACAATGTAGCCCCACTGGAGATAGACGCTAGAAACCAGTAAACCATAGCCTCGTGGCATTTCTACCTCTGATCAAGACACTTCTACACTCTTTACATTTTGAGGTCATTGTACTCATTTGTTGCACAGTTGTTTATTGTATAATATTGTAATATAAATTCTTAGTCTTTAAGATATATAGGTATTCAGAATTATAGATCAATAGTCATCTATGTTTGTCATACTTATAGTTAGACTAATCAGGTTCTTTAGCTACATAGAGATTGTATTTAAATAGATAGGTAATCTTTAACCACTTCAAAGAGCTGTAGAATATGGAATTTAAATAACTTAGGGCTCTGTTGAAGACACAATTGCTCCTGGCAGCACCAATCTATTCCCAAGAGAATATTGAGCACAGAAGACACTCCACTTGGAGCTTGTTTTCTTCTTGGCAAAACAGGCCTTTGGGCAAGGAACTTCCCATGCCTCAGACACTGACAAGATATATGTTATCTGGAAATGGATAAGCAGGACACAAGGAAAAAGACTGTCAAATCTTGACAAAACAGGGTAAGATAGTTTTGAAAAATGTCCTGCCTCTGAAAATGGTCTGTCAGTTACTTGCTTCAACATTGCAAATGAGACTTATTGTCCAGGTAACCAGTTGTCTCTGTCATTTGTTGCACATTTTCAAAGCTGCTTAATTGGACTTTCTGCTTACTCAAGTAATATTATTTCCCTTCTCTGATCTTCGACAGGATTGAAGACTAGTTAGTTGTAGTTACTTTCCTCTCATGACTTGGCCAAGTTATTTATTATACAAGAATTAAACACTTTAGGAGAGGATAATCGTTGAATATATTTGTTCTTATTGTATATAATTTTACATTAAGCTTAGAACTCTCTTATTTAAACAAAAAGAGGAGGTGCTGTAGGAAATCCTACATCCAGTAGCCTTTAAATTACCTGCCCATTGGGACCTGGTCTCTTTCCTGGCTGTGGGATTTGGTTGTTGTTCTCCACTCCAGTAGAGGATATTGATTTGATTGATTTGTGAGTCTACTCCTAAATAAATAACCCTCTATTATTCTTAATTCTGAGCTAGTGTCGAATTACTTTTAAGCATCCTTCCTCATACAGATGAATGGATATGGGTTAATTTATAAGTTAGCCAGAAATATGTTTAAGCTATTGGCCAAACAGTATTGCAAATAATACAGATTCTTTTTTTAACATTCATTAGTTTAATTTTAGTATGTGTTTTGAAGCCAGCAGCAAATTTATTATAAGTAATTGGAAAGCAACCTGCAAGTGTGACCCAAATAGAAAATAAAAACTCAATAGTTTACATTCAAGGTTGTTTAAAACTATGTCCAATCTTCACCAATTGAATATCAATCATTTTGTAGTGAAATTTCAACAGAGCCTCCTCACATTGTCATTGAGTAGAACAGGAAATGAGTTGTGAATGATTCTCTTCACTAAAAATCCAGAGGGTTATCTCCAGGCTTCCTGTCCCTCATCTCTGCTTTTCTCTTATTTAGCTCTTCTTGTCTTTTAAAAAATATAAAATGTCTCCATCTGGCCTTTCCTCTCAGAGCTTGGGAAACCTTCCGTTACTTCAATTGGGCTGTCCAATTGACCAAGGGACCACTCTTCAGGAAGGTGGGCTCATTTTGAGCCCTACTTTTTGCTACAGGGTTATGTGTTTAATCCTCTCTTAGAACAAAGTCATTCACATCTGCAGCACATCATCAGGTGGGCAATATTTCCCAGGGTAGTGTCCACGGCATTGAAAGTCATGAAGATCACTCGGCCATCATCTCGTAATCAGCAATCCTAAATTTCTCTGGAATGCATTCAGATTCCCTCAACACACAAAAAAGAGCAATGTTCCAAGAGCTTTTTGGATGTGGGATTTCCCTCTGTGATTACCATTAATGAATAAAAACCTGCTTTGAGCCTAGAGCAGTGCAGGGTGGGATGGAACAGAGCTAGGTGGGGGGACTGGACTGAATGCTGGAAGAAAGAAGGACGGAGTCAGAGAGAAGCATGTAGCCGTCAGAGAGGGACACCAGAGCTTTACCCGGCAAGGCACAGCCAAGTGGCTATACACAGATTGATAGAAATGGGTTAAATTAATATGTATGCATTAGCCAATAAGAAGCTAGAGCTAATGGGCCAACCAGTGTTTTATATAATATAGTTACTGTGTGATTATTTCCGGGCTAAGCTGCCGGGAACTGACTAGCAGCCTCCTCCTACACCTTTTTCTTCAACTGGAATTGTGGTAAGTGTGAAAAGGAAGTTTCTGACATGAGCTCTGGCTGGGTGTTTATTGTGAGGTATGATATAATGGATTTGCTCCCGTGTTGATTCTGAAGCCAAGATTTTCCTGAACTACAACCAGATATTTATCCTGTCAAATGGTGGTTGTATATCAAACAATGAATTTTGTCAGGAGTTAATGTCTTCTGGGGAAATCCCCTGTGATCAGAAGAGACATAAAACCACAGCATAGTCTGAAGTCCTGCTACCAAGGGCCTTATTTTCTCGTCTCTCTTGCAAATGATTCACAGTTTAAAGGGCTTTATATGCCTTTTCTGTTGACTTTTAGTAATAAGTGTTTTTTTTTTTTTTTTTTTTCAGGGATGGATGTTTTATTTGTTTGTGTGTATATGTGTGCTTAAAAGGTCTTTCAACAGACTTAAAATAACACTAAAAATCTAACCCTCCTAAAATTATAATTTATCTTTTGATTGTCAGATAAAAGCATTTATAGGTTTTAGTTGAACATACATACCATTTAAATGCATTTATCTGACAACTAAAACCTGTATGTTCAAATAATACAGTTTCTGTGTGATTATTTTGGTGCTGAGCATCCAGGAACAAACATGTTGCCTCCATACTATACACGTTTGTGTGTGTGTGTGTGTGTGTGTGTGTGTGGAGAGAGAGAGAGAGAGAGAGAGAGAGAGAGAGAGAGAGAGAGAGAGAGAGAGGTCATGAACTTGTAAGGAAGAGTAGGGCTACAGGATTGGAGCTGCAGACAAGTGATGCATGAGATTGATTGAGATGCAGTGTTCATTTATGAAGTGCTCAAAAAGAGAGGAAGAATGAAAAAATGAAAGTGTGTATTATATACATTTTACCATAAAATAGCTAACCAGAAAGTATTGAAGTGATGAGATATACAATGAAAATCAAAGTCAACCTAGACCATCATCTCAAGAGGAGGTATAATTTACAAATAAAAGAAAAATAAGAACTTTTCAAAATGACCAAATAAATCAGGGTGAAATTTCAAGGTATCCACATACATGCTGGAAATTCAAGCACTGTATAGATAAAGAGGATATAGCACCATATAGAAGGAGGAGGATCAGGAATTCTATGCTGGCTTCAGACATGGCTTTTGAAGCCATCCTGGGATTGGGATATACAAGATGTTGTTTGAAAAGGTAAATTAATTAATTGAATGAGTAGTTAAATACAAGCAAGTATCATGGATTCTTAGAACACACAGTATAAGAAAGATTCTATCAAAAGGATTTATGATACGAGACAATTAGATGTGCAAAAATAAGCATATTGCTTAAGGAATAACCAAGTTTAAGATATGCACAGATGACTGACTATAAAACTGTCTTTCATTTATTTACTTATTTATTTGGTACTATAGTCTAAAAGCAAGTCACATTCAGGAAAACTAGCCTTCAGCTTAAATTTTTATTATTTTATAGCCAAATGCCATCCAAACAACTGATACATAATTAATGCTGGGGAGGTAGTGAGATAGACATTTAGAGTCTGGGCTTGGGGAAGTGAAGGATACTTGGATTTGTGTGAGGAGCAGTGATTGTCAGCCTTGGATTCTGGAGGACAATGAAAAGTCCTCTTGGCTTTGTAGAGGACACTGGGGATGACTTCTGGGTTCTGGGTAGGGCGGTGACCCAAAGCATACAGCATGTCAGTATTCACATGAACATCCAGCCTGCATTCCATAGTAGAATGTCTTTCCAGCATTGTCTGGATGTTCTGCTCTATGTTCCAGACCCCAGCATGTCCCAAAATGCCAGAGTCTGCATATCCAGAAGCTATTATCCTGTGGTCCACTTGGCCCCACTGTTAGATACTGTAAGAGTTCTTAGCAAATTTGAGTAAGGTTAAGCTCAACTTGATGGAAAAGAAAAGTAAAATCATTTTCAATTTGGGGTGCTTTTCATTTTAAAATATGTAATTATCACATGACTCCATTGTAATTTGAGCACCATTTGTGTAATATATTTCTACAGTCTTAATTATTCTAAAAAGGTAATTGGATCCCAAGAGCCAGATGAATAAAAGGCTGCATTCTTACATACTTTATTAGATTTTTTCAGATGTACATAAAATAAAATAATTGTTCCTTATCAGAGATTATTGCAAATTGAAAAACATTTTTTAACAGCACAGCAAAAACTAAATAAAGGTAAAGCTGGTAGTATTAATAAACATTTGTGGAAATACGGCAAAATCACCCTTATTTGTTTTTAAAAATTCACGGCAGCATTCCTGTAAAAAGGGTTAAATGAGACTGCTTGGGTAGAAGAAACATTAGTCAACTTGAAAACATAGAACTTCAATATATCATGATTAAAATAAGAAAAAAATCTAATTAAGAAATGTCAAATTGAGTGGTTCATATACACACTTAGTGAAAAACGGTTTTGTGGGTAGCAAAAAAGAATGTTGAAAAGATGCTGAAACTATTCATCATCACGTTAATGGAATTCAAGGCATAAGATATATTTCTACACAATTACTACAATGGATAAAGCTGGAAATTGACATGACATCTGACAAAAGCATGGAAAGATGACAATTCTGAAATGTCCCAGGATATGTATAAATCATAGGAAGACTTTGAGAAACAATTAGTCAGGTCCATGAAAATCAATAGCAGAGACAATGCACATTGAAGTATAAATGATCAGGTAAAAATTACATGTCTACTAATGCATATGATACTTTTCACTACATTGTTAGGTGGACTGTCAAAATGAACTACCTGCATTATAGAGAAAGCTCATGGACAAATTGTATGACCATCGTATGTTGCAATTCTAAGTATTATTGCAATGGACACAATTATGTGAGTACGTGTGTCAGACACACATATGCATATGAACATACATACATAACAACATGGGTAATTTAAAAGGAATTTCTTTGAAAGAAAGATGTTGGACTCATAATAAAGATGATGATGATGATGATAATTTGTTAATTTTATTATGTAGAATCTTTAATGCAAATTCTCTTTGTAGAGACAGAATACAGATGGGCATTGCCATGGGACAAAAGGAAGCAGGAAAATATTTAAAGTTCTATTCAGATTCTTCCTTTCAATTGTACAAGGCATTCATATATATATATATATACTTTCCAAATATAATTATTTATAAATTATATGAAATTTGTTGCATGTCAAAGTTTAGTAAAATGTGAAAGAATGACTTTCATAACTCTGGTAATCCAGTACACATATTGAGGCACTGCCTTACAGAGAACTACTAGTTAGTGAAATGAGCTATACACAATAATTTACAAAGCACACCTAGAGTTATTTATTATTTTAGTAAAAGAAAGAAGACCCAGGAGCTACACAATGTGATATCACATGCAGCGCATTCCTGAAAATGCTGAGGCATTAAAAAAAAGAAAGAAAAACAGTCTAATGACTTAGGAAAAGAGAAGTTAGACTACTTTAAAATAAACAAAACTTAACATTTTAGGATGGTGGGAAAATTTGTATGGCAAGGCTTACCTAACTACATGTGATAAGTGTCAAAGATGTGAATTTTGTCACAGTAAATCTGACATGGAGAGATAGTCTATATTTTTTATTTATTTTTATTGTTTTATAAATAATACCATTCAAAATGTCCACTTCCTCCCCTCCTCCCACTTTCCTCCTGTTTCCTGCTCCCTCTCCCCCCTCCTCCAGTCCTAAGAGAGGGCAGAGTACCAGGCCCTGTGGGAAGTTCAAGGCCCTCCCCCCTTCATCCAGGCTTAGAAGATGTTCATCCAAATAATAGGATCCCCAAAAGTCAGTACATGCAGTAGAGACAAATCCCAGTGCCTTTATCATTGGCTTCTCAGTCGGCCCCAATTGTCAGCCACATTCAGAGGGTCCAATTTGATTTTATGCTCCTTTAGTCCCAGACCAACTGGCTTTGGTGAGCTCCCATTAGCTCAGGCACACTGTCTCAGTGGGTGGACTAACCCCGGGTGGTCTTGACTTCCTTGCTCATATTCTCCCTCCTTCTGCTCTTCAACTAGACCTTGGGAGTTCAGTCCAGTCCTCCTATGTGGGTCTTTGTCTCTATCTCCATCTGTCGCCCGACAAAGGTTTCATGGTGATATTTAATATATTCATCCGTCTGACTATGGGACAAGGCCAGTTCAGGCATCCTCTCCTGCACTGCCCAGGGTCCTAGCTGGGAACATCCCCGTGGACACCTGGGAACCCCTCTAGAGCTAAGCCTCTTGCCAACCCCAAAATGGCTCCCTTAATTAGGATATCTTCTTCCCTGCTCCCACATTCTAAAACTTCAGTAACACTGGTCATTGGGCTGGAGAAATGGCTCAGTGTTTAAGAGCACTTGCTGCTCTTGCAGAGGATCCTGGTTCACTTCCCAACACCCACATGGCCACTCACAACTGCCTGTAATTCCAGTTCAGGTGATCTGACACCATCTTTTTACATGCTCAATCTCCTACATGCTCGTGGTATAAATACATAAATCTCTGTAATCAGAAACACATACCTGTTTAAATTTAAATTTTAAAATTAAATTTAAATTTTAAACACACAACACCTACAATGACTTTTCTTATCCATTTAGACTCTGCTGAGTTCAGGTTGAATATTGTGTAGCTTCAGTAAACAATAAATTTAAAAATATCTTATCTTTTTTTATAGCATTGTATTCTATTGAACTTGTCTGAGAGGCTCTGTGGAGACTTCTGTTGGATTTAATTGCTCCAGCATAAGTTTTCCAAATGTACAAAGAGAAGAAAAATGAAATTAACTGTGGGAGATTTCAATCAAATGACTTACTTATTATTTGATAAAACAGTCATATTCTATAAAGAAATAATTCTGTTTTTTAACCTTCAATTTTTAATGCATGAGAATTTCTCTGAGCTATGTATTCATATTTTAGTAAAAAATGGTTCATTTTAAGCAGCTCAGATATAAAATCATATCCTAAAATAATAATACTTTAACTTAGCAACAATTCAGGAGCAGAGGCAGGAGTGTGAGGGATTCAAATCATCCTTGTCTTCCTAGAGAGTCTGAAGCTGGTCTGTAGAAAAATATTTAAGATCTCTATGGTAATGCCAGGTCACCATGTCATCACTTCAAGTAGCCACCCTGGTCCTGGTTTCAGGTCCATGAAAAATTGCTTCACCCTAGCTTTGCACACATGCTCTTTTACTAATGAATCTCATGGTCACTATGCAGAGACACATAAATGATGAACTTTCAGACTTCTATGCCACCCTTATTGGTAGTTTCTGATATAATTATTACAGTTACCACAGTAGAACTTAAACTAAATAACGAGGCCCCACAGGGCTCAGAAATCAAATGCTGTTCTCCTTGCTCTTTTTACTTCAAGAACAGCAGCACCATGACAGTTGTTCTAATCAGATCAACTGAGTCTTGATAGAGTTTCTCAAGGTACATACTGGGAAATTGGTGCAGCCTGGTTCCCTTTGCTCAGAATAGCTATCTAAAACTGTAATTAGGTAAGCCTACCTTGAACAATGAGCATTATCAATCAAGGAGGGCTGACTCTGAATGTCCCAATGTTATGAGGAGCTTTCAGAAACTGACAGATTACTAATATAGAGGAATGACTTTATAGTAATTACTAAGATTTTTAAATTGGCTCTAAACCATATACATAACAGGACTATATGGTAATATATTTATCTTCTTGTAGCAAATTAATCTTTATCATTATCTAAGTCACTGTTCTATTGCTGTGAAGAGACACTATGACCAAGGCAACTCCTACAATAGAAAATATTTAACTGAGGGCTTGCTTATAGTTTCAGAAGGTTAGTCTATTATCATGTTAGGGAGCAAGGTAGCAGGCAGCCATGTGTTGGAGCAGTAGCTAAAAATTATTTCGTGATCCATAGGCGGGGGGGGGCGCATGGATTTTCAAAACCTCAAAGCCCACCTCTAGAGACACACTTCCTCCAACAGGGCAATATCTTCTAATCCTTTCAAATAGTGCCACTCCTTGGTGACTAAACATTCAAATATATGAGCCTATGGATCATTGCTAACCAAACCATTTTTTGAGGTTTCTAGAACTTGATAAATTATTCCCCTTTTAAGAATTTTATGACCATCTTTCCTGTAGATGGCTTTTATAAGCAGCCATGGCAATACTTGTAGAATACATTGTATAGCTATTTCTTCTCACTTGGCAAATTTCATAATGGAAAGTGGTAGGAGGCTCATAATAGTCCATATGCTAAAGATATTGAAAGTCTCAGAAAGTGCAGAAATTTGCAAGATTCTCAAAGTCCCTGCCTATGATTATAAAAGGAACAGGATCCAAGGATGTAGCATTCTGAGTGGACACCCACACTGGGTGAATTTTTCAGGGACACAACTGATTTTGAGTCATGCAGCAAGTCCCAGTAATGCAAAATTTCACCCATATATGTTATTCACTGCATGAGTATAATATTGCTTACTAAGTTGGACTTGGGTCAAATTATTTCTGTAGTGTGTGACTGGTATAGTATCTTGCATGGATAGACATTTGTTCATATCTCCCAAGATAAAGTCACACAATGTTGTATAGAAGGTATGGTGTAAAAACTTGAAAATGTCTTCAGTACTAGTTCTAAATTCCTTTTGTCTTTGCAGTAAAGAAGTTTGGCAAGGTTTCAGTCGTCTAAAAAGTTGGCTTGTTCTTGTATGTCATATCAAGATGGTCATTCCCATGATGTAGACAGTAGGACACAGATGGTCACAGCTTTGTCTCTTTCTAGGGATCAATGATGTCTTTGATGACACATGGCTTATCTCAGTGAGTGGACCAGACTACTGAAGACCCTGATGTCCCTTAAGAACTACTTTCAAGTTTCAAAATTCCATGTGTCACTTGGAATTTTTATTTTTCAGAATCAGCCAACAGTTGTCCATACTAAAGAGAACACCAAAGGCGCATTTCATGGCATGTGTACGTTTATTACAAGTTTTAACTCTTCTCAATTGTGGAATTTCTCTTATTTGGGGAATTATTTTTGATGAAATCTTTACATACATGAAATTTTATATAGATCTACCTTGACAATTAACTCTTTTGTCTTCTTTTGAGGCAGAATATGAATATATATTAGGGTACCTCTAAGAATAAGGTTGAGTCCAAGAATCGGCTTAGACTGTCCATTTATTTATTTATAATTTCATACCTGAGAACTATATTTACATAATTTCCACCCAACTCCTTCTCTAATTTCTACCATGTTTCACCATCTCTTTCAAATTCATGATCTTTTCTTTTTTTAATTATTGTTGCAAGTATGTGTTTAAATATAAATATACATATGTATGCTTACCTGCACACACACACACACACACACACACACACACACACAGAAGGAGAGAGAGGGGGAAGAGAGAGAGAAAGAAAGAAAAGAAAAATGTCACTTTGACCTGATTTTTGTCTTTCCATTCTTATTCACTGTTATAGCTGCTATAACTGGTGTCAGGTCATAATTAACATATGTTTCAAATAGTTTACATTAAAATAGAGTGAGGTATCCTTTGCATTACAGAAGCTTTTGAGCTTCATGTGGTCACATTGATAGTCAGTACTCTGTGTAGGAAGTTGTTTCCTATGCCAATGCATGCAAAACTATTCTCCCTTTCTCTCCAATCAATCAAGTTCAGTGTATGTACCTAGCTGTATGTTGAGATTTTTGATTTACCTGGATTTGACTTTTGTTCATTATTATAATTATGAATACATTTTCATTCTTCTACATGCTGACATCCAGTTTGACCAGCAACATTAATTAAAGATATTTTTGCTTTTAGTGTGTATTTCTGGTTTCTTTAGAAAAATCAGGTGTCTATAGGTGTGTAGATTTATGTCTTGGTCTTCAATTTTATTCTTTTGATCAGTGTGTCTGTTATATGCCAATACCATGTGGTGAATAATACTCAGAAGTACAACTTGAAATCATGGATGGTGATGTCTCAGAAAGCTATTTTCTAGTACAATATTCAGTTAACTATCATGGTTTTTTATTTGTTTGTTTTTTCATATGAGGCTTAGAATTGTCCTTTCAAGACCTGTTAATAATTATGTCAGAATTTTTATATGTATTGCATTGAATCTGTAGATTGCTTTTGGTAAGTTAGCCATTTTTACCATGTTAATCCTGCTGATGGATGAGCATGGTAGATCTTTCAATCTTCTAATATCTTTGTCAGTTTTTTTTTCTTCAAATGATTGAAGATTTTGTCATACAAATCTTTCACTTGTTTCATTAGAATTGCTCAAAGATATTTTATAATATTTGTGGCTATTGTGAAGAGTGTCATTTCCCTGTTTTCTTTCTCAGCCTGTTTGTCATTTGTACATAGGAGGGCTATTGATTTTTTTTTGTTTATCTTATATCTAGTCTTTTCCCTGAAGGTGGAATATCAGCTGTACAAATTTCCTGGTAGAATTTTTGGGGTCACTTCTATATACTCTCATCACACCTGTGAAAAAAAATGATACTTTGACTTATTTCTTTCCAATTTGTATCCCCTTGACCTCCTTCAGTTTTTCTGTTGCTCTAGCTAAAATTTCAAGAACTATAATGAATAGAATGGGGAGAGTAGACAGGTTGTCATGTTCCTGATTTTAGTGGAATTGTTTTGAGTTTCTCTCCATTTAATATTTTGTTGGTTATTGACTTGCTATAAATTTATTATGTTTAGGTACTGTAGAAATTTCTACTGCAGCACCCATCAAATTAAGTTACCTTTCCATTTGGTGTGGGCTTCTTATGCTATTTATGGCGATATAAAGTGCTTGTCAGGCCTCTTTTCTGGCTGTGGGATTCAGATGCTGTTCTTCATTCCAGCAGGGGATTGTGACTTGTGAGTCTACCACTAAATAAATAACCCACTATTATTCTCAGTTCTAAGGTAGTGTGGGATTTCTTTTAAGCATCCTTCTTTATTTAGGTATGTCCATTGTATTCCTAATCTCTCCAGTACTTTCAGCAGGAAGGAGTGTTAGATTTTTTTAAAGGATTTTTCAGCACCTACTGAGATGATAGTGTGCCTTTTTTTCTTTCAATTTGATTGTATGGTGAATTATGTTAACTTATATTGTTATGTTGAACAATCCCTGCATATCTGGAAATAAGCCTACTTGATCATGATGAGTGGTCTTTTTGTTGTATTCTTAATTTGGATTGTGAGTATTTTATTGAGTATTTTTGCATCTATGACCATGAGGGAAATTTGCCCATAATTCTCTTTATCTGCTGAAACTTTGTTTAGTTTGGTTTGGAGTAACTGTTATACACAATCAATAGGACAAAAAAGGCATGGTACAGAATGGGAAAACATTTTCACCAACTCCACATCCAACAGAGGGCTAATATACAAAATATAGTAAGAACTCAAGAAATCAAGAAACTAGATATTAACAACACCAAGCAATCCAATTAAAAATGAGATACAGATCTAAACAGAGAATTCTTAATAGAGGAATCTCAAGTGACTGAGAAACAATTAAAGAGTGGTTAATATCCATAGCCATCAGGGAAATGCAAATTAAAACTACTTTGAAATTACATCTTATACATATCAGGATAGTTATATGATGTGGCAAGTCCTTCTGTATATGTGTTGCTTTTATTGGTTAATGAATAAAGAAGCTGCTTTGGCCTATGATAGAGCAAAGTAGATCTAGGTGGGAAAACTAAACTGAATGCTGGGAGAAAGAAGGAAAAATCAATGAGAAGACAGGAAGCCACCACCTGAGACAGACATGCCAAAACTTTGACAGTAATCCACAGCCACATGACAATACACAGATTAATAGAGATAGATTAGTTTAGGATATGAATTATCCATAAATACACTTGCACTATTGGCCAAACAGTATTTCAAATAATATGGGTTTTGTGTGATTATTACAGGGCTGAGCAGCTGGGAAAAACAAGTGGCCTCCTATAGTTATGATCAAAACCACAAGTGAGAGCTCGTGCTGGTGAGGATGTGGAGTAAGAGGAAAATTCTTTCATTTCTGGTGGGAGGGCAAACTTGTTCAGGCACTAAGGAAATCAATAGAGCAGTTCCTCTATAAATTGAAAATCCATCTACTTCAAGACCCAACTACCTCTCCTGGGCATATAGCCTAAGGACACTAGATTCTACCACAAGGATACTTGCTCAACCATGTTTATAGCAGCTTTATTCATAATAGCCAGAAACTGGAAACAGCCTAGGCATTCCTCAACAGAAGAATGAATAAAGAAAATGTACATTTACAAAATTGAATATTACTTAACTATTACAAAAAAAAACTGACATGAAATTTGCAGGCAAATGTGTAGACAGAGACTCCTCTTTCATTTCCCAGCTGCTCAGATCCAAATAATCACGTGGAAACTGTAATAATTACAACATTGCTTAGCCAAAACGTTTAGGTTTTTTTATTAACTAACTCTTATATCTTAAATTAACCTATTCCTCTTATTTTATATTTTACCACAAGGTTTGTGATTTATCGGTAAGATTCCTGGGAGTCTGTGTCCATCAGCAGCTATATGGCATCTCTCTGACTCTGCCTTCTTTTTCCCTCTATCTCTGCTTAGAATTACTACCTTGCTCTATTTTGCCATGTCATAGACACAAAGAAACTTCTTTATCAACCAATGGTTATAAAACATATTCACCATCATAAAGAGTGGAATCCAACATCACAAATGTAGTAAAAGAAATCATCCTGAGTGAGGTAACTTAGATACAGAAAGACAAACATAGTATATACTCATTTATAAATAGACATTAACTATTAAGTAAAGGATAATTATGTGACAGTTCACAGACTTGAAGAATATAAGTAACAGGTTTCAAAGTGGGACACATAGATCTTCCTGGAAAGTAAAAGTAGAATTGATTTTGTGGGTAGATTGGAAGCAGGTGGGCTTAAGAACAGGAAAGATCATGTCAGGGGAGATGGAGAGAGATCGTACTGGTAGATACAACTGGAATTGGCAGCCATTGGGGAGCAATGTGGAAACCTATTGTAGTAAAAAAAAATTTCTGGCATCAGTGAAGGTGACCATAATAAAGACTCCTAGTACTAGGGTATTAGGATCATGAACTGGTCATCTCTTATAACTAGGCAAGGTTTCCAGTGGTGGGAGCAGAACATCAACATGGTCACAAAACCTTTAAACTACAATTTGTCCTGACTACTCAATGTGTAGGGATAATGATGGCATAGAACTTGTGGGAATGGCCAGTCAATTACTGGACCAAAATGAGGCCTATTCAGAGAGAGAGAAAGAGAGAGAGAGAGAGAGATCATGCCTGATGCTACCTGGATGGACAGTAGCCAGATGGACAGATATTCCAAAGACCACGGATAGCACCATACAGAATGGGCAAAAATGAATAGATCCATCAAATAAAAAGTCAATGAAATAATTCATAATGATATTCAGCTATACTGATAGATCAGTGAATAGCCCCATCATCACCAAAGAGGCTTTGTCCAGAAATTGATGGGAGCAGTTGCAGAGACCTACAGATAAACATTTTGTAGACCTTGTGAATCCTGTGGAAGAAAAGATCGTAGAACCCAGGTGTTCAAGGATACCACACAGAATCAACTATGCAGGGCATATAAGAGCTCATAGAAACTGAAGCAACAATTGCAGAACCCTGTATGGGTCTGAGGTAGGTCCTCTGCATTATGTTATGGTTATGTAGCTTGGTGTTCTTGTGGGACTCAACAGTCAGAGTAAGAGTATTTTCTCACTCTTTGACCTGCTCTCAGGACCTGTCCTACTACTGGGTTGCCTCTGCCAGCCTTGATATGAGTGTTTGTGCTTAGTTTTATTACAAATCTATGCCATGTTCATTTGATATCCTTGGAAGGTTTGCTGTTTTCTGAAGAGAAGTAGAGGAGGCATGGTTCTAGAGTAGAGAGTAGGTACAGGGTAACAAATGGAAGGAGTGGATGGAGAAGAAACTGTGTTTGGGATATAACACATGAGAGAAGATTAAATCAAAGAAAAAGAAAATATAGTAAGGTTAATTTCTGCTTCCCTAGTTGTCTACTTGATGCACTTCCATCTTTGGGTTAGATTGCAGTCTCAGTCTTACTTCATTCAATGTTTTTGACTATATGAATGAATCATAGGTAAAACATATTCCTGAGTTAGCCATGGTTGTCAGGAGAAGAAAGTGTCTCTCTGACCACATATTATACTGTCAATCCAAGATCCAAGGGGGAAAATTGTTTCTAAAAAAAAACAATTAAATGAAAACAGTGTGGTATTGGCATAAAAACAGAGAAGTCAACCAATGGAATCGAATAGAAGACCCTGACATTAACCCACAAACCTATGAATATCTGATTTTTGATAAAGGAGCTAAAAGTATACAATGGAATAAAGAGAGCATCTTCAACAAATTGTGCTGGCAAAACTGGATGTCAATCTGTAGAATGAAAATAGATCCATATCTATCACCATGCACAAAACTCAAGTCCAAGTGGATTAAAGACCTCAATATCAGTCCAAACACACTGAACCTGATAGAAGAGAAAGTGGGAAGTACTCTACAACACGTGAACACAGGAGACCACTTCCTACGTATAACCCCAGCAGCACAGACAGTAAGGGCCTCATTGAATAAATGGGACCTACTGAGACTGAGAAGCTTCTGTAAAGCAAAGGACACTGTTGCTAAGACAGAAAGGCAACCCACTGACTGGGAGAAGATCTTCACCAACCCCACAACTGACAAAGGTCTGATCTCCAAAATATATAAAGAACTCAAGAAACTAGACCGTAAAAGGCTAATCAACCCAATTATAAAATGGGGCACTGAGCTGAACAGAGATCTCTCAACA
Organism: Microtus agrestis; assembly: GCA_902806775.1. Taxonomy (NCBI): domain Eukaryota; kingdom Metazoa; phylum Chordata; class Mammalia; order Rodentia; family Cricetidae; genus Microtus; species Microtus agrestis. Next base: position 109,578 of record CADCXT010004348.1, on the reverse strand, counting down.
GAAGAAGTTCAAATGGCCAAAAGACACCTAAGGTCATGCTCAACTTCCTTAGCGATCAGGGAAATGCAAATCAAGACAACTTTAAGATACCATCTTACACCTGTCAGAATGGCTAAAATCAAAAACACCAATGATAGCCTTTGCTGGATAGTGTATGGAGAAAGGGGTACACTGATCCATTGCTGGTGGGAATGCAAACTTGTGCAACCACTCTGGAAATCAGTGTGGAGGTTTCTCAGGAAATTTGGGATTAACCTACCCATGGACCCAGCAATACCACTCTTGGGAATATACCCAAGAGAGGCCTTATCATACAACAAAAGTATATGCTATGTTCATAGCAGCATTGTTTGTAATAGCCAGAACCTGGAAACAACCTAGATGCCCTTCAATTGAAGAATGGATGAAGAAAGTATGGAATATATACATATTAGAGTACTACTCAGCAGTAAAAAACAAGGACTTCTTGAAGTTTGCAGGCAAATGGATGGAAATAGAAAACACTATTTTGAGTGAGGTAAGCCAGACCCAAAAAGAGGAACATGGGATGTACTCACTCATATTTGGTTTCTAGCCATAAATAAAGGATACTGAGCATATAATTCATGATCTTAGAGAAGCTAAATAAGAAGGAGAACCCTAAGAAAAACATATAGGCATCCTCCTGAATATTAACCTTCATCAGGCAATGAAAGGAGACAAAGACAGAATTTTACCTTCAATAGAAAATTATTGTTTTTAAAAAGAATGAATAAAACAGTCAAACTAACAAAACCAATTGTATCTGGACCCTTGTCTAAAAAGTCACCATGCAGTGTCATTGTCATTACAATGATATACAGGCTGATTCAGGACATTGATTTCATCTAACTTTTCATCCCATCTATGACACTTCTTCTGATAACTTATATACAAGCAACAATGAATTGTTATCCATTCTTTAAGTATTCTAAAACTCCTGGTCTCCTATTTTCTATTCTGGATAATCTTTTTGTAAGGAGCTAGCTCACTTCACTTCACTTCAAGGAAACTTGCACTCTTAACAGAAACAAACCCTTGACCCATAAAAGCACTTTTTAAAAATGAAATTGTACTCATTTTTCAAGCATAACTAGTTGTTATGAGTTTTGTGCACTAGTTGTCCAATAGTGCTATGCTCCCTTAGAATATTAATTGTTCTGCCTTGTAACTTTCCATTTTGAGTTCTGTCTCATTTGTGACATTAAATTCCTAGTTTAAAAAGCTATCAATATTTCTACTCCCTATTGTGGATCTCAGTAAATGTCTTCACACCCACAGCATCAAAAAAAGAAGCAATAAGCATTCAAACTAGATTAAGCAGGACAATATGTAGTGATGGGAATTTTCATATTTTATAAAAAGTTATTAAATATTTGTTGAAAGTAGACTATAATAGCATCCTCTTGGTAAATATTTTTTATTCTTGATGTTCTATGTATGTATATAATATTTTCAAAGGATGGCATTTTGCACAATGCCTGGATTGTGACACTTACATCATTGGTGATAATGAGCATTTATTTTTAAAGGGCTTCACACTATATAAAAATCAAATTATTTGAAGGACTTTCAATAGGATAATTGGGTATGTTGTCAGCACAAGTAGAAAAGTGTGATATTACACTCAACTGACTTATAAGTCCATAAAAAGCAAGTAAAACTAACAAATATCACAAGTTCCACAAATAGCCAGCTTGTTTCAGAGTGTAGAATAAAGTCTATGTTATTCTTACTTTTGAGAGAAGTAGGGAGTGAGGATTCACTGTGGAACGTATGGACCAGAGGTGGTGAGAGAAGAGTGTTCAGGATGCTGTAAACCAAAGGAAGCTTTAATCCCAACACTTAGTTGGAAGATGCAGGTAGATCTCTGCAAGCTCCAGGTCAACCATGGCTACACAGTGAGATTCTGATATGGGAGGTGATGTATGCTGTAAGTATGTTTTATTGCCACTAGTTAGTTAATAAAGAAGCTTCTTTTAGCCAATGGCATCACAGAGTGAAGCCAGGCTGAAAGAGATATATTGAGAGAGTATGCCAGAGAGAGACAGAACTTTACCCAGTAAGCCACAACCATGTGGTAATACACAGATTAATAGAAGTGGGTTAACTTAAGACAAAAGAGCTAGCTAGCAATACACTTAAGTGATTGGGCAAGCAGTGATTTAAATGATATAGTTTTTGTGTGAAAAATTCAAATCAGGGAAGTTGGGAAACTAATGAGTGGCCTCCACAAACAAGATTCTCTCTCAATAAAATATACACACAAGCAAAAATCTCATCTTGCTATATTAGTTATATTAGTAGACATAAAGGAGCAAAATATAATCATACTGATATATGAAATCAATTTTGACTGCATTTATGATCATTTCCTGTAACATGAGGGCCTGCTTGTTGGGGTTTCTGTCCTGCCCAGTTCCCACAGCCATTCAGCCCCAAGGAAATCACACAGACTGCATTACTTATAAACTGATTGGCCCATTAGCTCAGACTTCTTATTAGCTCTTGTAGCTTATATTAACCCAATATTCTTATCTTATCTTATCTTATCTTATCTTATCTTATCTTATCTATATTAGCCTCATGGCTTGGTACCTTTTTCAGCAGGGTAGATCACATCTTGCTTCTTTCATGGTCTGGAGAGGACTCGGAGGAATGGGCTTCCTCCTTTCTAGAATTCTCTTGTTTCTCATCACTCCGCCTCTACTTCCTGTCTGGTTGACACTCCTATAATTTCTGCCTGGCCAATCAGTGTTTATTTAAAACATGATTGACAGAATACAGACAATTCTCTCATACCTCTTCCCCCTCTCTTTTATAGAAAACAAGAACATCCATAGTCCATTTTTTGGGAATGTGGGCATAGTTTTCCAGACTACTTCTGGCTGGTTGGGGGTGCTGATAATCTTATAGGGACCTAAAGAAAATTTAGAATTATGATCAAGTCCTGACTGGTGTATCCTGTGAGTCTTGATCATCTCAGGCAGCAGTCTTGAATCTGTTCTGGATGTAGAACTCAGATATCCAGGCCATCTGTTCCTACGGGCTATTTCTCAGGTGGTCTTCCTTGATCAAACCTGATTTTTCTTAACTCAGAATGTATCCACAGTCTCTCATTTCCTGTAGAAACAAAAGCAAACCTTTTGTCCAAAGTAACACATTCTGACTTCAATTTTAAATCAAGGTATTTTCAAAATACCTTACTTGGGTTAATTAAGCAACATTTATAAACAAAAGTCTTTTAGCAACAGTTGCTCCTTCCTCAGCATTCAAACAATTCAAAGAGAGTATAATAACATATAGTATCCAGATTCTCTGTGTGGTTTCCATCTTTATGTAGCTTTATTTTAAACTCTATTTCTTTTATTTATAATTTTTGGCTTTTCAAGACAGAGTTTCTATGTATCTTTGTCCTGGAACTCCCTCTGTAGACCAGGCTATCCTTGAACTCACAGAGATATGTCTGTCTCTGCCTCCCAGGCATTGGGATTAGAGGTGTGTGCTACCACACCTTGAAGTCACAGAGGTCAGTCTACCTCTGCCTCCCAAGTGTTGGGATTAATGATGTATACCACCACACCCAACAACTCACTTTCTTTCTTTTTTATTTTAAGGCTGTAATCTTTTTTCCCAAGCCTGCATACATTTTTAACACACTGTAAACCATTTAGAGATTGTTTTATCTTTGAATCTCTCTTTACTGTATATCTCTCTTTTTCTGACTACGTGAGTCTTTAATTTGCCACATACTATGGCTAGGATTAAACCCATGGCTTTGATGGCTAGATCCAGCCCATTTCTTTGCTTTCTTGATATTTCAGCCTCATGGCTGAGGTACTGCAGGAGCCATGTTTATTGCCTAACGTCTATGACATTTTAAGGTCCTTGCCAGCAAGCAAGCTGCAACAGTGTGTCCACAAACAACACTCAAATGCTCTCTCTGTAGCTGAACCTCCTTTCTCAAAGAGTCAGCACTGGCAGGACCGCCCAGAAAGCTGGCATTTTAAAATGGTGCAACTTTTTTCCTGCTACGGCTGAAAACCAAAAAGCATGCGGTCGGCTTTTCATCAACACTATGTAAGTGTTTCATGGCAGGACCTCTTAAAAGAGCTGCAAGGTTTTGTAGCTAAGCTGAGTGAGAAAGCCTCTCTTAAATAGAGTGCATGCTTGCCTCTAGCAAGCAGAGCAGACTCGAGAAATGACTACTACCAATAAGCCATGCTTTACTCTATTCTTTTCTGTCTAGAATTACCTCCCAAGCTCTTTCAGGTTTTATATGGATGCAGTTGTCCACGTGAGCACAATTCTGTAACATTAGGTCCTATTTGTTGGGTGACATTCTGTAACATGAGGGCTGGGCATGTTGGGGTTTCTGTCCTGCCCAGTTCCCTCAGCCAGTAAGCCCCAAAGAAAATCACACAGAGATTCTATATTAATGATAAACTGATTGGCCCATTAGCTCAGGCTTCTTATCGCTCTTGTAGCTTATATTAACCCGTTATTCTTATCTATGTTAGCCACATGGCTCAGTACCTTTTTCAGCAGTGTAGGTCACATTCTGCTTCTTTGGTGATCTGGGCAGGACTTCTCTATACTACAATTTCCTAATTAAATTTTAGACAAATTAACAATAATAAGGGTTTTTAGTTTAAGTCCTAACAACCTCTTCTTGAAGATTATTTTTTAAAATAAGGCTTTTTTAGATTTTTTTAAATAAGAAATACATCTTTTGCTGAATGGAGCCTCTTTGATGACTACTAGACAGGGCACTTATCTATGAGTATGACAGAGCATCATTGGGAATTTTTTTGCCACTCATCTTTTGTTCTCTTTTAGGTCTCTGGTTTATCCAGTATTAGATTTCTGGTCATCAAAGCAGTGTTGGGCATGGGCTCCCTCTCACCAAATGAACATCCAGTTAAAATAAACATTGGTTGGACACTCCCACAAGTTATACACCACCATTGCCTCAACAATTCTTGCAGTCAGGACAGATGGTAGGTTGAGTATTTTGTGCCTGGATTGATATCCAGGTTCCTCTTGAAAACTTAAGAGTACATTCTAAGTTTCTCCTTCAAGAGTACCTTCAAGAATATCTCATGAGGAGTACCTTACTGCACCAAAGAGACTAGAATATAGATGTACATCACTACATGGATGTTGTCCTTGGCAATGGGGCCCCACTCTGAGTATTCGGAGAATAACCTTCTATTATGACATCAACCAGGGCTGTTTAGGAATCACCACAGGATCTCCTTGTCCAACAATTTAACTAAATGTAAAGTAGTGCCACCACAGTAAGCCTTGTCTCAAGCTATAAAAGGCAGAATTTTACTGACCAACATACCAAGTGAGAATCTAAATTGAAGGTCTCTGTGTGGTCCCTCCCCTAGGAGATTAGGGAACTCCATCGAAGAGAGGGAGGAATAATTATAGGAGTCAGAGGAACAGAAGTAAACAAGGAGAACATGCACCACTGAATAACTAAACAGGGCTCACATGGATTCAGAGACTGAAACAGCAAGCTTGGGGGCCTGCATGTTCTACACTGGGTCCACTTGGTATATGTTATGGTTATTAGCCTGGCATTTTTGAAGGACACCCAAAAGTGACAGCAGATGTGTCTCTGACTCTTCTGATTGCTCTTGGAACTGTTTTCTTTTTACTGGGTTGTCTTGTTCAGCATTAATATGAAGACTTTCAGCTTGCCTTAGTGTATTTTGTTTTGTCCTGTTTGGTTGTTCTCTCTTGGAGATCTGTTCCTTTCTGAAGAGGAAAGGGAGGGTTAGTGGATTTGGGAAAGAAGGAACTTAAGGTTGGGAGGAGTGAAGGGAGGGGAAACTGGTGGGATTGTATTGTATGGAAGAAGAATTTATTTTCAACTAAAAAATAATAACAATGATTTCTTACTGAGATTGGGAATAAGGCAAGAAAGACGTCCCTGTCCATTTGACTTATGTATATGTGTAGCTATAGCTGCAGTTAATGCAATGAACAGGAAAAGTAAATAAAAACATACTGCCTTTTTAACTTAGAAAATCATATAATTTAAAAAAAATCATGAAACACTTTCATACAATAACTAGTAAATTTGTCTTGAAAATGAACATTTAAAATTATATGTGTGACAGGCCAGCATTTCACCTGTCATTTCCCTGAAGTTCTAAGTCCTAGGCACAGGGAGCCTGGGGAATGCCTCTTGAACACAGTTCCTCTCCTTTCCCTTTTTGTGGATGTGTTCTCTTAATTTCTCCTGTTCATTTGTCAGAGAAAGAGCCCTTATATACCAAGAAAGTTGACACAATTTGTCAACCACCTAGAATTCTGTCAGCAGGAAGTCTACTGTTGCCAACACAAGAAATGTCCTCTTTACATAAAGTAATAATCTTGTATATTATACTGGCTCTTGTTTAGCTCTCTAATCGTGTCCAGAAAAAGAAAGAAAGAAAGAAAGAAAGAAAGAAAGAAAGAAAGAAAGAAAGAAAGAAAGAAAAAAAGGAAGAAAGAAAGAAAGGTGGAAGGGAGAGAAGAGAGAGAAGAAAGAGAAGTGGGGGGAGGGAGCAAGGGAAGAAAATGGGAAAGCAAGAAAGAAAACGAAAAACCTATATCACATTCATGAGGCATTTTGTTATTTGCTGATTGATACAAGAGGGCCCAGCACTCTGTCAGGGGTACTATCCCTGGGCAGATGATTATAGTTATGTTTTAGAGTATTTTGGGGGAGGGGCTTATATTTTTTTGTTTTGTTTTGTTTTTACTCTTTGAGGGGCCCGCAACCCAGTTTTCAAATGAGTATACAGAGAACTAGTCTTACTTATGAATGCCTAGCCTTAGCTTGGCTTGTTTCTAGCCAGCTTTTCTAACTTAAATTATTCCATTTCTCTTTAATTACATTTTGTTTCTGGGACTTATTACCTTTCTTTATTCTATATATCTTTCTTTTCTTCTTACTCTGCGGCTGGCTGTGTGGCTGGGATGCTGTCCCCTGAAATCCCCTCTCCTTTTCTCACTTCTTACTTTCTTCCCTAGATCTTTTTCTTATTTAGTCTCTCTTCATGCCAGTTCCATTTATTATTTCTCCTGCCTAACCATTGACCGTTCAGATCATTATTAGACCAATTAGGTGTTTTAGGCAGGCAAAGTAACACAGTTTAATAGAGTTAAACAAATGCAACACAAAAGAATGCAACACATAAGAATGCAACACATCTTTGCATCATTAAACAAATATTGCACAGCATAAGTGAACACAACACATCTTAAGCTAGTATTCCACAATAATTGGGTCTACGATGTCAAAGAGAGTTAGTTGAGTAAGGCAGTGGGAAGCAAGGTATTAAGCAAGATTTCTCAATGGTCCCTCCTTTTGCTTCTGCCTCCAGATTCTTGCTTAAGTTTCTGCACTGGCTTCTCTCCATAATGTCAATAAATCATTTCCTTCGCACATTTCTTCTCAGTGCTTTATCACAGAAACAGAAAACAAACAGGGATAATATGTGTCAAATTGTGAGGTTCTTTTTTGATGGCTTAAATTAATGTTATACCTCCTGTCTTGGCATGTAAAAATAAATGAACTCATGGAAGAGCCCTTGATCAATTCTTCTTCAGTATTTACATTCACTTTATGTGAGTCATGTGTGATGTCCGTTACCGCAAACCCAATAGTGTTGGTGATAGCATTTCCAATTTACTGAGCAACTAGTCAAGTTGTGGTAAGTAGTAATTTATTTCACACCGTCTGCCTCGGTCTACCATATTTGATGAGAATTCCCTTAGTCCATGTTGGGCAGACCCTGGATAAAATGCCAGGTAGAGCAATTTCCAGCCTCAATGTACTTTTCTCAAGGTGATAAGGTTATCGTTGTGAAATGTAGGGCAGGAATGAGCAACTAAGTAAAATCTGTGTGTATAACATAAAGTCAAATGAGAAGTACCAGTAAAAGTGTGAGTGTAAGTCTAATTCACACACTGGTAAGACAACATCAACCGCTTCTATAGCCGGACATTGGCTTAAAAATACTAGCCTTACACAGAAGATAGCTGGAAACTCTTCCTAGAAATTCCAAGACTTACAAAGCTCCTTCCCCAAAACCATTGATTTGTTTAGTTCTTTTTTAAAAAGATATATACATATGTGTACGTCTCTGTCTTCCTATGTGTACATGAGTGTAGGTGCCCACTGACGATAAAAGAGGACATCAGATCCCACAAAGCTGGAGATACAGGCTTTCAAAAGTTACTTGCAATTGGTTCTGGGAAATCAACTTAGGTCATCTACAAGATCAGAAAGTTATTCTCTACTGAGCTATCTCTATATCCCTCAGATTCGATGGGTTCTTAGAAAAAAGAATTTTCTTTTGTCGTCTGCAGCTTCCATCTTCTCCACATTCTAAGTTGCTAACCTGGGCATTATTTTCTTCATTTCTAATAACATTTTTATTTGTTTAATGTGTAATAAAGATACATCAATAGTTTGGAGCCCTTGTAGACAATCTATGCAATAGTCGATAACTGAAGAATTAACTAATAGTTCTTAACTCTAAGATACCACAGACTTCTTTTCTGGAGTTCTGGAGAGAGAGGTGATAACCTGGGATTCTGCAATTTAGATTATTTCCATTTTTTTTTGCTTTTTTATTTCTTCTAACTTGACATTTTACAATTTCTTATCTAAAAATGTGTTAACCATTATTCTGCCTCATCCCAAGATTATTAGATATACCTGCCCTGCTTTCATTCATAAATTGCATATTCAAAAGGAAGTTTTGGGGCTGGAGAGATGGCTCAGTGGTTAAGAGCATTGCCTGCTCTTCCAAAGGTCCTGAGTTCAATTCCCAGCAACCACATGGTGGCTCACAACCATCTGTAAAGAGGTCTGGCGCCCTCTTCTGGCCTTCAGGCATACAGACAGAATATTGTAAACATAATAAATAAATTTAAAAAAAATTATAAAAAAAAGGAAGTTTTGAAATATGTAGAGCTAGCAAGGAGTGGATATCAGAACACAGGCTGTCTGAAGATAGGCAGGGGTGATGGATACCATATGTAAATTAATGACTGGTTTATACTGATTTAGTTTTATGTACATATTAAAATTTACCGAATCCAATGCTCAAGTTTAAACATCTTGGTTTAGAATGATGGCCCAGAATTCAAATGCACATGCTGATTCTCCAGAGGAGAGTGTGATATGTAATGTATTAGTGTCAGATAATCTAGGCAAGAACCCCTTCCAGGATCTTAGATTCAGACCAGCTACATACAACTGTCGAGCACTAACTCAGAACATGATAATTCCCAGTCTCTGTGTGTGCTGCAGCCCAAGCAGCTTCAAACATGCTCGAGCATAAGGCTCTCTTGTAATTGTCTACATTCTTGCCCCCCCAACACTTCCACAATGTTCTCAAATTGCTCTGATGCAAAACACTTCTTTCTGCATTCAACAATATTCCCCTAAAGAAAATGAGGAATATTTTAATGTATTTCTTTTATTTTCAAGAATAAGTAGATAATTCTGTATATTTTTAAAAGTCTTTTGCTCATGTTTTAGTTGACAGACTATCATGTTGGCACCTGATTTACAATTTTCAATGACACACTCTCGAGTGAATTGATTTATGATGATGTGGATTCATTAACTTGAAGTTCACATTTCTGTAAATGTAGTCCATTAATATCAGAACTTTATCCTTTCATCTTGCTTCACTCTGGGGACTTTTACTTGTTCCCACAGTCACTGCTAGGTTCATCATGAGCTTGCAGAAAGCTGCTCCCATCTGTTACAAACATATTCCCAGTGACTGTTGTCCACTTCTTCCCAAGTACCAGCACTTCCTGTCCATTCCTTTGTTGAAGAGCAAGTGTCTTTTCTCAGACTGATATCATGTTCTCCTTTATTGCTTTGTCCCATTGGTTGTCATAAATGTTGACCCTGATACAATGTTCCTATTGGAGATTGCTTATTTCTTAGATACCAAGAATAAATGGAGAAGGGATTAATTAATATCTTGTCAGAAAAAAAAATAAGAAGCTCAAGAATATGGCCTCATCTGTCTCCTCCTTACAAAGAACACTATTTTCAAACAAACCAACAGACAGGAAAAGAGTGACTGAAAGCTCCCTCCAGCCCTGCTGAGGACATCCAGCAACCCACACTATCAGACATTATCAGAGGAATGGTACAGCTACATGGAAAACCAGTTCACAGTTTTCATCTTGCAGCACAGCCTAACATTAATGTAAAGTGTTTCTGTGCAATTGTTACAGCTCTGGTAGATTAAAACAAGTCCTAAGGGATGATCAGTCACTATACCAAGGGTATCTAGTTTTCCCTTTTTTCTAAGACAGGGTTTCTCTGTAGCTTTGAAGACTGTCCTGGAACTCACTCTGTAGGCCAGGTTAGCCTCTAACTCACAAAGATGTGCCTCCCTCTGCCACCTGAGTACTAGGATTAAAAGCATGCACCCACCCCTGAGTATTTAGTCTTTTAAGGTCAAAGTCAAAGTGATAGTTCACTCTCTCTCGAATAGAATATTTTTCCAACCTCCTGCAGTGTGTACTGGGGAGGTAAGAGAAAAATTGAGTTGCATGAAGTTTCTGTAACTAAGGGCACTGATTATGATTCGGGGGGGGGGTGTCTCCAGTATTCTACAATGGCTGATTTCTTTTATCCAGCTACTTCATATGAAGTCTCATTCAAATTCAAAATCCTTTTAATCCTTTTCATATTCACCAGAGAAAATGTTATTATTTTTTAATATTTATTTATTATGTATACAATATTTTGTCTGTGTGTATGCCTGCAGGCCAGAAGAGGGCACCAGACCTCATTAAAGATGGTTGTGAGCCACCATGTGGTTGCTGGGAATTGAACTCAGGACGTTTGAAAGACCAGGCAATGCTCTTAACCTCTGCGTCATCTCTTCAGCTCCAAATGTTATTATTTTTAAAGATTTTATTTTAACAAAAAACATGGAACTACATGCTTCAGGCTTCCCAGGTCCAGAAATCCTGCTGATACTGGGCAAAGCCTAGCCCAGCGTTGATTGGCACATGGCAGTGATGAAGAGGATGGGTGGGGAAACACAGAACAGTGATGAGTAGAAGATCAGGTGTGGGCTGCAATGAATGGAGACATGGAAAAAGACATGGAATGATAGCCTATGTCTAAGGTTTTGTGCTCCCTAAGGTACAGCTAACAGTTTTAACCTGACCTTTAGGGGTTTAGCTCATTTCACGAATTTCAGTGGCACCGTTATCCCACAGTTTACCATTTGGTCTTTACCTACCTGACTTCATTGTGTCTCTGCCAATATGACAGCTGATATATCCCCCAGAAGACTAATCACACACACACACACACACACACACGTATTTGCCACTTATATTTTGTGTGGTAAAACACCACAAACAAACAAGGTATAAAAAAAAAAGTTAATTTTGACTTAAGGTTCCAGAGAGTGAGTACATCCTTGCAGGGAAGCATGGCAGCAAGCAGCAGGCATCACAGCAGGAAAAGGAAGCTGAAATCTCTATAGATCTTGGACTGAAAATATGTAGCAGAGAGAGTGAACTGAGGGGTGATGCAAGGCTTCTAATCTCAAAGCCCTTTTCAATTGGCATTCTCCCTCCAGCTAACCTACACCACCTAGACCTCCAAAAGCAGTGCCAACAGCTGGGGATTCAGTGTTCATACGCCTGAGGATATGGTTGATATTTCTCATTCAAACTACCAACAACAGCAGTACTTAGAAATAATTTTCCTACAACTAAGTCAGGCTTTCAACTTGCTTTTAAACATTGTTCTCTGGCTTTGCTGTGTGTTCTGACCAGTGCTCAAGACCGGTTTTAAGCTCCTACACTAAGGCAACCACCCAGACAGGGGAGGGCCTGCCATTCAGGCAGGTCTCAAGATTCCCTGTAAGGGAGCTCGGGCACCTACAGCTTGTGCTCCAGGGTCTCCAGGGGTCTCCTGGACCCCGCGCTGCCTCCCACGTCCTCCCTCTTCTCCCTGGATCTTTGGGCTACCAGGCAGCCCTGGTCAGGTGTTGAGAAGTTCCATCTGGACGGGTGAGTTTCTGCTAACCAGGGGCGGTGTGTCCCAGAAGTGAGCACAAACCTCCCTCCCCCAGCTCCTTCTGCAGGGCTGTCTTTCGTAGGCACGACCAAACTCCCCAGCATCCCACCCCCAACCCTGCTTTGCTGTGTGTTCTGACCAGTGCTCAAGACCGGTTTTAAGCTCCTACACTAAGGCAACCCACCCAGACCGGGGAGGGCCTGCCATTCAGGCAGGTCTCAAGGTTCCCTGTAAGGGAGCTTGGGCATCTACAGCTTGTGCTCCAGGGTCTCCAGGGGTCTCCTGGACCCCGCGCTGCCTCCCACGTCCTCCCTCTTCTCCCTGGATCTTTGGGCTACCAGGCGGCCCTGGTCAGGTGCTGAGAAATTCCATCTGGACGGGTGAGTGTCTGCTAGCAAGAGGCGGCCCTGTTCAGGTGCTTACGAGTTCCATCTGGAAGAACTGCATTCTCTGCAAGGTCATTTGCTCTGGAGCAGTTTTCTGCTCCTACACTAAGGCTACCCACCCAGAGTGGCGTCCGAGTTGTGGTGCTGAGGAGTTCCACATGGACGGGTCGGTTCCTGCTCCTACACTGAAGAGATACACCCAGAGACTCAGTCACAGCAAAGACTGGACCAAGACACCAGGCCTCTCCTGGCTTCATTTGAAGAAAGAGATGGGAAGGCGCCAATGCAAGAATTCCCCCGACAACCTGAAAGGCAACATGACATCACCAGAATCCAGGGATCCCGAAATAAGAAGAATTGTACACACTACTCCAGAAGAATTAGAAGATATCGACTCAAAAGTGAATTTTATGAAAATAATAGAAGACCTTAAACAGGAGGTGAAAAACTGCCATAAACAATTAGAGATGACAAACAAAAAGGTAGAGGAAATGAATAAATAGCTCAAAGATACTCAAGAGAACCAAGAGAAACAAGAAAAAGCAATCAAACAGGTAAGGGAAGCGGTTCAAGACTTGAAGAATGAAATGGAAGTAATGAAGAAAACACAAACCGAGGGAAGGATGGAGATGGAAAATCTGGGTAAACGAAAAGGAGCTACAGAGACAAGTACTACCAACAGATTACAAGAGATAGAAGAAAGATTGTCAGACACTGAAGATACCATAGAGAAAATAAACACACTGATCAAAGAAAACAGCAAAACCAACAAATTCTCATCACAAAACATTCAGGCAATATGGGACACAATAAAAAGACCAAACCTAAGAATAATTGGGATAGAAGAAGGAGAAGAAGTACAGCTCAAGGTCCAGAAAATATATTTAATAAAATTATAGAAGAAAACTTTCCCAACCTAAAGAAAGATATTCCTTTGAAGGTACAAGAAGCTTACAGAACACCGAATAGACTGGACCAAAAAAAAAAAACATCTCCTCGCCATATAATAATCAAAACACAAAACATACAGAATAAAGAAAGAATATTAAGAGCTGCAAAGGAAAAAGGTCATGTTACTTATAAAGGTAAACCTATCAGACTTACACCTGACTACTCTATGGAAACCATGAAAGCCAGAAGGTTCTGGATAGATGTACTGCAGAAGCTAAGAGATAATGGATGCAAGCCCAGACTACTATACCCAGCCAAGCTTTCGTTCACTATAAATGGAGAAAACAAAATTTTCCAGGATAAAAACAAATTTAAACAATATGTAGCCACAAATCCAGCCTTACAGAAAGTATTAGAAGGAAAATCACAAACCAAGGAGCCCAACAATGAACACAATAACTCAAATATCTAGAGTCACTTCACCAGTGCAACTCAAAGAAGGCAAACAAACTCTATGACTAAAAAAGTGACCGGAGTTAAAAAACACTGGTCATTAATATCCCTTAATGTCAATGGACTCAACTCACCTATAATAAGGCACAGGCTAAGAGATTGGATACGCAAACAGGATCCAACATTCTGCTGTTTACAAGAAACACACCTCAACCACAAAGACAGGCACCTACTTAGAGTAAAGCGATGGGAAAAGGTTTATCAAGCAAATGGTCCTAAGAGACAAGCAGGTGTGGCCATACTAATTTCTAACAAAGTTGACTTCAAACTTAAATCAATCAGAAGAGATGGAGAGGGACATTTTATACTCATAACAGGAACAATTCATCAGGATGAAGTCTCAATCCTGAATATCTATGCTCCTAATATAAAAGCACCCACGTACGTAAAAGAAACATTACTAAAACTCAAGGCTGCCATCAAACCGCACACACTAATAGTAGGAGATTTCAACACTCCTCTTTCACCAATGGACAGGTCAATCAGACAGAAACCTAACAGAGAAATAAGAGAATTAATGGAGGTAATGAATCAAATGGACTTAACAGACATCTATAGATCATTCCACCCAAATAGGAAAGAATATACCTTCTTCTCTGCAGCTCATGGAACCTTCTCGAAAATTGACCACATCCTCGGTAACAAAGCAAACCTACACAGTTACAAAAATATTCGTAACCCCCTGTGTCTTATCAGATCACCATGGTCTAAAGTTAGAACTCAAAAACAATGCTACCCCCAGAAAGCCTACAAACTCTTGGAAACTGAACAGTCAACTATTGACCCACACCTGGATCAAAGAAGAAATAAAGAAAGAAATTAAAGTCTTCCTTGAATTCAATGAAAATAAACAAACAACCTACTTAAACTTATGGGATACTATGAAAGCAGTCCTAAGGGGAAAGTTCATAGCCCTAAGTGCCCACTTAAAGAAAATAGAGAAAGCACACATTGGAGACTTAACAGCCCACCTGAAAGCTCTAGAAAAAAAGAAGCAGACTCACCTAGGAGGAGGAGAAGACTGGAAATAGTCAAACTGAGGGCGGAAATCAACAAAATAGAAACACAGAAAACAATCCAAAGAATCAAGGAAACAAAAAACTGGTTCATGGAGAAAATCAACAAAATTGATAAACCCCTATCCAAACTAATCAAACAGCAGAGAGAAAATATGAAAATTAATAAGATCAGAAATGAAAAGGCGGACATAACCACAGACACAGAGGAAATTCAGAGAATCATTAGATCCTACTACCAAAGCCTGTATGCCACAAAACTGGAAAATGTAAAAGAAATGGACACTTTTTTAGATAAATATCATATACCAAAGCTAAATCAGGACCAGGTGAACAATCTAAATAGACCTGTGAGTCGCGAAGAATTAGAAGCTGTTATCAAAAACCTCACTACCAAAAAAAAGTCCAGGAACAGATGGTTTCAATGCGGAATCCTACCAGAACTTCCAAGAAGACCTAATACCTATACTCTTTAATGTATTTCACAATATAGAAACAGAAGAGTCATTGCCAAATTCCTTTTATGAAGCAACAGACACTCTGATAACAAAACCACACAAAGACGCAACCAAGAAAGAAAATTACAGGCCAATATCACTCATGAACATCGACGCAAAAATCCTCAACAAAATACTGGCAAACCGTATCCAAGAACACATTAGAAAAATTATCCATTATGATCAAGTAGGCTTCATCCCAGAGATGCAAGGTTGGTTCAACATATGAAAATCTATCAATGTAATCCACCATATAAATAAACTGAAAGAAAAAACCATATGATCATTTCTTTAAATGCTGAAAAAGCTTTTGACAAAATTCAATATCCCTTTATGATAAAAGTCTTGGAGAGATTAGGGATACAAGGGTCATACCTAAATATAATAAAAGCTATTTACAGCAAGCCGACAGCTAACATCAAACTAAACGAAGAGAAACTCAAAGCCATCCCCTGAAATCAGGAACAAGACAAGGCTGTCCACTCTCTCCATACCTCTTCAATATAGTGCTTGAAGTTTTAGCAATAGCAATAAGACAACATAAGGGGATCAAGGGGATTCGAATTGGAAAGGAAGAAATTAAACTTTCGTTATTTGCAGATGATATGATAGTGTACATAAGCGACCCCAAAAACTCCACCAAAGAACTCCAACAGCTGATAAACACCTTTAGTAATGTGGCCGGGTACAAGATCAATTCCAAAAAATCAGTCGCCCTCCTATACACAAAGGATATGGAAGCAGAGAGGGAAATAAGAGAAGCTTCTCCTTTCACGATAGCCACAAACAGCATAAAATATCTCGGGGTAACTCTAACTAAAAAAGTGAAAGATCTATTTGACAAGAACTTTAAGGCATTGAAGAAAGAAATTGAAGAGGATATCAGAAAATGGAAGGATCTCCCTTGCTCTTGGATTGGGAGGATCAACGTAGTAAAAATGGCAATCCTACCAAAGGCAATCTATAGATTCAATGCAATCCCCATCAAGACCCCATCAAAATTCTTCACTGATCTTGAGAGGACAATAATCAACTTTATATGGAAAAACAAAAAACCCAGGATAGCCAAAGCAATCTTATACAATAAGGGAACTTCTGGAGGCATTACTATCCCTGACTTCAAACTCTATTACAGAGCTTCAGTAATGAAAACAGTGCGGTATCGGTATAAAAACAGAGAAGTCGACCAGTGGAATCGTATAGAAGACCCAGATTTTAACCAACAAACCTATGAACACCTCATTTTCGATAAAGGTGCTTTGAACTTTCCACAGGGCAGGAATGGAAAGTCAAAAAAAAGTCATGTAGCCTGACTGCTTTTCTGTCTGGATATGGAGGGGTGGGGGGGGAGGAGGGGGGAGGGGGAGGGAAATGGGAGACGGGGAGGAGGCAGAAATTTCTTGTTTTTCGAATATAAAAAAAACTAAAAAAAAGAGGAGAGCTTACAAACTTTTGGTTGGATGTCCAATGGTTAAAGCTCTAGTGATAATATTCTTATGGGAGACCTTGAGCTGCTAGGTAAAATTCTTACAAAAAAACAGTTTCCAATAGAGAGCTTAAAACAGCTGCCTAACAGGTACTCAAGCAGGTAAAGTATAAATCAACAGATAAAGTATACAATAATCAACAAATACAGTATATTAAATATAATTCAGCTATGGCATGTGTGTATATTAGATGTAAAACTTATTATACAACAGCTTTATAAAATATGCTGCTTATGGCTAAATCTTCTCAGTTTTGATAGTTAAGATATTAAACTCTTAATTTAAACAAGTAACCTGTCTGATATAAAAGGACAGGATAGAATCTGGATAATGGTTTAACAAAATATTGACTATGATCAATGTTTCTTATACTAAACAGTAGATTCATTGATAATTTTAAGATTGATTCCTGGACAATTGCCTTTGCTAAATTCAAAGGCCAAAATCAATGGTCTTTTCCCAGATCACTGCTACTATTTATGCACCTGTATCTTGCTAATGTTATAGCAAAAAATCCCTTAAAGGATTTTGTGCTAAATTTTACAAATGTCTCTTCTAATGGAGGAACTGCATATATGGCTAACAATTATAAAAAATTATGGAGCATAACAAGGCTCCTTCAAAGCAACTCATAAAAGTTGCCAGCAGATCCTGATGCAAACAGATCTGACTTAATGACACCAAGCTTACCTTTGATAAAACAAGGTGAAACAGACTTTGCAATGTATTATGAAAAAAACCCGACCTGTATATATATTTGTGGTCAACGATGTGTTTGTGCTTTTTACACAGAAAGAAAATAAATTCTGGACGTGATGTCGAGGCTGCGGACACAGAGGAGTTCCAGACTTCCAGAGATGATTGAGGAGAGGTCCTTGGTCCGGTCTTCCCTGCCCCCAAGGAAAGGAGTGCCTGCTAACAAAACCAGCTACACCACTCTGCAGGGAGACATCCTGCCTCCAGGGTCCAGGGAGACCCGGCGGACATAAGTGCCTGGATGTGCTTCATGGAGCTGAATCCAGCTCGCCTCACCCAGGTTCCCCCACCTGTCCTGGAGCACAAATGCTAAACTGCTTCTGCAGCTTGAACTCTGGTCTGCTTTGGAGCTGAGATGCAGACTACACATCAGATTGCTTTAATCTTTGGGACACAGAACTCATTTTCATTAAAATATTAACCTCTCTTCACTTAAGAAGGGGGAAAATTGGGGGTTCCTGTCACTGTTGCTCAGAGACTGGAACTGGTGGTATTTGATAACATCAATGTATGTCATTGTACTCCTACTGAAATTGATCTAATGATATTTGTAACTGCTTATAGATGTTGGGAAAAGTTTGACACATGCTGTAAAGTGTTTGGGTTTAATGCATATGTTAAAAATTTTAGATTTTGACCCCTTTTACACTGCCCTAAATTTTGGCAGGCAGCACACGTAACTTTATGTGGAGTAGGCACTTATGAAGGAGGACATACCATAGGCCAGACTAAAAGGTGAATACTGGGTTGGGACAAAGCCCTTTCTTCTTGTCTGGAGATGGAGTTATTGGTGCCAAAATTATATCATTATATCTTTTGTTTGAGGAGCTCCTCACAGTCTTTTCATTAATGATAGACGCAGGGGCCCAATGACGGGAGTTAGTGTGGATCCTCGCCTGAAGAGCACACCATACAGAGGTTGTAGAAACCGGCTCAACATGGCATGGTACAGGTATGAGGGCGCTCTCCACATGGCCTAAGACAGGGTGCCCTGTGATCTGCTTACTTTAATCCTGCTAGATGCCTTTTATTTGAGGAGCTCCAAGGACGGGCGCCTTATGGCAGGATAATCCCCCAACCTAAGGCAGGGCCCTGGGAACCCTAGGACGGGTAAGGGGGAAAGAAAAAAGGCCTGGTCCCCACTCAACCTAGGAGTCATCAGTCACTTCTCTGTTCCCAGGAGAGGTGGATTGCTTCAACACCCGAGAGGAGGGTCTCTCCTTGTCTCAGTCCCTTCTCCTTTGGTCTGACACCATGGTTGACTCTGACTGGTGCTCTCCATGTTATAGCTGCCTGCCTTTGTATGGGAGGGGGGAGGGGATCTGTTGGGAGCTGTTTCCCCCTAGAGATCACTGCAGGAACCATCGCCCTGGGGAGACTGCGGGGAACCCCACACCCATGGTTGTGCTGGGAATGGTTCTGTTGCCCCACACCCAGTTGAAGCTGTTAATGGAGAAAAATAAAATAAATAAAATACAAAAAAACAACAAAAAAAATTGTT
Source organism: Microtus agrestis (assembly GCA_902806775.1). NCBI lineage: Eukaryota > Metazoa > Chordata > Mammalia > Rodentia > Cricetidae > Microtus > Microtus agrestis. Next base: position 90,434 of record CADCXT010004348.1, on the reverse strand, counting down.
CTCTGACACAGCTACCTTGATGTTTGCCTATCTGTAATCCTTCAGCAATAAATAACATGGGGTTCTAGGCAAAATGAAACAAATGTGGCTTTGTCTAGTTAATCAATCCTAATAACTCACTATATAGCTTACTAATTTTTCTATGACCTTCTTTGATGTGGGAGTGTCATATATCAATCTGTTGATTTCATTGGTTAAATAAACTGCCTTGGCCCTGATAGGTAGGAACATAGGTGGGTGGAGTAAGCAGAAGAAAATGCTGGGCGGTAGAGGAAGTGAGGTCAGAAAACATGCAGCTCCGATCAGAGACAGATGCCTCAGAGAGAGACACCATGCTCCTGTCTAGCGGGCAGACGGGATAGCTCTGCTCTCTGAGGCACACGTGATGAAGCTCCGACCCAAGATGGATGTAGGCTAGAATCTTCCCGGTAAGCGCACCTTGGGGTGCTTACTCACATTATTAGAAATGGGTTAGTCCAGGTGTGAGAGTTAGCCTAGAAGAGGCTAGATAGAAATGGAGCAAGCAGTGCTTAAAAGAATACAGTGTCCGTGTAATTATTTCAGGTAAAGCTAGCCGTGTGAGCAGCTAGGGTGTTGGGAATGCAGCCCCGCCGCTCTTATTTCAACAGATGGCACCCAGATGTGTGGACAACTGAATCCACCGAAAGCCTAAGAAAGCTTGGGGAAGAGTAAAGCATGTTTTCTTGGTAGCAGCAGTTTCTCTGTTCTGCTCTGCTTGCTAGAGGCAAGCAAGCGCTCTCATCTAAGAGAGGCTTCCTGACTCAGCTTTAGCTGCAAAGCCTTGCAGCTCTATTAAGAGGTCCTGCCACAAAACACTTAAAAGATGTTGATGAAAAGCTGAATGCATGCTTTTCGGTTTTCAGCCATAGCAGGAAAAAAGCTGACCCGTTTTAAAATGCCGGCTTTTTGGGCTGTCCTGCCAGGGAAAACTCTGACTCTTTTATGCAGGCGGTTTGTGCGGTTTGCAAGCACAGGCTGCTGAAGCTCGCTTGCTGGCAGGGACCTTGAAACACTGTAGAGTTGTGGCACTGAAGGCAGCTCTGGCCGGTACCTCAGCCATGAGCCTGGAAAGCTAAGGAATGGACTGGGTCTAGCTGGCAAAGCAACGGCTTTAGTCCTACTGAGATTGCTTGGTAAATTGAAGACTCATGTATTCAGAAAAAGAGAGATATACAGTAAAGAGAGATTCAAAGACAAAGAAAATTTCTAAATGATTTACAGTGTGTTGAAAATATATGCAGACTAAAAGTTGAAATTCTTAAAGTAAAAACAATTAAAAAAGGAAGAGAGTTGTTGTGTGTGGTAGTACACACCTTTAATCCCAGTGCCTAGAAGGCAGAGACAAACAGATCTCTGAGAGTTCAAGGACAGCCTGGTCTACAGAGTTATTCCAGGACAAAGATACAGAGAATATAAAATAAAAGTAAAAATAAATGAAATAGAGGTTAAAATAAAGTGCACAAAGATGAAAAATACACAGAGAATTTTGATACTGTATGCTATTATGCTCTCTTTGAATTGTTTGAATGCTGAGGAAGGAGCAAAAGCTACTAAAAGATATTTGTTTATAAATGCTGCTGAACTAATTCAACATAGATATTTTGGAAATGCCTTGATTTTGAGATTTTCATCTAAGGACATGATACTTTGGAAAGGATTTTCTTATTTCAACACTTCTTTACTTCATACATTAATTACAATTGTCTTTCCTAAAGAGAAAACCATTACTAATCCTTTTTATTCCATGGATTCAAGATAAAACCCATGTCTATCAGTGTTTCACTTTGACCTAATTTCTCTCCTAAAAATAAGTGTTAAGAACCGTCTTGATTATTGTGGCAGGTAGAATACCATGGAAGCCTGATAAAGTAATTGAACTCATTCCAGGAGCACATTTACCAGAATTAATGGGACTTTCACCCTATCATATCTTGGCCTTTATAATATTGGCTAATATAGAACAAGCCAGGCAAATAACAAAGACAGAAAAATGTTAAAAACTCATTACAGCTGTGAAGGACTCTTAGCTGCTCAGACAGCCAAAGCTCTCATTATGCACACACTGATTCTTAAATTTCTGCAAATTTTCTGTGAGCACGTGGGGAAAGTTTCCTGCCTCATTTTAAGTGGGTCATTTGCATGAGTGTCCTTGGTCTAGGGAGATGCAGAGCCCTTGGGTCCCTCGAGGCAAAGAGATCTCAGTAATGGCAAAAATGTCAAAGCCTTGACAGGCTCGACCTGTGGAATTAATTAATGAAATTAAGTTCATTTCCCATAGTTAATGTGCCATCTCTTCAGTTAAATTACCCAAATGCACTTTATGAGTCTTCAGATTTCCTGCACCGTGGTCTTACATTGCCAGATCTAGACTTTGATCTCTGCTTTGCTATGTATCACCGTTGTGGACAAGTGGACTACTTCACCCCTTTGTGTCTAACTCCTTTAAAGCCATTTAACAGCTGTACTCCCAAACTCTCTGGATTCCTATAAAATGCTACTAAGACAACAGTCTTTGAAAGTCAATGCTAGACATATATGAAAAGGGAATATGGGGAAAATTTTTGATTCTTAGAAGAATTCTGTGAAAATTTTAAGAGATGACAATTTGAGATGGGTGGAGAACAGACATAAAATGTTTGCTGCTGTATTGAGCTACAGAAATGGCATGACTACTGGGCAGTGGTGGTGCACACCTTTAATGCCAGCACTTGGGAGGCAGAGGCAGGCAGATCTCTATGAGTTCGAGGCCAGCCTGATATACAAGAGCTAGTTCTAGAACTGCTCCAGCTGTTACAGGGAAATCCTGTCTCAAAAAAAACATAAGGAAAAAGAAAAAAAGAAAGAAATGCCATGACTGAGGTGCAAAATGAACTTTGGACATCTTGCCCTTTTACTCCCAAGGAAAGGGAGATGTCCAGATTTTCTGTGAGAAAACCTGGTGGTAGTATTCATAGACTTTAGGAGAGGGATTAGCAGGATGAAGGCAAAAGATGGATCCTAAGTTGCTCTAGAACCATATCCCCAGAGACAGCAATCACCAGCTCAACTGGAGGGAAGAGGTAGACTGAGCCTGCCTCCCAATACCTCCAAGAGAAAAGATGTTTCCATCTTCCTGATCAAGGCACAGGTGCCTGAGAGGGTAAAATTTCAAACCCCAACAAGCACTGAAATGTTACGATTTTAAATAAAAATGTAGCAACACTGGATTATAAAAATGTTACTACAGGAAAATCAAACCAATGCAATTATTACATGTTATAAATAAATTTCTTCAAGGAAAAAAAATCCCAAGCCTGAGTCATAGTATGAAAGTTAAATCTACAATAGAAAATTCAAAATTGGAAGATACAATTTCTCTCTGAGATCAAGTTTTCTTAAACAGGTCTAAATATGTTTTAATTTTAACAACAAAAATGAACTCTAAATCATTGAAAAATTCAAGAACAGAAGAATTGGTCATGGATTTACTTGGTAATTCAGCAAGTATTTCTTCTTAAATGAATCTAATTTTAATTGACATGTATATATCTGTGGAATACAGTATGAGGTTTGCATATACATACATGCCATGTAAGGAAAAAAACCAGATTACTTACTATGTTTTTCACTTCAGTTTATCATTTCTTTGTTTTCAAATGTCTACAACCTACTGTGTGGAGCTAGAGGATGGATCAGTGGTTAACGGGTTTGATGCTCTTCCAGATGACCTGGTTTCCAAAACCCACATTGGGTAGCTCAAAGATGCCTGAAAGCCAAGGTCTACAGGATTTAATATCCTCTTCTGCACCCAGAGGGTACCTGTACTCACATACATCTATACATACACACACACACACACACACACACACACAATTCAAAATCAATAAAAATTTTAAAGGAACCCCTGTCTTGGATATTTTGAATTGCACAGTTGCATCCTGATGTCTTAGCTGTAGCAGTCTGCACCTAAAGAACAAACTTAATCTTTCTGGCTGTAACATTTTACTGACTGAGGGAAACTTCCTGTCTACTCCCTCTACTACCCATCTATTGCAGCACAATTTAGAAAAAATGAGCCATATTTGTCTAAAAAGTAAGATTTGTAATAAAAACTGGACATTCTATACCAGAAATGAAAATTCTTGACAAATAAGATTATGATTAAATAAAACATTTGCATAGCTCAGGGGACAATAACAGGCATAGGAGACAGCCTTCAAAACAGAAGGAAATATTTACAATTTACAGATCTGTTGAATGGTTAGCATGAAGTAATTTTAAAAACTGAAATGATCAATTAGCAAAATAATCCTTAGAAATCCATTTAAAAAACAGACAAATGACTTGCATAGACATATTTATACAGGAAACGCATGATATCAAATTTTACAGATTCAGTCTCTTTAAAGATTTAAAAAAGCATATCTTTTTTGGTTGAAGAGTCCCAAAACAGAAGTGTTTTAAACTGTTGGTGCCAATGTTAATTAGCAAAACCATAGCAAAAGCAATGTGGAGTTTCCTCAAACTTTAAATTGTTATTCATACTTTTTTTTAGCAATTCTCTTTTAAAGAATCATTTGCTTATTTATTTATGTGTGTCTGTGTGAGTGTGTGTTCTTGTGTTTTCTATGTTTGTGTCTGTAGGCAGAAACCAGAATTGGGCTCCTACTATTTTCTTCCACCACAGTCCTCTTGCTTCTCTTAAACAGGGTCTTTCCCTTAATAGATGAGTATTTTCTCAGTTAGCCTCAAAGTGAGCAAGCCTCAGGTGCTCTTGTGCCAGCATCCCTTAGTGCTGAAATGACAGTTTGATTGTTTGGATAGTACTAGGATCTAAACTCTAATCCTCCTGAGGGAAAAACATGTACTCTTAACTACTGTGTGATCTCTCCAGACTCATTTTTCTAGAAATTCGTGTATCAAAAACATTCAATGGAGGGAAATAAGGATTTCAAAAAGATAGCTATCCTCCTTATTAACAACAGACCAGATATGCAACCTATTGAAAATGCTTATGAAATTCTTATTATCTACACTAAAGCTGAAAATTAGTTACTAAGATAGATGATAATTAAAAATGTGTCATATGTTTAGTGATTTAAAACAATTATCTTCTTGTTCACATCAAAACTGAATAACTTTTAAACTAAAATAGAATGTAGAGTGCAATCATGAAAAATGGTTCTAATATGCTGTATGAAAAGAACACGTCTTCACAATGACCTGGACCACCTTAGATTCATGCGGGTGCCAAAAGTGGAAATGACTCCATCTGAGGCTCATAAATATTATATCTAGTTATATTTTCCCTTTAATGATAGGACTGAGGACTTTAAGAAAGACGTCTTAAATTATCTTTATTAAAGACTCAGTTGGATTTGGGAATATGTGTTTTACTGATTAGAGAAAACCACGTGGTTTATGAGACACAGATTTTCAAAAGGTTGTATCTGCAATGTATCATCAAACAAGACAGGTATGGTCCAAGTCCAAAATTTTTGAAAGGTCTTTGATTCCAAGATTAGTATTGGCAGAAATAGCTTCACCTTGGAAACGTTTTCTTCCTTATAGAAACCAGATAATTGTGTAGGAAAAAAAAAGAAGACATGGAATCCTAAAAATGGAGACAAAGGCATTCAGAAATCTTTCCCAGCAGAGGTCTATTAAAGAATTTCAAGTGCTGTATTTTGAAAAGCAAAACAAAACAAATCTGTGACTTCTGGTATCTCTGATTACCCACTAGTGTAAGCACTGTGTGTTGGGGGACATACAAAAGGGGTGAAGGGTGAAAGACGACTGTTCCCTTGGCTCATTCTTTCACTGAGCTGATCTACAGAATCCCTGAACAAGTCTCATCTACACATAGATGTCTTCTGTAGCTACTTACCTCAAGTCTGATCCTTATGTAAAGTGCTGCAAGGTCCTTAGCCATACTTCACTTCATTTAACTTGCATGGGGAATGTACTTTAACTCGATTAGAGTAAATTGTGATATATCATATTTTATAAAAATCACCATGGAGGTATATTCATTACTGGTCTGTCTCCCTTTCATTCTCCACTGAATCTACTGACTCTACTTCTCTTCCTAAAATGGGATGGATCTTTATTTAGTAAACATAAAGAAAATGAAACACAAATAGCAGTTAATAATCAAGGCTAGAGGTCAAGGTGGTTTGCTCTTCAGAGACACATACATAAATTCTGAGACAGCAATGGCAGCAGCCCTTGGCTTATCACTGACTGCAGTAATTATTGAGCATCCAGTGAAGCTGACCTGTAGACAAGGGCTGGGAACAGGGGACAGAAATACTGCATTAACTCAGTAATGAGAGTGGACAATGGATGTGCTCACTTTGCTGGTATCTGAGTAAGAGGGAAAGACACAGCATAAAAGGCCAGTAGCCTGCACACTGTACAAGAAAGTGTAAGGAGGATGCCACATGCTAATCACAAGTGTGTTGTGGTCATGAGCAACATTCCTTAAAGGTGATCAGGGCTTCCTTGCATATCTCAAATCTACTCACATCTGCCCTAGAAATTAGTACCAAATTTCCTGTATGGAAATACACATGCACACACACACATACACACACATGCACTTGCACAGTATCTGGCTTTTATGAATGATAATTCAAAAAATCATCCTGGCCCAAGTTAAAATGGCAATAAAAGATATAAGTGGACCATGGAAGCAAATTCAGTTAAAGTGGTAAGGCACTTTTATAAAATAGAACTAGAAAAAAATGATGTAAAGAAAGGAAAATGAGGCCTCCAGGTATTGAGAATGAATGAAATTGTCAATAGATAATGAAGTGGCATTCCCTAGAAACACCTATAAAGGAGGTAACCTTTATATTAGACATTAAGAACTGAAAGATAAATGGTACCATAAGATAAATAAAGAGGTCAAGGTAGAAAGTTTACAAAATAGAATAATGGATGGCATTATGTTCCCATGCAATTAGGTAGGAAGATCATAAAAGTAAATTGATATGTAATAAGTTTTATGGGTCTTGCTATAGGTTTGTTGTGTTCATTTTTATCAGTCTTCATCTCTGTAGCAGTTGTTGCTGAGATGTCAATATTTACCAGCTTCATTTCTGTCTTACTTCAAACTCCTAGTGATCAGGCAATTTATAAAGCACAGAAATTTATTGGGCATCGAGATGGGATTTCTGTCTGTATGCTTGAATGTATTTTATTACCAATGGTTAATAAAGAAGCTGCTTTGGCCTATGACAAGGCTGAATAAAACTAGGTGTGAAATCTAAGTTGAACATAGGGAGAAAGAAGGCAGAGTCAGAGAGATGCCATGTAGCTGCTAATGGAGAAAGATACTGGAATCTTACCAGTAGGCCACAGCCTCATGGTGATACATAGATTAATAAAACTGGATTAATTTAAGATGTAAGAGCCAGGAACACCCCTAAGCCACTAGCCAAACAGTGTTGTAATTAATATAGTTTTTCTGTGATTATTTGGGTCTGGGCAGCAAGGAAACTAATGTGCACTTTTCTTTTACAAGTGGTGTCCACCATCTGGCATGGCTCCTCCTTAAGAAAAAAAATCTTTAAAAAAATAGGGCTTCTAGACCCACAAAAAATGAGAGCTAAGTGTAGCTTCTTGTTTGTCATATTTCTTTCAGATAGGCTCTGTTTGCAGGCAGCAAGCAGGGGCACGGCTCTGGTTCATACTGGCACCATGCACAGCTCTGGCTTTTTCAGGAGGTCCTTCTACAGAGCTCTTAGGGTTTGTGAACAGAGTCCTACAAGTTGCTTAATCATGACATAGACCTGCTATATCCCCGGAGCTGGGGCGGTAAGCATGGCTCATAGAGGTGTTGAACATACCTCCGCCATGTTAGATGGAGTGGAGCCAACAGGCAAAGCTGCAGCCTTGGTCCTAGCCATGCCTTCTTAGCATTAAAGAAGAAGTGCTCCTGGTCAGAAAGTGATTACAGATACATAATAAAGATGGATTCAGAAAAAAAAAAACCTGAAATAGTTCATAATATGCTTAAAAAATGTATGGCAGTTATAGAATGAAATAATTTTAAAAATAAATAAAACAAAGTAATTAAAGAGAAAGTAAAAGTAACATAATATGAAATAGTACAGACAGCCATAGATTAAAGGAGAAAATATAATAAAAATGTTAAAAGTAATAGAGTAAAAATAAGCCATATCAAGATGGAAAATATACAAAAATTCTGAATTATGTATATTATTGTGTTTTCTTTGAAACTTTTGACTGTTAATGAGCTAACTGCAGAGAGACATTTGATTCTGGAGCTGCTAAGATAAACAAACACAAAGGTATCTTGACTTCAAAATTTGAGTATAAGGAAATGTTACTTTGGAAAAGAGGTTCTGCTTTTGTTTCCACAGAAGGTGAGAACCTGTGAATTACTTCCAGACTAATTTGGTTTGATGGATCAAGATCTCCTAAAAGGTCTCTGTGAACCCTAAAAATATTAAACCCAACAAACAGCAGGAATCAGTTTTGAGAAAACAATACCCAAATTTCCAAACTGATTGTTTATAAATATCTGTTTTCATTTAAAAAGGGATATGATATAGAAATGAATACTTTATGTTGGTATGGACTTTGATGTATTGAAACAAATTGAAGATCAATTTTGTTATATGTATATTTCTATTCTTGTTTAAGGTATTATGCTTATACAGCTCATTTAGAAAATGTAATATATAATTAAAATTTTTGGATTAATAGTTATCTAAAATAGTAATGCTTGTAGTTATATTAGTTAGGTTTCCTAGATATACAGAGATATATTTTAGATGGATAAGTAGTCTTCAGTCCTTTCAAAGAACTACAGAATATGGTATTTAAAATGTTATAAGAACTTAGACTTTTCTCAGCAGTGAGACATGTCTGCTTCTGGCAGCACCAATTAATTAAGAGGGGTTGATGGGCATTGAAGAAACTCGTTAAAGAATTTGCCTTCTATGTGACAAGGCTAGCCATTTGGGCAAGAAACTGCTCTTGTTTGGACTACTTGATGGTATGCTGTATATTTTGGATATGCAGGATTTACAGAAAAATAACTGCTGAACTTGCCAAAAAAAGGTGAGATAATCCTGCTTCACAAAAGATTTTGACAGACATTGTGCAGGACACAAAAGAAAGTGACTGATAAACTGACAATATAGATAAAACAGCTTTTCGAATTTCCTGCTTCATGGAAATGTCCATGAGATACCATAGGCCTGTAGACTCAAGATGGATTCCCTACATGACAGAAGAACTTCAGGTGATTGCCCAGAAAGTAAAATGTGTCTGTCAATTCTAGAGTTTTGAGAGCTGCTTACAATAAACTTCCTATTTACTTTAGTAATATTATATCCTTCTGTGTTCTTGATGGAGCTGAAGACAGATAGTTAAAGTTATAGTTTTCATTAGTTATGAGAAAATATAAATTAGATATGAAAATTTCCAGATGCAAATAGACTAAAAATTGAAAGTGTAATTCTTGGTTGATACCAGTTTTGTTACATGTAATTTTACTATGTTCAAGTTAAAACCTTCCTTTTAATTTAGACAGAAAAGAAGAGATGATGTGGGATTCCCCTCTGCACACTGTGAATGTGTTTTATTACCATTGGTTATTAAAGAAGCTACTTTGGCCTATGGTATGGCAGAACAGAGCTAGGCAGGAAATCTAAACTGAATGCAGGGGGTAGAAGGTAGGGTCAGAGGGATGACATATAGCTGCCAAAGGAGAAAAACATTGGAACCTTATCAGTAGGCCACAGCCTCATGGTAATACATAGGTTAATATAAATGGTTTAATATAAAATGTAAGTGCTAAGAAAACACCTAAACTATTGGCCAAACAACATTGTAATTAATACAGCTTTTTGTTATCATTCAAGTCTGGACAGCCTAAAAAACTAAAATCTCCTTTAACATGGTATATTTCTGAGCCCTTTATTTATATTTTGTCAGTACTTGTCAGCCCAATGAGAGGGTCTTGCTGAGTTATTACATGGTATAGTGTGTGTCAGGCTGAGGTGTAGTGTATAGGCTAGCTTGGTACTTCCTCATGCATGACTCACTGTTGTCATCCATAAAGTTTTGTTTTTAATACCTCACCTAGTTCAAAATAAATGCCTAAAACTAAACAACTTATGTACATCAATGTGCAAAGTTACTATTTAGTTTTCCTAGATATTGGTTTTGAATGTTCAGTTAAACCATAGCCAGAGATAAAATTGAAGGTTATAGTGAAACCTGAAGCTGAGAAGGGCTCTTCCCAGTCTTTGTACTCAGTCTGGTCTCATGATTCACACCCAGTTCATGGTGGAGTGCCGACCTCCCTGAGTCCATGTTGGCATGACTCGAGAAAAACTTTTATGTGATTGTAGAACACAATGTCTGGAAGAGACAACTTTAGAAAAAGTTTCTGAGAGACATACATACTGTTCATTCCAATACAAATGGGGTTTTCAAGAAACATACCTCCCTTGGGTTCATAGTAATCAATAGATCATTTATCTACCTTTAATATTAGATGTTAAATGCTGGTAATAGCATAATGTTTAATAAATAATGTCTCATGCCAGGAGACAGAAAATGAACTTAAAAATAAAAGGGAAACTGGTAATTTTAAAGCAAATATACTTAAAATTAGCAAATACTAATTTTGTTGGGACTTTCATATTTGTGATTACATTCTTTATGTGTGATTTTAGAATCTACAAGAGAAATATCAAATTACAGCAAAGGGCTAATTGAGCTTAGAATGCTCTCTAAAGAAAATGAGCAAGTGGCCCACCAAAAAAGTTTCTGTCTCTTCATATTAAATGAACTTCAAGAATGAAATGAATGAACAAAAACGATGCGAAAAATTTAACTCATACAATATACCTCTTCACATACCATTGTTCTGAAATGATTTAATTTTATTAATACAAGCTTGAACACCCTAACACAGAATAAGTGGAAAAATTTGACTTTATGAAAGCAATAGAGTCCCTTAAACATCATGTAAAAAACAGGCAAGCTGGCCTGGGTCAGAAAAAGCCTGGGTTAAAACCGGTCTCACTGAACATAGCGGACAATGAGGACTACTGAGACCTCAAGAACAATGGCAATGGGTTTTTGATTCTACTGCACCTATTGGCTTTGTGGGAGCCTAGGCAGTTTGGATGCTCACCTTACTAGACCTGGATAGAGGTGGATGGTCCTTGGACTTCCCACAGGGCAGGGAACCCTGATTGTTCTTTGGGCTGATGAGGGAGGGGGATTTGATTGGGGAGGGGAGGGAAGGGGAGGCGGCAGTGGGGAAGAGACAGAAATCTTTAATAAATAAAAAAAACATCCTTATAGAAATGGATGAGAAGTATAACAAAAAGTTTGAAGAAATGAGTAAACACGTACATGAGACCCTGGGAAACCAAGAAAAAATGATCAAACAGGTAAGGGAAACAGTTCAAGAATTGAAAACTGAAATGGAAGCAAGGAAGAAAACACAAATTGAGGAACAGCTGGATATGGAAAATCTAGGTCAACAAGCAGAGCCTACAGAAACAAGCATAATCAATAGAATACAAGAGATAGAAGAAAGAATCTCAGATTCTGAGGACATCATAGAGAAAATAAATGCACTAATCAAAGAAAACAGCAAAGCCAACCAATTCTCATCACAAAACATTCAAGAAATATGGGACACAATAAAAAGACCAAACCTAAGAATAATAGGAATAGAAGAAGGAGAAGAATCACAGCTCAAAGGCCCAGAAAATATTTTAAACAAAATTATGGAAGAAAATTTTCCCAACATAAAGAAAGATATCCCTTTGAATATTCAAGAAGCATACAGAACACCAAACAGACTGGATCAAAGAAAAACATCCCCTCGACATATAATAATCAAAACACAAAATATACAGGTTAAAGAAAGAATATTAAGAGCTGCAAAGGAAAAATGCCAAGTAACCTATAAAGGTAAACCTATCAGAATTACACCTGACTTCTCTATGGAAACTATGAAAGCCAGAAGGTCCTGGATAGAGGTACTTCAAAAACTAAGAGACCATGGATACAAACCCAAACTTCTATACCCACCCAAGCTAGTGCTCACTATCAATGGAGAAAACAAGATATTCCAGGATAAGAACAAATTTAAACAATACGTAGCCACAAATCCAGCCCTACAGAAAGTAATAGAAGGAAAATCGCAACCCAAGGAATCCAACATTGCCAACACTGCCTACAATAATTCAGGTATCTAGCGAACCTTCACCAGCACAACTCAAAGAAGGGACACAAACACAAACTCTACTACCAAAAACAATAAGAATAACCGGAGTAAACAACCACTGGTCATTAATATCACTTAAGATTAATGGTCTCAATTCACCTACTGAATTGAGGCACAGGCTAAGAGATTGGATACGAAAACAGGATCCAACATTCTGCTGTTTGCAAAGAAACACATCTCAACCACAAAGACAGGCATCTACTTAGAGTAAAAGGTTGGGAAAAGATCTTTCAAGCAAATGGTCCTAAGAAAAAAGCAGGTGTGGCCATACAATTTTCCAACAAAACTGACTTCAAACTAAAATCAATCAGAAGAGATCGAGATGGACACTTTATACTCATAACAGGAACAATTCATCAGGATGACATCTCAATCCTGAATATCTATGCCCCTAATATAAAAGCTCCCACTTATATAAAAGAAATATTACTAGAACTCAAGGCAGACAACAAACCACACACCACACACTAGTAGGAGGAGACTTCAACACACCTCTCTCTCCAATGCACAGGACAATCCGACAGAAACCTAATAGAGAATTAGGAGAATTATTGGAGGTAATGAAACAAATGGACATAACAGACATCTATAGAACACTCTACCCATATAGGAAAGAATGTACCTATTTCTCTGCAGCTCATGGAACCTTCTCAAAAATTGACCATATACTTGGAAACAAAGGAAACCTCCACAGATACAAAAGAATATTAGTGTCCACCTGTGTCTTATCAGATCACCATGCATTAAAGTTAGAAGGCAACAACAATGCTACCCCCAGAAAGCCAACAAACTCATGGAAACTGAACAATCAACTACTGAACCACACCTGGGTCACGGAAGAAATTAAGAAAGAAATTAAAGTCTTCCTTGAATTTAATGAAAATAAAGAGACAACATACTCAAACCTATGGGACACGATGAAAGCAATGCTAAGAGAAAAGTTCATAGCACTAAGCGCCCACTTAAAGAAAACGGAGAAAGCATACATTGGAGACTTAACAGCACACGTGAAAGATTTAGAAAAAAAAGAAGCAGATCTGCCCAGAAGGAGTAGAAGACTGGCAATAATCAAACTGAGGGCAGAAATCAACAAAATAGAAACACAGAAAACAGTCCAAAAAAATTAATGAAACAAAAAGTTGGTTCTTGGAGAAAATCAACAAGATCGACAAACCCCTATCCAAACTAATTAAACAACAGAGAGAGAACACGCAAATAAATAAGATCAGAAATGAAAAGGGGGACATAACCACAGACACAGAGGAAATTCAGAGAATCATTAGATCTTACTACAAAAGCCTGTATGCCACAAAACTGGAAAATGCAAAAGAAATGGACATTTTTTTAGATAAGTACCATATACCAAAGCTAAACCAAGACCAGGTGAACGATCTAAATAGACCTGTTAGTCACGAAGAACTAGAAGCAGTTATCAAAAATCTCCCCTCCAAAAAAAGCCCAGGACCAGATGGCTTCAATGCAGAATTCTACCAGAACTTCCAAGAAGAGTTAATACCTATACTCCTTAATGTATTTCACAATATAGAAACAGAAAAGTCATTGCCAAATTCCTTTCATGAAGCTACAGCTACCCTGATACCAAAACCACACAAAGACCCAACCAAGAAAGAGAATTACAGGCCTATCTCACTCATGAATATCGACGCAAAAATTCTCAATAAAATACTGGCAAACCGAATTTAAGAGCACATTAGAAAAATTATCCATTATGATCAAGTAGGCTTCATCCCAGAGATGCAGGGCTGGTTCAACATACACAAATCCATTAATGTAATCCACCATATAAATAAACTGAAAGAAAAAAACCATATGATCATTTCATTAGATGCTGAAAAAGCATTCGACAAAATTCAACACTGCTTTATGATAAAGGTCTTGGAGAGACTAGGGATACAAGGGTCATACCTAAATATAATAAAAGATATATACAGCAAGCCAACAGCTAACATTAAATTAAATGGAGAAAAACTCAAAGCCATCCCACTAAAATCAGGAACAAGGGTGTCCATTCTCTCCATATCTCTTCAATATAGTGCTTGAAGTTCTAGCAATAGCAATAAGACAACATAAGGGGATCAAGGGGATTCGTATTGGAAAGGAAGAAGTTAAGCTTTCGTTATTTGCAGATGATATGGTAGTATACATAAGCGACCCCAAAAACTCTACCAAAGAACTCCTACAGCTGATAAACACCTTTAGTAATGTGGCAGGATACAAGATCAACTCCACAAAATCAGTTGCCTTCCTATACACTAAGGATAAAGAAACAGAGAGGGAAATCAGAGAAGCATCACCTTTCACGATAGCCACAAAGAGCATAAAATATCTTGGGGTAACCCTGACCAAGGAAGTGAAAGATCTATTTGATAAGAACTTTAAGTCTTTGAAGAAAGAAATAGAAGAGGACCCCAGAAAATGGAAGGATCTCCCTTGCTCTTGTATTGGGAGGATCAACACAGTAAAAATGGCAATCCTACCAAAAGCAATCTATAGATTCAATGCAATCCCCATCAAAATTCTTCACAGATCTGGAGAAGACAATAGTCAACTTTATATGGAAAAACAAAAAACCCAGGATAGCCAAAACAATCTTATACAATAAAGGAACGTCTGGAGGCATTACCATCCCTGACTTCAAACACTATTACAAAGCCACAGTATTGAAAACAGCTTGGTATTGGCATAAAAACAGAGAAGTCGACCAATGGAATCAAATAGAAGACCCTGACTTTAACCCATAAACCTATGAGCACCTGATTTTCGATAAAGGAGCTAAAAGTATACAATGGAAAAAAGAGAGTATCTTCAACAAATTGTGCTGGCAAAACTGGATGTCAATCTGTAGAAGAATGAAAATACATCCATATCTATCACCATGCACAAAACTCAAGTCCAAGTGGATTAAAGACCTCAATATCAGTCCGTACACACCGAACCTGATAGAAGAGAAAGTGGGAAGTACTCTACAAAACGTGGGCACAGGAGACCACTTCCTATGTATAACCCCAGCAGCACAGACAGTAAGGGCCTCATTGAATAAATGGGACCTCCTGAGACTGAGAAGCTTCTGTAAAGAAAAGGACACTGTCGCTAAGACAGAAAGGCAACCCACTGGGAGAAGATGTTCACCAACCCTGTAACTGACAAAGGTCTGATCTCCAAAATATATAAAGAACTCAAGAAACTAGACCGTAAAAGGCTAATCAAGCCTATTATAAAATGGGGCACTGAGCTAAACAGAGATCTCTCAACAGAAGAAGTTCAAATGGTCAAAAGACACCTAAGGTCATGCTCAACTTCCTTAGCGATCAGGGAAATGCAAATCAAGACTACTTTAAGATACCATCTTACACCTGTCAGAATGGCTAAAATCAAAAACACCAATGATAGTCTTTGCTGGAGAGGTTGTGGAGAAAGGGGTACACTCATCCATTGCTGGTGGGAATGCAAACTTGTGCAACCACTCTGGAAAGCAGTGTGGAGGTTTCTCAGGAAATTCGGGATCAACCTACCCATGGACCAAGCAATACCACTCTTGGGAATATACCCAAGAGAGGCCTTATCATACAACAAAAGTATATGCTCTACTATGTTCATAGCAGCATTGTTTGTAATAGCCAGAACCTGGAAACAACCTAGATGCCCTTCAATTGAAGAATGGATGAAGAAAGTATGGAATATATACATATTAGAGTACTACTCAGCAGTAAAAAACAAGGACTTCTTGAAGTTTGCAGGCAAATGGATGGAAATAGAAAACACTATTTTGAGTGAGGTAAGCCAGACCCAAAAAGAGGAACATGGGATGTACTCACTCATATTCGGTTTCTAGCCATAAATAAAGGACATTGAGCCTATAATTCGGGTTCTTAGAGAAGCTAAATAAGAAGGAGAACCCAACGAAAAACATATAGGCATCCTCCTGAATATTAACCTTCATCAGGCGATGAAAGGAGACAGAGACAAAGACCCACATTGGAGCAGCGGACTGAAATCTCAAGGTCCAAATCAGGAGAAGACGGAGAGAGAGCACGAGCCAGGAACTCAGTACCGTGAGGGGTGCACCCACATACTGAGACAATGGGGATGTTCTATCGGGAACTCACCAAGGCCAGCTGGCCTGGGTCTGGAAAAGCCTGGGTTAAAACCGGTCTCGCTGAACATAGCGGACAATGAGGACTACTGAGACCTCAAGAACAATGGCAATGGGTTTTTGATCCTACTGCACCTATTGGCTTTGTGGGAGCCTAGGCAGTTTGGATGCTCACCTTACTAGACCTTGATGGCAATGGGTGGTCCTTGGACTTCCCACAGGGCAGGGAACCCTGATTGCTCTTTGGGCTGATAAGGGAGGGGGACTTGATTGGGGGAGGGGGAGGGAAAGGGGAGGCGGTGGTGGGGAAGAGACAGAAATCTTTAATAAGTAAATTAAAAAAAATAAAAAAACTAAAAGACTCAGTAATAGAGTTAAAGCACCAATAAGAATTGTCACATAAGCTAGTCTGAGTTTCCAATTTTAGAAAGTTAGACCATTGGTAGAGGGGCTCCTGCTGACACCCCTTTGGATGGTTTTCGTTATTAATTAGTATTTCTCACATTCCTAATGAGGTTTCTGCCTCTCTTCTGCAGTCACTAAAGGTGGATAATGATTTGAAACTTCATTCCTGAATTCTGGCTTCCTATGAGCTCTAGGCACTGACTCCCCTATCCCTTTCTGCTGTTGCTCTGAGGCTCTGCTTTTGCCCGTGGAGTATTTTATTTTGCACAGGATGTCCAAGCAGACCCCAGGATAATGTTCAGAGTAGTTTCATAGCTGTATCCAAGAAGATTCAAAAGACTGAGGAAGACAGGCCACTTCTGCACCAACGTAATAAGAAACTGGAACCAAGATTAGATATAATAACATACTGTTTTATTCTACCTAGGCTGAGTAACCAGCTTGGAGCCACATTGGCAATTAGCACATCTGCAAATGGATGAAGCTGGATGGGTGAAACAGTCTTTAAAGATTAGCTCACTCTAAGCAGCACTGTCATTTCAAACAGGACTCAGTTTGCAGGGCTCATTACCACACATTGCATACACCACAGTCATTAATATGACATCATGGCTAATTTGTCAGGATCTAGAATCAGCTAGAGGAAGAAGCTCGGAGCACAAACAGGGGGCTTTTCTAAATTGGGCTGCTTGAGGTGAGAAGAGCCACATTAACTGTTGGTAGGAGTATCTTGTTGTTGGAAGTACAGAAGTGAATGGAAAAGACCAAGAAAACCAAGCGCCAGGATTCATCTTTCACGGCGGTCTCACTTTGGATGCTTTTTCCTGTTCCTGTCAGGACTGCCCTAACATAACATGCTACATTCTCATTGTATCTAGAAAGCAAAATAAATGCTTCTTTTTAAAGTCACTTTGGACAGGTTTTGTTAGAGTCAGAACAATACCTGATACACATGTCTTAATGAGGAACTATCATGGGCAAATATTTGCTTGTTAACTTTTCATGTCTGCAATTCAGTCTCCATATGGAGGGCTAGGCTAAAGTGGGAAATTGGCTGCTACTCCAAGAAGGTAACAGTTATGGTGTTCTGGGTTCTAACCATGGCTATAGCTGATATGCAGACTGTAGACATGTGTTCCACACAGGTGATACCTCTGCAGCCTGACCATCCTCTGGTCCTAATTCACATACCAGGATGAGTCAAGATGCTGTTAATGTCTTTGCACAAGTATTTTGAGCAAAACTATCCCCTGAGGGAAACAAAGGTTAGAGTGATTATTGAAAAAGAAATATATGAGTCAACTTTATTGCTCAGCAGACTTGAATTATAAGTTCTTTATATGCTGGGTTTTGTAATGGCAGGGAAATATGAACATCCTTGGAGTCTACAGATGCTAATACACATTTAGAGAATTTCTAAATCTTGCCATTTTTCAGATTCTGACTGCATAATATATTTCAGGCTGACAATTATGATCTAAACATTACAACAGAAAAGATCATAATGAATCCAATCTATTTAACTGATGTATTTCAACTCCCTGTGTAATAAGAAACTATATTTAAACAAAGAAACTGATTGTAAAGATGTGGGAATAAGTGCTGTTTGGGGAATAAAACAAGAGATGAATACTCTACAGAGACAAAGATATTTTCTTCTCTTCATGTGTAATTTACAATCTAATTTAAACAAATAATCACATACAAGTAAAATTAGAATTGTGGCTCTTTCAAACTGCAGATGTATAATGTCTCTGTTATTAGAGAAAAGAAAAATATTTCTTCCTGAAAATACAGGAAAGATATTGGAAGGAGTGCAAGCCTTAGCTGAAAACAAAGGCACATCATTGATGAGAGTTAAAGATAAGCAACAAGATTAGAGTGAGGAAAGCTGAGCCTATGCTAATACCAGCAACAGAAATGCAATGGAGGACACAGGGAACAAGAATCCTGAAAACCTTCTACCACAGGGAGTGGGATGAACTGTTTCAAAAGAATGGTATAAAATATAGGCCCAACCTTCTGATTTCTAAGTTTCTGAGGCATATTTTGTCCCCTTGACAACTCCAGCACTTTTGTTATCTTTCTTAATTTTGTTTATAGCAGAAGGGTACATTAGAACATAAGATGAAAATATAGTATTAATATTATTATCACATATAGATTTTCCTCAGTAATAAGATTTGAAACTATTTTCCTCATAAAAGTACAGATTTAATATGTTTCTTCCTTAGGTCTATAAAGTTGTGAAAAGGACATTCTAGCATAGCATCACTATCGGTTAAGAACCCATCCCATGCTGATCTAACACAAAGAAGTGGAAAGGCCAATGGGTGGTGCTTTTTACCATCTCTAGTCACATCGTCATTATTGGCATCTTTTCCATATTCACACCAAGTTAATCAACTGGTCAAATGTCATGATGTTGTATTTCTCTATACTTGCTTTCTGTCCTCATAATAAAGGAGAAATAATGACTTAATGTATCAAAGCTTGCTGAGTTTTCTTTACATCAATTCCTTAACCCTCAGAGTAAAGCTGGGGATGTAAAAGCCCTCAGTATTTGGTGAAATCCAATTTCAAACCCTTCAACGTATTTCATTCCTGGCATGTAAGCAGAACATATCAAATAGTTGAGGTCTAGTGTTAGCTTTTCTTCCAAACATTTTGAAGTGTTACATTCTGCACTTCACTTAGTGACCAGATTCGTGTAGGAGGGAATCTATGAAATCTCTTTCTCAGCAGTGTACTGACTGCCTTGATGTGGGATTCCCTTCTATGTGCTGTGATTACCATTAATGGATAAAGAAACTGCCTTGGTCTGTTGATAGGGTAGAACTTAGATAGGATGGGTGGACTGGATTGAATGCTGTGAGAAAAAAGGGTGGAGTCAGGGGACAGCATGAATCCGCCTCCCTAGATAAGCGTGATGAAACTTTGTTGGTAGGTCATGACCTCGTGTTGATATACAGATTAATATAAATGGGTTATATATTAAGTGGTAAGAGTTAACCAATAAGAAGCTAGAGCTAATGGACCAAGCAGTGATTTAATTAATACAATTTCGGTTCTGGGTGTCCAGGATGAACAAGTGATTCCTTGCAATATTGCAATATTGCCTTGCATTTCTGCTGTTAACAAGAGTTCCACTATATTTAAGATTAAATATTATTTTCTTTAATATGTTTCTGTCACCTCAAAATGTTTTAGTTGGTATGATCACCATTCCAAAGGATAATACAATCACACATTGATGTTCCATACAATAAGTCATCATTGAAGGCCCTTCCACAATATTCACATACTCTGCTCTAGTGTTGACAGCTCCTATCTCTTCGCTCATTTTCTCCAGTAGAGACTGGCCTTGAAAAGTTTTCCCCTAATCCAAATGGCTGACTCATTTTTTATGTACTAAGATTAAATCCTTAAAGTCAGGTAAATTCTCTCTTAAAATATGTGTAGTTCCTTTCTAGCTGAAGGTTGGGTCATATGACTGAGAAATTTATTCTTCATACAATGTTCAGACTTCTACCTGTGCATAGCTTAAAGTTATGAGTAACAAAATAAACAAATTAATAGCAAACATTATCTCCAGCTATGGCAACCCAATAGAACACTGTACTTTAGGTACACAGAAAATTTCAGAGAGAAACTCGAGAAACTCTTATGGACTATCTATTTTAGATATAAAGAATGAAAACCAAAAAATAATAATAAAAAGAAACTAATGTCCTACTTTATATCTACTTATTTTAAAAAATAAAAGGAGAAATCCAGTGTCCAGATGTTTAAGGATTTTGAACTCTAGGGAAACATAGCAGCCACTCCTTATAGGGCTCCAGCAACAGACCCAAGTATAATTCTAGAAAAGTCCAACCTAGGCAGATAATAAGTGATTTGGTTTACTTGCAAATCAAGGGGAAGATATTACTTACAGAAATTTGTCAATACCAAGGCAGCGATAACAATGACCAGCATTACCCCAGCATGGATGATGACTTTCCCATAGCTGCATAGACCAAGACCCTTCCTGGTAACTCTTCCATTTCTTATATCCAACACCTTCCAAGATCATGAGGTCACATGAAATCTAGGCAGATTGACAAATGACCAGGAGGTGCAGAAGGAAGAATACCAGGGGGAAGGACCAATGACCTTTGCATGTTGTTGCCCTATAAGGGAAGTTCCACACTCAACAAGCCCAACCACGGAGGTCTCTTGAAATAGTCCGAGATGTTCTGGTGACACTGGAGGCTCTTATGCTCAGAATCTTTATGTACAGAATCTTTTGCAACTTTTCAGTCTTCTCTGGAAAGAGTCGCAAAACTGACACTATCCTTCAAGTTGAAGAACACATTTGGCAAAAGAAATGGGAGTCTGGAAGGCATATGCCACTTAGAATGATCAGAGAGGTAAGTAGTAGGTGTAGATCTAACGAAAATGAAAATAAATATAGTTTCTCCACATTGAATATTTCTCACTGGGACTAGTAATCTTATGTTGTCCCAACTACAGACATCAATCTTAGATGCTGCCTCTCTGAGTTCTACCAGAATGACCATTAGCATTTGTGATTTATAATACAGCTGAGAAAAACATAGTACAGGACATAGTAGAGGTTTTATCTATCTAACATTTTAGGGGAACTGGTAATATTGACTTTTATCATTAGATCTAAAATTGATTTGAATTTTTTGTCTCAGAACTAGTCAGAGTAACAAATGTAACAAAGAGAATTCCTTAAAGCAGTAATTTAAGGAGAAATGGAAGATTTGCCATGTAATCCCAGGCAATCAGTGAATTAATAATAATAACAAATAGCCTTGAGAAGATATAACTTCTGTTTCCTTAGTTACTGTGGATTCTTGTAACAGCCTTGAATCTCCTTAATTTAACACCAAAGTGTTAAATTTTTCTTCTGAGGTTACAAAAATTTTAATAATTTCATTTACCACCCATGATGTGGTCTTAAGTTTTCCCAAGAAGCTTATCACAGTTTGAATATGAGATTTGCCTAACAGGCTCAGGTGGGGAACAGATAATTTGTAGCAAGTGCTGCAACCATAGAAGCTCTATCTAGTTGGAGGAAGTGGGTCACTGGGGATTTGCCCTGCAGGTACCTTTTCAGTCACACTCTTTCTCTCTCTAACCTCCCTCCTAGCCTCCCTCCCTCCCCTTCCTATCTGTCTCTCATCTTACTTGTGGACATGAGCTGAGTAGCTTATCTTACCACAGAACTCTGATTCAATGCATCACATAACGTAGTCCCCAAAACACAGGACCATTTCCTCAGATTATTATCCTCAAATATTAAACTCAATCTAAAACCACACTCTC
Organism: Microtus agrestis; assembly: GCA_902806775.1. Classification (NCBI taxonomy): domain Eukaryota; kingdom Metazoa; phylum Chordata; class Mammalia; order Rodentia; family Cricetidae; genus Microtus; species Microtus agrestis. The sequence goes on along the minus strand of CADCXT010004348.1, from coordinate 68,289 downwards.
TTTAAGATTTTCCTCTTAGTTGTCTGTCCCAGTAAATAAATATCTAACTAAGACAGTAATATCTGACTGAAAGAAATATATCTATGTTGACATAATGCCTATTCTGTGGAACACTTTTGGAAGATAAAAACTAATTGTCACTGCAAGGTTAATTTTAACATGATGAATATAAACACAAAATTTTATATACTAGTAGTGTATTTTGGTGGTTGGCTATAAATTCCAACTTGAAACAACCTGTAATTATCTAGGAAAAGAGTCTCAACTGAGTAAAATTTTTTATATCCTATTAGCTCTGGACAAGTCTGTGGGAAATTGCCTTGATTTGTACTTGACCCATCCTACTCTTAGTGGTAGCATTCTCTAGGCCCCGGAGCTATATAAGCAGTAAAAAAAGTTCAGTGAGCAAGGAAGCAAGTGGCAAGTGTGGGTTTGCTTTTCTCTGTTCTTTACTGTGGATGTGGTATGATCTTTTGTCTCAAAATCCTGCCTTCCTGTATCCTCAAAAAATGATGTCCAGTAACTTTTTCATCCTTTATACTGCTATTGGTAGGAATATTTGTTATAGCAAAAGAGAAGAGGTTGGGACTGGTCCCAGGAGATGCTATGGTATGCAACACACTGTATACTGTTTACATGGGATCTCAAACATTTCTCCTTGAACATTTGTCACTCCTTTATAGTGAAAACTTTCAAATTCCTTTATTCTAACTTTTTGATTATTAACTCTCTTCATGTCCTTTGCAAGGGCACATGTATCGGTGTAAATGAATGCAGACAGATTGTAATAATATATACAGCTTTAATGGGGAAATAGACTTACAGAACTACAGGTTCCTGCAGAGAACAGGAAAACAGAAGGGGCAGCAGGCTCACGCTCACCAGATTTATATGTAAACATTAGCCCGAGGAGAACACGCCCCCTAAGGCAGTTGGGCTTTCCCTACAGGCACACCAATGAGTTTGAATTCTATATTATCATAATTTGATCCTAGCCATCACTTTTAGATCCCACATATAAGTGAGAGCACCTGACTCTCCCCTGTGTGTGCCTCACCTATTTCTCTTAACAAGATCTCCAGTTGGCCATGATGATGCAAATGACAGGACTGTCCTCCTTTCATGGTGAGTAGTATTTCATAGTGTATACATACCACAGTATTTACATTCACTTATTAATAGATGCACACATGGATTACTTTCTTTTCTGGGCTACTGAGAACAGCACTGCAGTGAAATGGGAGTGCAGGTGTCTGTTGACTATGAATGGGAAGAACAAGAAACATGTATCTAATTCCCTTAACATCACCACTTAGCAATATGGGAGGGTGTTGTTGGCAGTGTGCTTTCATTACCATAACCTACTACCAAAATTGCGACAACTTATCAGAAAAGAAGTTTATTTGTTTTACAATTTTGTAATCTGGAAGCTAATCTATGGCATGACTGGGAATCTGGAGAGTATTCCACAGTGCAGGCTTACATCAGTGAAGAACACTCATGGATCTTTTCTTTTCCCTCTGTCAGGCCACCATGATTTAATGACTAGTCCCCAACCTAATGATCCATTCTCATTAATTTTCCAATGCATCACCTCTGAATGTCACATTTATATTAACTTTTCACCATTCAATGCCATTGTTTTGCGATTTGGGTGACCGAGCTCAGTGCAACTTCAGGGAGTCAACTCTTATCCAAACCAAGACATAATTGTCCTTGAATGAGTGTTAATTTTGGCTCCAACAAGACACGGGGTCCTACTGAATGAGAATTGTTAGCTGGGGAAAAAATTAGAATCTGAAGTCTGGTTTCTGCTGAATCTTTATCTGTTTATACCAACAAGCAGGTGAAAGCTTGTGTGTCAAATCATATGACCATCTGTGCCAATACACTAAACTAGCCATGATTTTAAGATACTAAATGCCCCCTTGAAGGGCACAATTTAAACAGTCTTCAAGGCAGAGGATGCAAGTTCACTATAACTTCGTATTTGCTTTTCTCTTGTTCATGTTACTTTTCTCTGAATGCCATGCTGCATTGCATTTCACATCTCCAGATAAAAGCATGCTTCCTCTTCTAGACGCCTGTCTGAACACACTCTTATTCACCTTTCTGTAGCCACTTTCTCCTCTCTGTGATTACATTATTCTAAATATATAGCCAAACAAAGGCTCATGTTTAACCATTTCTGCTCCAACTCTGACCTGTCATCTCCTCTATGTCCTATTGAATTGTTATAGTACAGGACAACAATAACTCATGACTAAATGTTATAAAAAATATTGAAGGAAAAGTTGACCTATGAATTTAGTTTGCAGTATTCTATGTATTTTAGTGTACCACCTAATATAAAACATGTGACTTTTGAGACAAATTAGGAAAAAAAGTCTTTGAGTACACGCTAGATAAATTATATTCAGCTCAAAATGATAGTGTAGAGACATCAGGAATGAGGGCATGGGATTATCCTTGGAAGCAATTGTTGTGGAGGTTTTCATTTCCTTAAAAATATTACAGGGTGTGATTTAGGTACCTTGGTTAACTTATCCAAGTGAAGGTTCCTGAGATCTAGGATGCACTCCAGATATTTGTTGACAGAGACAAAGTGCTTTATCCCTTTATTTTCAGTATAAAAGATAATCTCTTTCAGAGAACAGGATACTTCCTTTAAGAGAAAGTGATGGAAGCTATCACTTAACTTATTGATTCCATATTTTATGTTGTTCTTTGTAAATACTACATAAAAGATATTGAGACAGTCTACAAGTACTTGAAGAATAAGAAAGCAGCCTCAACCTTAGAAATCTAAAGTAATCAAGTATTGCAGAGATCGAGAAGAGATGTCTGCAACACTCCCTGGAACTAGTACCTAGACATACACCAAAAGAAACACAGTACCAGACAAGAAATAGCCATGATACAAAATTAGGTTCAGTCTGTCATCATACCTAAAGCTGTTGGAATCATTTCCTCTGCAAAATGCACCTTCTTACTGTTTTGAACACCAAAGACTCTGGTAGAATTAATGCCTGTGCTTTATGCCGGGGTAGTCGTGGAAACCCACTTATTCCAATGTGGGAACATGAAGCACAGGAGCTTTGTTATTTCACTAGATTGACATCTGTCTGTCTGATCCTTGAACTTACCTTTTCCCTACCACCATTAAATCTGTCTCACAAAGTTAGCTTTGCCTTGGATTTTTAGATAAAAACATGGCATTTTATGATAAACAGTAAAATATGAATGATAATATCCCCTACATTATTTGTTCTTGTATGATACAAAAATGACAGACTATGTACCTGAAGAAATGACAATCATATCTTCCTTCAGGGATCTGGACCAGGGTTTGATATTTTATAAGGATTATAACACGCAGAAAGTGGTCACTCTAAAAAACCATTGCAGGGTGATTTCTACAATTCATTCCTCAGCTGGGGTGGGGGGGGACAAGTAAAAATCTTCAAATTGCTGAAGAATTTTTTTAGTACTTTCTAAATTAAAAAGAGGCTGTAGAGATTATCTAATTTAGTGTCCCACTTGAATTTTTAGCCCCATTTAAATGCTTTAAGTTGTAATGCAAAAAAACTTAAAGATCTTGAGGGACCAATTTCTCAGTGAATTTTTATGTTGCCTATTATATCAGGATCTTTGGTTGTAAAACAGTGTATTTCTCTAGAGCCTCCCACCAGCAGGAGGAGAGCTCAGGTCACAGAATGTTAGGCCTCCTTCTGCATTCTTCTTCCCGAGGCTGCACTTAGCCTCACTCATTCATTTGCCTGGTCTAGTCTATTTTCTTTAAATAAATATCATTTAACTATACAGTTGCTGAAAAATGTTTCCCTGTAAAGATACTGTTATAGCAAAGATATTCTTATCACTGTAGAGTATACAATGGCTCTGCTGGATAGGTTGAGTCTTTAAGTGCTCTCAAAAGACTCCTTGGTATCCTAAGCTGAAGAGAGTTGGGGGAAGGGTGAGAGGTGACGAGTTAATTCAGTCACTTTGCCAGGGAATTAGGGATCCTATACCAAGAACCATGATAGATGCAATCTCTTGTCCTGTGAGAACATAAGTAGACAGGTATACCCAAACAGGAAAGTTTGCCGTCACCACACTCCAAGTCTGCCAGTGCCTCCATTCTGGAATTTCCAGTCCCCAGAACTGTAGAAATGCTTGTTTTCCAAATACTCCATCTGTGGCATTTGCAAACACACCACAATAACTTCCTACATTACCGCCACTGAAACCCTTCTCCCTCCTCCCATTAGCACTGAAGCCAGGCCTCTGCATCCCAGAGCTAATCAAAAGCTGTAAACACTCAGACTGTCGCGGGATTTTGTGTTTATCTACTCACTTTACTCAACCATGAATGCTGGGGAATATTATTGCTGACTACTGTTTTGACTTCTTTCTCAACATTTCCAATTCTCTTCTGTCAATTCCCTTGCATACACAGGGGATCATGAGGGGGGGTCAACAGCTGAAATAATTTGAATTAAGATTTGCTATTAGAGTTGTTTACCTTGGTGCCTCCAGGCTAGAGCACTGTAACTGCAAACCTAGGATGGTTTCTCTTGAAGACTCAGTCACAAGAGCAGCTATGCCTTCTTGTTCTGCTGCACCGTGGAAGGGTGAGCAGTGGCCAAACCCTTGCAGACTCTCCTTTCCCTTCCTTCCAGATGACATTTATTCTGTTATAACAAGAATTCAGTTCACTCTTCACTGATCAAAAGGGTCTGCCATGCTTTGCATTGCTTGAACATCTGAGATAGTCCTAAATAGCACCTGTGTAAGTGAAACAGGCACAGGCACCAAGTCAAGAGTGGGGCAAACACATTCTCAAAGTCTGCGTTGTGGTAGAGGATTGGCAGAAGTGCTGTAAACATGATGACAGGAGAAGTGGAAGAGCTTAGTGGAAACTCAGCCAGTGAGTCTTCATGTCTTCCCTGACGGTTGCTAACCGACCTTGAAGAGTCCAACAGCTTCACAGTGCTTTAGTTTCTTAACTCTGACACCAATTAGAAATGTCCCTATTCCTCTGAAAGTTGGTCCACAGTGAACAATGTTTGGTAATAATAAATTCTGGTTTAATGTGTATTTGTGGGTATGTGTTAGGGGAAAAAATGCAAGTATGGGAAAGAATTTTTGTCATATATACTTGCATTTTTATATATGTTAAAGAGCTCATTTTTAGTTTTCATTTTAGCTGTGTGTATGTGTGTATCTGTGAAGGTGAGTGTAAGTTCCCCAAAGAGGCATTTGATCCTCTGGAACTGGAAAGCAGCAATTGTGAGCCAATTGACAAGGGTGAGTTCTGAGAACAAAACTTGGGTCTTCTGAAAGAACTGCATGAATTCATAACTGCTGAGCCATCTCTCTGGGCAAATGTGCAAAATTTTCTATATCATTATCTGCTAGCTACTTCATGTTTGAGTGTATATGTGAGTGTGCTTATGTATGTGCTTGGGGTTAGATGTTTGCAAGGAAGGGAAAGTGTGTCACTGAGAACCAAGACTTATACAGTATATTTGAGAGTCTGGAACACCCACACACACTAACACACCCAACACACACAAACACACACACACACACACACACACACACACACTGCTCTTCATCTGTACAGTGTAGAAGCAAATGCTTGTCTATGACTTGAAGAAAAATTAAAACATAATTTCACATCCCATTCTAATTTTTTTACACTACATTTACCTTCAAAACACAAATTACAGCATATATCTGTCGACTGCTCACTTTTAGCTGAGACTCCAGAAGCATCATCTTCTGTTTGATTCAATTTCACAGCCTGGCTCACACGAGAGGCTGCTGTGCCTTGAGGAAGGAAGCTCTAAGTGTGAAACTTCCTGAGAGGGGAAAATAATGACCATGCATGTCACAAGGGCAGAGAAAGTGTTACACCTACAGGTTTCATAAAGAAAGTGTAATATGTTCTGTTTCCCATCTGCTTGGGAAGCCAGCAGCCACAGCTAGAAGACGTTGTCTTACGTATAGTCAAGTTAAAAGACAGGCTAAGACCGGCCTGTTGATATCTAATTTGTAAATCTGGCTATTTTTAATAATAAGCAGCCAGGCAAGGTAGGACACCCCATGATCAACAGCACTTAGGGAACAGAGAGAGGAGAATCTAGAGTGTAAAGTCAACCTCACCTACATGAGCTCCTGTCTTGAAAAAAACATTCCATCAGTAAAAACAAAATACTGCAATTATGAGCAAATTATTTTTTTATTGAAATTGCAAACTCCTTGCTTTCATATCTGGAACTCTAAGGAGACATATAATAAGTCGTACATGAGGATAATTGTGAGGTCAAAGTGAAATTATGTATACAAGTCCTTTACTTCATAGCCTAGAAGGAGATTTTTTCCAGTGAATGCAGAAATACTATTTTAATTAATGGCATTTATTTTCCCACATGGTACAATCCTATTTTCTCCTTCCAATGTTACCAAAATTTTATAATTAAATGGAAACAAAATAAACAACCGCAAAATATTTTCATTTTTTATACTATTAAAATTTGCTTTTTTATATGTATTTAAATTTTCATAAACACATTTCAAATATTTAAGTGTGCTCTAATTTTAAAGATTTTTTACAATCTCTAATTTTACAATCCCATGTAGAATGAATATCTTTCATTAAAATTATACTTCCAGCTTTTGATATGCTGGGGTATCAAACCCTACATTGTTGATGAGCAACGAAGAATTTCCAGACATCACTTGTTCTTTTCAAGATTTGTAGTTCCACTCAATAGTCTAATTCACTAGACACAATAGCAAACCATGGAAAAGGGCTATTAAATCAGCAGCTCCAGTCTTCTGAGGTTACTAGGTGACTAAAATATATTGCTTTTTCATATGTTGTGATGACTTGTGGCTAGAAATGACTCCTTTAGAAGATCAGGTGTTATCAGTCAGAAAAATTATTTAATGTCAAATGTATATACATACAGAGTTGGGATCTTCAAGTGTATATGGATACTTAGATATAGAAACATATGTAAATAAAAAATTAACAAAGTTATCCTATTTCAAAGTGAATACTGATTGGGAAATTTCATTCTTTCAGTATGATAAGAATTACCTAAATTACATTGGTGATTATGTTAGGACACCAGACTCGCTGGCTCAAAGCTTCTGAGATTCTCCTGTCTCTGACTCCCATCATGTACTGACTTTATGTGGGTTCTAGGGATTTGAACTCAGGGTCTCATACAGGCATGGCAAGCGTTTTATCCACTGAGTCATCTCCCTTATCCAGTCTTCCGTATTTATGAATACTATTTTCTTCTTAATCAATAACTCCCAGACACAACCATAATAAGTTGAATGAAAAGAGAAAAAAGTAATTAAAACCTACCCACACATGGACCAGTCTCTGCAGTTTTCAGAAATGAACATTAAAATACCAGAGGTAAAATTTGAAGAAAAACAAATGTTAAAATTTAAGATTTCCTATGAGAATAGAAGTTACTTCTTAATAAGTATAGTCATACCTTAAAAACATATAATGAGCATATTAAATACAAAAACATATTAAGTGTTTAAACAGAACATTCAGTAAAAGAGTAGGACAATGCATTATTAAATAAGTCAACTGAAGACAAATAGCAAACAAATGGGATGTGAAATATGCAAAAACCTACTAAAGAACTACAGTCAGATGGGAGAGGTGTTCTCGGGGCATTGGCTTGTTCTGGGAGAAAGCAAAGGAATAGCGGGGTCGGGCGAGGCAGGGAGCTATTTGAGGAGGTACACTGATGCTTCCAAAATACAGAAAATAACTCGTCAGAAATCCATGAAGTTATAACGAATGTAAGCCAAGTGAACCCAAGAAATCATCACCCACCTGTTATAACAAATACTTCAAACTAAAACCAGGGAGGGAATTTAGCAAAAATAACTCTTCATAAAGACATCCTAACATCAAAGAAAGTGAGGTCGTAACATACTGCTCAGGAGAACTGAGGGAAATGAGACAAACTTGGGAATAAGCTTTCCCATTTTAAAGCACCAAAAACCACCTACAAAAATTAAAATGTTACTGATAGCTTAATTGAGCTTTAATTATATAGAGTAAGTAGAGTGACTATTTTCTTGACAGAATAACTCTGAATGGTCACATGGTAACTCTATTAACTCACATGTTGTTAAAAGCCCCAACAGTCAAGCCATTGCATTATCATCTCTGCCCCTTTAATGTCTAACTACACAGTGTATGGCAATGGATAGTTAAGTTTTCAACCCACCAGACGCTGATGGAGATAATACTCTTTAGTAAGGCTATCAGGACTACTAACTCTAAAAACAGTTTATCTCTGTCTGAAATTCCTATCATGTGCCTCTTCATTTCTTCCCTAAGAATAGCCTTGCATATATTCCCACTGTTTGTGTGTTTATCTCATGGAAACATTCCATCTACTGGGCACATATACATCTGTGAATGGTCAGGAAGATGACTTTTCATTTATCTGTATAGTTTTGATATACAGAATATATACTAAGACATGCTTCATAAATAGAACTATTTGTCTCATAAGGACAGTAAACACTTATAAGCCTGTTTTGCTCACTTTTACCTCAGAGCAAGTTCAAACTAAACTAAAGCCATTTTGTAAATAGATCATAAGTTCAAAACTTTACAGCTGTGCACAATGTCAGAGTCATAGGTGTCCAACCAAGGTTGCTAAACAAAGCACTCTAAGAAATCCATGCCAATTCTCCACTTGCCAAGTCTGCTGACAATATACCTATGTATCAAAGTTTGTCATTAGGCTCTGTGCCCCCTGTCTGGACACAGTCTTACTCCTGAAACCTTTAAATCCTTGTTTTCCATGGTAAATGGCTTGTCTCCTTATTGCTTACCCTAGGAAAGTGCTTTTGACCAATGAGAAGTAACTGTTAAAATGTTTTTATTGCTTCAAGTCTCTTGCAAGAAAGACAATTTTTAGGCTAGAGGGGAAGAATCTAGGAGGAATTAGAATTAGGGCAGAAGAATTAGAACAGAAGCAAAAAAAAGAAGAAAGAAAGAAAGAAAGAAAGAAAGAAAGAAAGAAAGAAAGAAAGAGAAAGAGACTTATTTAGAACAACAGAGTGTGAGAGAATTCATTTGCCCTCAGATAATCCAAGAAAAGAAGTTCTGTTTACCTTCTATAGCATTTGATCTGAACCCTGAAGAGAACATTGAGGCTGGACCCCAGAGACCCTTGGTACTTTAATGTCTATCGTTTGAGATGGAAATGGCTACACAGGGGTGGGCACCCAGGCCCCTTGAAACCTTTTTGTTTCTGCTTAGTGGCCCACAAAGTTGAACCAGTGCTTTTTGTAGGCATGGGTGTGATGATAACCACTGGAGCTTGAGAAAAATCTTTTATTATCCATAATTATTTTATGTAGAGTACAAGGCTGTGGGTTTATCCCATACACATAAAACCTATACTGTGCTGTGTTCCACCCCAGCCATCCCTACAGGTTCTTTTATGATATCTAAGTAGTGCCAATATTTTTTTTAACTTTTAATATCTGTAAATTTAGTTCAACATTTATTTCTGTAAGAAGTGTTGACAAAGATAAAAGGCACCATAGTAATCTCAGCAAATGAAAATACTTATAAATAAAAATTCATTAATATGAAAACATGCTCAGAGTATTTAATCTCTAGGAAATATTTAAAATCTCAAGGATATAACACTAGAATCCACAAGAAAGTCCCCAAATTCAAAATTAATTGAACCAATAGAAATACAGCTGGAACTACCATGTGATGCAAGAAGATTGCTCAGTAGGAACACCCTCATGGGCAGAGGAAGTCTAAGTAGATGCTTTAGTCAGAACTCTTACTCCAGGGAAAGAACCACTTTACAAGTTTTTAGATACCCATGGTGGTAGCAAACATGTACATGATCACTAGTATTGTTTACTCATAGCTCAAATTATAATCTAGATACAATGAATATATGTACACCAATGGTTCAGAGGAAAAGTCACAGGTCCTTATTTTCCCAGTATGTGTTTGAGTTCTTATATACACGGATAGTACAGGATTCACTTATATATTGAACCAAAATTTTCTCTCTTCTTTTCCTCTCTCTCTCTGTCTCTGTCTCTCTCTCTTTCTCTCTCTCTCTCTTTGTCTGTCTGTATATCTCTCTGTCTATCTCTCTGTCTGTCTCTCTCTGTCTGTCTCTCTGTCTCTGTCTCTCTCTTTCTCTCTCATCTTTTCTCACCATTCTTCTTTCCCAGCAATCAATCAGCAATAGTGAACTGTTGCTAATAAAGGGGTCATATTATTTTCTTCATATATCATATTTCTAAACAGAGACCATTACTGAGATGTTAAAATTTTGAACAAGTTCATGTTAATTACAGATGATAGTCACCCACTTGGTTTTAATTACTTCTTATCTACTGTCATGTCTGACACAAAACCATTCTATTTATCTCATTAAAAATAAGCACATAGAAATATCAAACTGCTTATAGTTGTTCATATGTTTAGTGTCTAAACTGCTAGTATCATTTAAATTAATAACAGATATATGCAAAACATATACAGCAACTGAAATAGTAAAAAACACCAGTCCCATTCTGTAAAACAAACTTTAAGCTACTTTATAAGAATAAAATAAAATTTATGTTGACTTTGTCATTTTCTGTGGGTGTAAGAATGGTGCAGGAGAATTGTCTGTATCCTGTCAATCATGTTTTAAATAAATGCTAATTGGCCAGACAGGAAGTATAGGTGGGTCAACCATACAGGAAGTAGATGCTGGGCGATGAGAACAGGAGTATTCTGAGAAGCAGGATCTCCCTCCAGAGTGCTGCCCAGACCACCGAAAAAGTAAGATGTGAGCTGCTCCACTCAGAAAGATACCGAGCCATGTGGCTAACATAGATAAGAATAATGGGTTAATATAAGCTACAAGAGCTAATAAGTAGCCTGAGCTAATGGGCCAATCAGTTTTATAACATATGGAGATCTCTGTGTGATTTTCTTTGGGGCTTGCCAGCTGTGGGGAACTGGGCAGGACATAAACTCCAACAAGCCAGACCTTCATGTTACCGAATGGTGCCCACGTGGGTAACTGCATCCACAAAAAGCCTGAGAAAGCTTGGGAAAGAATACAGTAAAGCATGTTTTCTTGGTAGCAGCAATTTCTCAGGTCTGCTCTGCTTGCTAGAGGCAAGCAAATGCTCTCATTTAAGAGAGGCTTCCTGACTCAGCTTTAGCTGCAAAACCCTGCAGCTCTTTAAGAGGTCCTTCCATGAAACACTTAAATGGTGTTGATGAAAAGCTGAACTCATACTTTTTGGTTTTCAGCTGTAGCAGGAAAAAAGCTGTGCCATTTTAAAAATGTCAGCTTTCTGGGCCATCCTGACAGTGCAAACTCTGACTTCTTGAGGCAGGAGGTCAGGTACAGAGAGAGCATTTGAGTGTTGCAGCTTGCTTGCTGGCAAGGACCTTAAAATGCCATAGAGTTGTGACAATAAACATGGCTACAGCCAGTACCTCTGCCATGAGGCTGAAAGGCTAAAGAATGGGCTGGATCTCACCGTCAAAACCACGGCTTTAATCCTCTCTTTAATGACTCATGTAGTCAAAAAAAGAGAGATATACAGTAAAGAGAGATTAAAAAAAAACAACAACAAAACCTCTAAATGGATTACAATGTGTTAAAAGTATATACAGGCTTAAAAAAGGGTAAAGTCTTTAAAGAGACAGAATAAAGTAAAGTGATAGAATAAAAATAAGCCACATAAAAATGAAAAATTCAAAGAGAGTTTGAATTCTGTATATTATTATATTTTCTTTCAATTTTTTGACTGTGAAGGAGCTAAATACAGAGAGACATTTCATTGTGTGGTCTGTTAAGCTAATCCAACATATGTCTTTTTTTTTCAACATATGTCTTATAAAGTTATCTTGACTTAAGAATTTGGATCTAGGGATATGATGCTTTGGAAAAGAGGTTCTTCTTTTGTTTTCAAAGAGGATGAGACCCTGTGGATTGCTTCTATTCCACTATGGTATGATAGACCACACCCTCCTGAAAGGTTACTGTGATCACCCTCAAAAAACTACTTTGCTCAACTGCTGACTGAGAGGAACATAGCACACAGGTTATACCATGCAAAACCTGATTAACAGCACCCCTATACAGCAGGAAGAAGTTTGTAGAGAAATAACTGTGCCCATATTCCCAAATATTGTTTATAAATGTTCTTTTACATTTAAAGGCAGATATGATATAGATATGAATAATTTACATTGTTAAAAATTTACCTTATTAATATGAATTTAAGGTCATTTTTGTTATATGTATATGTATTTCTGATCTTGATTAAGGTATTGTGATTGTGTACTTCATTTAAAAAATGTGATGTATAATTAATATATATAGGTTAATAGGTAATCATCTATAATAGTCAAGTTTGTAGTCATGTTAGACTTTCTAGATGTGCATAGACATATTTCAGATAGGCATTCTTCATATCTTTCAAAGACTACAGAATGTGGCATTTAATGTTTTAATAACTTAGGGCTTTTCATGACATTGAGACACGTCTGCTCCTGGCAACAACAATCTACTTCAAGAGGAAGATGGACATCAAAGAGTCTCCTTATGGAATTTGTTAGCCATTTGGGCAAGAAATTGCTTTTGCCTGGACTGTTGCATAAACTGGACACAAAGAACCTGCAGAGAGAGGACTGCCGAACTTGCCGAAAGGGGAGATGATCTTTCAGGATTCTTGATATATGAAAGAGTCTACGAGACATTCTGCAGGACACAGCAGAAAGTGACTGAACTGTCTTTAAACGTTCCTACTTCATGGAAATATCTGCTGGATACTATGGCCTTTAGGCTGAAGATGGATGCCCCAATGGTACAGAGAAACTTTGGGTGACTGTACAGGCAGTGAGATGTCTCTGTCATTTCTAGAGTTTGAAAGTTGCTTATTTCTTGTTTAATAAGGTAATATTATATCCTTCTGGAGTCTCTGATGGAGTTGAAGAATAGATAGATAGTTACAGTTTTCCTTAGCTATGATAAAAGATAAAATATATCTAAATATTGTAATTGTAATTCTTGCTTGATAACTGTTTTGTTATATGTATTTTTTACTATGTTAATATTAAAGCCTTCCTTTTTGTTTAAACAGAAAAAGGGTAAATGGTGTAGGAGGGTCTTCTTTCTATGTGTTGCTTTCATTGGTTAAATAAAGAGACTGCCTTTTCCTGTTGATAGGACAGCAGATTAGGTAGGCAGAGTAGACAGAACAGAGGCTGGGAGAAAGGAGGCAGAGACAAAGAGCCCCCCACACACAATGAATTTGCCAGGTCAGATATGCTGAATCTTTCCCGGTAAGCCACGACCTCGTGGTGACATACAAATTATTAGAAATGGGTTGAAATCAAGATGTGAGAGTTAGCCAATAAGAGGCTAGAGCCAATGGATCAAGTGGTGGCTAAATGAATACAGTTTCCATGTAATTATTTTGGGTAAAGCTAGCTGGGAGCCAGGCGCAGAAAGTGGCCCACAGATCTTTTTACAACATAAGAAAATTTCAATAATCCATATATTTTTTCAGGTAATGGTTTACTTATGTTTTTCTTCAGTATAATAAATAACATCAAAATGAGTTATGGTTTTCTAGCCAACAAACCCATTTGTTGTTTAACTAGCCAGTTATACAATTTTTTTTGTTTTAATAAATTTAATTCCAAAGCTCCTTTATAATTTTAAATCAGTTCCTCCCCAGGTAGTTATTTATTTCAAATACTTAGCAATATATAAAGTTGTATGTTTTCTGGCAAGTTCATTTTCTCCACTGAGAACAAAAAATGTTCCTCTCTTATTGATAAATCTATTTCTTTCACTCAAAAAAACATATGAAAGATGAGCCAATGCATGTGACCAAGCTGCTTGAACTTGGGGTTCCTCGGCCTCCTCAGGTACTGGTCAACACAGCAGCAATGGGAGCTCCTCCCCACCCAGTTGCAGACAGAATTCTAGGTGTCTTCTCTGACACCTGCTCTGCTGATAAGGGCCTTCAGCATTTCCTCCTTTGGATGACAACCTGGACCTATCAAATCATTGGGACTTTGTTGCTGTGGTGTTTTATGTTATTTGACAAAAATCAAAGTATCTAAAAACCCTTAGAAGGGTCACAAACCTGATGATTTGGATTAATGAGGAAGGATATTGTCCTGAGAAGTTTTAATGACAGGGAAGTCTCAATAGAGATTGAACCCTTCCCCAGAAAAGCAGAGAACTGACCCTTGATTGACAGCTGGAAATAGTGAGCTACCCCGTTGTGAGAACTAGTGGAGGCTCTCCTCTGAATTTCTTCCCTCTTAGATGCCAATCTAAGTTTTTAAAATATTTTTATGACACATTAAAATTCCAATTTTATTAAAAGTTGAACTCCTAGTGATGTTTCTAGCAACTAGAACTGCCACAAAAGAGTCAGATGATTTTGAACACACATGTCTCTAGGATGTAAATTTCAATTCCTTGAATTTAAACACGAAAATATTTTTTGAGAAGAGAAAAGAATGAAAAAATATTTCACAGGAAAATGACATTTTCAAAAAGTTGTATAATTTTAATCCACTTTTTGTCTCTCAGTTTGGCTTTTCTGCCTGGCTTTATTCTGCCTTGCTATAGGCCAAAGCAGCTTTTATTATAAACCAAGAAGAGCAACACTCATTCATAGCGTACAGAAGATTTATCCCACAGCATAAGCTGATGTATTTACAGAAGATATGGGGAGCTTGGTGACCTTGATAGCAGCATCAGGGAAAGGCTACCACAGTATGTTTGTAACTCACAGAATCTGCATTACTGCTGTCATGTCCCAAAGAAATTCAGCACAAATGACTAAATGTGGTGCCCATTAAAGATACCAAAATGCACACTAGCAGGCAGGCTCTCCAAGCATCACAAGTGTCTGTTACAGAGTCCTGACTCATCTAAGCATTTCTCACCCTGTCCCCTGCCCTATCCCCTACTTTAAACCTCTCTAGCTTTGTAACTTAGTGTCCCTGTTCTGATTCCTGTAAAAACCTGCCATTTCAGCCACGCATTCTCTTTGTCCTATTGCTTCTCTTTCTCTCTTGCTCCTCTTCTCTTGGCTCCTGGTCCCTCTCTTTACTCCCTCTCTCTTCTCTTCCTCTCTCATTTTTCCAATCTCCCTCTCCTCTCATGGCCTGGTTCAGTCTGCTGGCCATTTCAGTCTACTGCTCTCTCCCTGATCTGAACTCTTACAGATGCCTCTGGCTGTATTCTCCCTCATATCTACAATTAAAAAACCTTCTCAAACACCCAGGAGCAGTCATGTCCTCATTTCATTCAAGTGCACCACCCTTTTAAGCTTGAAGGTGGCTCCACTGAAGAGTCTTCCATCCTCAGCAGCAGTTTAACCCTTAATATAAACACAAGCAGGCTCCTCGCAGGCCTTGTGCATTTCATGAGTCTCCCATAAGCCCCCTGAGCCTCAAAAAGAAGGAATTAGTTACACAGTAATGACATTCTCTCATGATGTAAAGTACAGAACCCAGAACATTCTGTCTTTGTTACAAATATGAGATTTTCCAGCTCAGCTGCATAGGTCCTTAGAAATCACAGAGACACTTCACATTTCAGGACAGAAACAGGGATGTGGGGCATAGCACAGCACTCTGAGGTAGGAACTTCCAGCCTCACTTCAAATTCACCCAGATTTTCATTTGGTTACACATCTTACTATTTTTAGGTATGGTTTCATTTAAATAGGAGTCTTCAGAGCTTAGTTTATATAGAGACTAAGGAGCTTGGGATTTCAAACAGGTTCATGGTGCAACACTATCTGAGTTTTAGTAAAATACCCACATGACCTTGTGAAAGATTGATCACAGGTAGGTTACATAACTACCACATAAACCAGTTCCCACAGTCAGGATAATCCCATCCAGACATGAAGTGCAGGAGGTGATGGAAAGTGGTGCTCACCGAAGAAAGGGAAATGGGATAAACATCAGAACACACAAACTAAATATAAGAAATGCTGGACTAAATGCCCATGAAAACAGTGCTGAAGGCAGTGTAACAGCACACTACTTAGAGGAGGAAGCAGTGAAAGATGGAGTAGGGGCTGTACAGTTTGTAAAATGTAATGCATTTATGTATATTTATAATGTATACATGTATGCACATGAGGGGATATGTATAAGAATCTTAACATTTGAGTCGTGACATCTGTTAGTTCTCTTATTTCTCTGTTTAGTAATAGGATGTAGATGTTCAGGATTGAGACTTCATCTTGATGAATTGCTCTTGTTATAAGTATAAACTGTCCTCTATCTCTTTTGATTGACTTTAACTTGAAGTATATTTTGTTAGATATTAGGATAGTTACACCTGTTTGTTTCTTAGGTTCATTTGATTGGCAAATCTTTTCCCTTTATTCTGTGGTAGTGTCTGTCTTTGAGGCTGAGGTGTGTTTCATGTAGACAGCAAAAGGCTGGATCCTGCTTTTGTGTCCATTCTCTTAGTCTGTGACTTTTTATAGGTGACTTAAGTTCATTGATATTAAGAGGTACCAATGTATGTATGTACTCTCTCATAAGTGGATACTAGCTATAAAGCATATGATATTGAGCCTATAGTTCATGATCCTAGAGAAGCTAAGTAACAAGGTGAACCCTAATAAAAAATATACATAAATCCACCTGGAAAAAGGATATAGACAAGATCACCTGACAAAATTGGAAGCATGGGGGTAGGGAGAGTAGGGAGGGCAGAAGGGGAAGAGGGGAGAAGGGAGGGGGGAGGAGAACCTGAGGGAATGGGATAGTTGAAATGGAGGAAGGACAGATATGAGAGCAAATAAAGAGATATTTTGATTCAGGGAGCCATTATGGGGCTAGCAAGAAACCTGGCACTAGGGAAATTCTCAGGAATCCACAAGGATGACCACAGCTAAGACCCTAAGCAATAGAGGAGAGGGTGCCTGAACTGGCCTTGCCCTATAGTCAGACTGATGAATATCTGAAATCACCATAGAACCTCCATCCAGCAACTGATGGAAACAGAGGCAGAGACCTGTATCAGAGCACTGGACTGAGCTCCCAGAGTCCAGTTGAAGAGTGGGAGGAGTGAGAATATGAGCCGAGGGGTCCAGACCATGATGGAGACACCCACTGAAGCAATCTACCTGAGCTAATGGGAGCTCACCAACTCTAGCTGCTGGAAGGAAACAGCATAGGTCCAAACTAGCCCCTCTGAATATGCGTGACAGTTGTGTGGCTAGGACAGCCTACAGGGCCACTGGAAGTGGCACCAGGATTTATCCCTACTGCATGTACAGGCTTTTGGGGAGCCTATTCTCTTTGGATGGATACCTTGCTCAACCTGGATATAATAGGGAGGGTCTTGGACCTTCCCCAAAGCAATGTGCCTTGCCCTATCTGATTAGTTGATGGGAGGCAGGTGGGGTAGGGGACATTAGGTGGAGGGGATCTGATAAGGAGAGGGAGTAAGAGCTGGTATTGGTATGCAAAATGAAAACAGATAGTGTTTTCTTTAAAAAGTAATTAGCCGGGCGGTGGTGGTGGTGCAGGCCTTTAATCCCAGCACTCGGGAGGCAGAGGCAGGCGGATCTCGAGTTCGAGGCCAGCTTGGTCTACAAGAGCTAGTTCCGGGATAGGAACCAAGAAGCTACGAAGAAACCCTGTCTCAAAAATCCAAAAAATAAATAAATAATAATTAAAAAGTGAAAAAAAAGAATCCTAACATGACATAATAAGATGATTGTGCATCAGTATCAGCAAGAGTTATTGCTCTCACATCTAGTGTTGGTCATAGACACTATGCAAGGAACGTGACTCATTGTTCTAGTTTCATTGCTGCTGCTGTGATGAAGCAGTGAACAAGAGCAGCTGTGAAGGCTCAAGTCACAGCAGGAAATCAAGCAGCCAGTGTCAGCAGACCCATCAAGAGCAGAGAGAAACATATGCTCCCATGCTGCCTGCTGGCTTGATCTCGGTTGTTTTCTTCACTTTCCGATAGTTCAGGTCCAATTGTGTTGGATGATACCATAAAGAATAAACTAGGTCAACTAATGATCAAGGGAATCCCATCGACAGGCCCACAGGCTAGTCTGATTGAGATAATTTCTCAGTACGTTTTCATAAATTGACTTTTAAAACACTCACACTTGTTGGTAGTGCATGTCTTTAATTCTTGCATTCAGGAGGCAGAGGCAAGCAGATGCCTGTGAGTTTGAAGCTAGCTTTGTCTGCAGAGCAAATTTCAGGACAGCCTCCAAAGCAACATATAGAAACTCTGTCTCAAAACAAAAACAAAACAAAAAACAAAACTAAACAAAACTGAAAAACAAACACCATGTATCAATCATGCTCACATTCATTGGTGCTATTTTCTGAGATAGGGCTTTACCTTTTAGACCAGCACCAGCATGTTCATCTCAAGTCCTGGATTACATCTATCTGACATCCCAACTGGCTCTAACCCCTTATTATTATTATTATTAATTATTATATCACTGTAGTGTGGATATGAAATAAAGTTAAAGGAATTCTGTCTGTCTTTCCTGTCTATACTTCAACTAACCATGTCCACAGCTACTCTGAAAGTCAGAGGGTGTTTTGACCATATCCTACAACTTCTCTGTCCAGCACCTTCAAAATGTTAGTGTAGTCATAATGCGAGTGGTCACCTCAATTGTACTTTCACTAGGAACTCATGCTTGTTTCTGATGGTGCCCTTATTGCCAACTCAACTGGTTTGGCTGTGTGGATACGTACATTCCCTGGCACCATTGTCATCCATATTTCTCGGGTGAGTGTTCAGGTCAGTTCATTTGGATATGATTTGTATACTTCAGTATATCACTTTTTCATGTCCACACAAGTGCTTATTGATTAGGACCATGCTAGTGAACTGCAGCGATGCTCACATTCCACACTGGGAGCTGTCGGCACACATCCCTGAAGGCAGAATATTATAGGAGGAGAGTTCAGTAAGCATATATGATTTTAATTGCCCTACAACATGGTTCCTACTGGTCTACCAGACTTCCTACTGAGACATAACAACCAGGAGCTCCAATTTGTGTCAGAAAAGGTTAAAATGTTTCTTTTTCCCAGGTGAACTAACAGTGGGAGAGCTGAGTGGTTACCATGGCAACAGAGGTGACAGCGCACCCTCCACTGGAGACTGCTGAGGGCTAGCTCTCCTAACAGAGGTGAAGAGAAAGGGGCTCCAAGCACAAGTTCACTGGCCTTCCTTTTGGACTCAAGGCTCTGAAATCAGAAACTATTCAGTCTTCTATGAAAAACACAAATCTCTTCCCTAGCAGAGCCAGTCCATGCCGCCTTTCTCTGTGGAAGATTTATTTCTACTTAGGGTATACCTCTGTCTCCCTTGTGAGAGATTTTATTTCTAGTATTTTAAATTTCTCAATCTGTCAGGAATATTACTGGGTCAAGGGCATGGATATACTACACTTACAGTGATTTTCACAACTGATTGTCAGGGACCAACACACTGTTTAGCTCTGATATGTTATCTACAGGCTGCTCTTTGATTTTATGTACAAATGACTCTGCTTTCTAATTACCTTGAAATCTGATCTCTTAGGATCTTATCTGAGACTATAAGTTATGTAAAAGTCAACTGAGGTCTACTGGCCTGATTTTAAATTAAGTTTTCTGTTCTACACGTGCTTCGCTGCTTCACTCATTGGTCTGTATTCTTTCTCTCATTTTTTTCATTGTAGCCACTTTATTTTTCTACACGTTTTTCAAGTATATGAAAATAAATGAAGCAATCTGTGATATTGTATACTTTGCATAGCTATTGTTTTGCTCATACCAGATAAAAATTATTCTGAAGAGATCTTATTATAAGCCGTCTTGTTAAATTTTTTATTGCTTTTGTTGCTGAAGCAGCTTCACCATGCATAACTTTAATTCTCCAGGTCTCTTCCCCTTACTCTGCTTTTCTTTGCTTCCTGAGAAGACCTGGTGCTGCGGGCATTTGTACTTCAAATTCACATTGTTTTTTAACTATGAGCACTTTACAATGGGCCACTCAGCATCCGCGGCTTCAGTCAGACATGTCGGGATCTCTTCATTCACTCTCATCTGGGTGTCTTTGTGTATGAATGTGCTTGTCAGAGGAATGTTTCCCTCAAGTTCAAGTCTGCTGCGAGTGTACAGAAAACATTAGTTTCTTCACTAGCTCTGCACATGACTGCTGAAGTGATCGTGTTTCTTTAAATCGACA
This sequence comes from Microtus agrestis, assembly GCA_902806775.1. Classification (NCBI taxonomy): domain Eukaryota; kingdom Metazoa; phylum Chordata; class Mammalia; order Rodentia; family Cricetidae; genus Microtus; species Microtus agrestis. The sequence continues at coordinate 47,971 of CADCXT010004348.1, read as the reverse complement.
GTCTAACTTGCATTAGTTAATCTGAGGACAAGCTGCGTTTCTGTACTTGGAATGAAATTTTTCTCGTAACATTTTACCAGCATGTTCCACTTTTGACATTTTTAAAGAAATTTTCATATATATATATAAATATATATATTTAAGAGAAGTCTTATTTGTAATTCCGACTTCTCCAAGTAATGGAGTCAAGGGTCTTATGATACAATGAGAAGATTCTGGAAATTTTCCATAACTTAAAGTTTGTGAAATATTTACATTAATTTTATTTGAATGATTTAGAATCATTCTATTACATCATTCTGTTTTCTTTGTTGGTAGATTTTATGCAATTGTATTTTAAATAACATAAAAAGACTCGTATTTTCTATTTTAACTGACACATGCTTGCAAATTTCTGTATCTATGGAATTGTATTTAATTTAACAGAAGGAATTTTATTTATTTACTAACTTATATTTTTCTTTTAATGATTCTATATTATTCTGGCCTCTGTTATTGCTGAAATATACTTATTAGCTGGCAGATCCTTGTTTGTGTGTAGTGTTTTTCTGCTCCGTATACTCTGAAGGTTTTCATTTTGTCGCTGTTTTCACACTTGTACTATTACATGGAGAATTTTGTTTGTGTGTGAGTTGTTTACCATCTTGACTCTCTGTATTAAAGCCTTCTATTGGTTTTAGAAAATTTGAAGATTCAAAATTGTACTTAGCTTTTCCTCTTTTCTTTTTTCCATGAAATTTAAAACGCACATGTATTAGCATGTTGCAATAACTCAAATGTCTCTTAGAATATTGCATTCTGAAATATACACACTTCCTACATCTGCCAGATTATACTGGCCATTGTCTTTCAAATATTAGTAATCTTTTAACTTCTTATATCTTTGTAATTTCTCAAAAGATTAATCTGCATCTAGTTTTTATCTAACTCATCACAAAATCTTTATAGTCCCAGTGTGCTGTGTAGCTTTGTATGTTTGTTTATTTTGCCTTCTCCATAGTCCTAAAATAAAAGGTATTTCTCATTCCAAGGCTTAAAAATTAGTTGGCCAGTTTTCAAAAATGTAGTCTTTATTCATGACTGAGGCTGAAAGATCAAGCTGTGTTTCTCCACTCCCCCCATTAGAGAATGATAATTAACTCTTTTATTAATCAGCTGTAGGTAATTTATCAGTGTTAATGAACAAGTCAAGTTCAAACTGATATAGAGTCTGAGGCTATAGAAATGCACATGTCTCTGCCTTCCTATGTTCTAAGCACATTGCTGAGTTTTCTTTCTCTCCTCAGAGGACTGTTTGGAGAAGCTCATTTCTTTTCACACAGAATCAATGGCAGTCAGGAGGTGAGCAGGCTCTATTTTCTACCTTCAATGCACCTCAAAGAGGTTTTCCTTCTGTATTGACTCATCTTAGCTCTGTGGCTTAATACTTTGCTTGCTTTCAAAAAGGCCCACAGAACTGATGCTACTTTACAAGTTGTTCGTGGATGCCCTCTCCTGCTACACAGTTCCTGCTTACGGTTTATAGTAAGTTGTAGATTTAAAAACTAGATCTGTCATCTTCATACCTCTATACACACCTGCTAATTGGGATTCCTTTTCTGTCAAGAAACAGGTTAGGAGCATTTTCTATTCATTTAATTTCATGTTAGCTTTAATGGTAGTTGTATATTCCCACTACTTTTCCTTCTTGGATGGAATATTTTAGACTTTCATAGAAAACCTTAGCCATTTATTACCAATCCTATTTAAAATATCAGAAATGAAACTCCAAGTTTTATTCTGTCTCCAGAGAGCAATGAAAGAGCAGGCTTTTTCTCTATCTTAAGATTTCTTCTTAGCTTCTCAGTCTCTCAGGAGCCACTTCTTTTTTTATATATATTTGGAAAAATACTTAAGTAGGAAAAGTGTTTCCACACCTGAGCATTTTGAGACTTCAAGTCTGCCTGGAAATAACAGCCAAATAAATATTTTTATCCTCTTATGTCCTCAGAAATAATTTTTACTTCTTTTCAAGTTTCAGTAGCTGTTCTTACTGAGTAGATTGCTCATGGGAAGTTATTATGTTGATTCCAAGTCTATTATCATGCACCTCTAAATAACTTTGGATCAATCTTATTCTATGGAGACATAATTACTGCTGTTTAATGGGCTATTGATTCTAAAAGGCTGGAATACATTTCATTTTCATCACCATGCATTTCTGGTATCAAAATTGATATATCAATTAGCAAAGGATGGACAGTTATTGATAATAATACTTGCTATATTAGCAATAGACCAAAATAACATGTAAAACAAATGTTGCTTAAGAGATAATAATAAATATCTTTGATTATAACCTTCCTGAGTGAGGTGTGTGCAATAGTCCATGTCTGTATTACCAGTCACTAGCCAGGCTACAAAAAAAATATCAAAACCACAAGTTCAGCCTTGGCAAGATAACAAAGCTGCCTGTGTAGAGCATTAACATACAAACAAATAAAGGATGTAGCTCAGTGAGACTCTGCTTCCATATGTACATGTGTGTGTGTGTGTATCTTGGATTTGATTCCCATCACAAGCTTCCATTCATATAACTGGAGGCGTACTGAACAGTAGTGCAAGCACTGGAGAGATATACTCATTATTAAAAGAGTGAGTTCAAGGCAGAAGATGAGACACCAGAGATTGCCAAACTACCTCAATCTGAGAAACAGGGAAGATGGAATCTCAGGTGATTGCTGAAAGGCAGTGCTCAGAAAGACAGGTAGACAGTGATCAGATAGGGAGACAGTGATCAAACAAATAGACAGTGATCAGACAGGTAGACAATGATCAGACAGGTAGACAATGATCAGACAGGTAGACAGTGAACAGATAGGTAGACAATGATCAGACAGGTAGACAGTGATCAGATAAGGAGACAGTGATCAGACAGATAGACAGTGATCAGACAGGTACACAGTGATCAAACAAGAGACAGTAATCAGACAGGTACACAGTGATCAGACAGATAGACAGTGATCAGACAGGTACACAGTGATCAGACTGATAGACAGTTATCAGACAGGTACACAGTGATCAGACAAAAGACAGTGATCAGACAGGTACACAGTGATCAGACAAAAGACAGTGATCAGACAGGTACACAGTGATCAGACAAAAGACAGTGATCAGACAGGTACACAGTAATCAAACAAAAGACAGTGATCAGACAGGGAGACAGTGATCAGACAGGTAGACAGTGATCAGATAGGGAGACAGTGATCAGACAAAAACAGTTATCAGACAGTAGACAGTGATCTGGGTAACAGATGGCGCCTTAGGACACATAATGAAAGGACTGATGAGCATCACTAGTTTGGGAAAGCAAGGAACAAGAGCACATTCAATTAGATTTAACCATCCCTGCCTTCACTGACGGGCAACAGAGAGAAATTGAAATCTCAGAGTAGGATAGAGTCTATCAGGTCTAGAGTAGTCACAAACCTAACTTAAAATTAATCAAGAAACAAAAATAGAAAGCTTAAAACACATGATTGGAGGATTCTAATTTTTCTAAGCATATCCATCATATGTTAGATCATTTTCTTAAAAATATTCTGCATACTAGTCCTATTCAATTTTGTTTACTTGTTTTGATAGTGTCTTGTTTTGTAGGCCATGATAGCTTAAACTTACAATTATCCTGCCTCAATCTCCTTAGGGCTAGAATACTGGCATATGCTACCATGCCCACAGAATCACTTTAATACTAATAGAACAGGAAGAGAGATGGGGGGCACTTGGGGATCATTTAATCAGCTCTGGGGTTACTACACTTGGAAAGTAGGATAAACAATTGATTCTTTCATGTGTTCCAAATATATGATATCTTGACTCTAGCTTTCATTTGGGAAACTCCAGATCTTTAGTAAAAGTAATTAAGGAAGGATAGGTCTTGACAGCTTCTGGGAAAATTCAGAAGGAAATTCAGGGTCTTTATGGTTGTCTTTCATTGACATAATATGCAATGTTATCTCTGTCATCAAGTATTCCATTGATTAATTACAATTAATATGTACTGATCAATAACTGTCAGTCTACAAAGTAATAGAAGGACGGTTATACTAGAAATGTAAGAAAGGCCAAATACTGAAATAAGCTGAACAGTGTAATCCCAACAGTATAGGCAAATGATGTCTTGTAAAATTATACAGGAAGGAAATATACCATCGCCATTTCCAGTCATGATCCCTGGATTTTTGTATTTATCTTCATTAGAGCTTCTGGGCTTTGCCTGGTGTTTCTAAGCAACTGTGATTTGTAGTTCATACCTGCCTCACTACAACCTCAGAAATCCTAAAATGGCCTCCTACTGCTGACAAACAGCAGATTTACTCGTTATAATATTCAGGTGCATAATGTAGATATAATGAAGATATTTTCTGGAAAGATCATGTTTGCTGATTCTACAACTTGTTTCTCTCCGGTTCTTTACCAGATGCCTCCAAAAAACTCACCTGCCCAATGCATCCATCAGCTAACCTTAGAGTCCATGACTCCCGGGGTACTATGTGCCGCCCAGTTCCTGAAAGACAGATGCACTCCCTCCGACAGTGAAGCATTCAGGCCACTTTGTGTTTCTCTGTGTTTCCTTAGTGCTCAAGGAAGCATGAGGCTTGACAGCACAATGGTTCTTAGACAGTAGTCTTTTCTACTCTGTATGACTTTCAAACTTCTCTATATTTTTGCAACAGCAATCGTATTGATCCTGGCCATTGGCATTGTATTCTGTTTCTGATAAATGTATAAAAAATCTGATTTCTTTCATTAAAATTGGCACAACCTCAGCTGCCTCCAACCTGGCCTGATTTCATTCCTTAAGGCCATATGAGGTGAACTTGGCCCAGTAAGTTAATACAGGTGGTTACATTCATTAAGTTCCATTTAAACTATATTTATTTAATCACAGCAAAGCATTTTCATATTTATATAAAATAAAGTGCAACAATGGCTCAGTCATCATGACCATTTACTACTCTTTTACAGTACTTAGTCTTGGCTCCTAGCACTCCCTGTGAGTGTCACATAACTCTAATCCCAAGAGCTATGATGTCCTCATCTGGCCTTTGAAAGCACTAGGCATACATGTAATGCACATGTGTGTCTCTAACATGCTTGGGAGGAGTTATCTAAAGTAGGTCAGTCTCCAGCATGCTTGGGGGGAGTTAACAGAGGTGGGAAGACCCGCCTGTAATTTGAGCAGCACCAATCGTGGGCTGGTGGCCTTGGGCAGCACAATTCATGAGTGCTTGCTCATAGAGAACATGGACACTAAGCTGACCAATGCAATGCATCTCTTTCTGCTTCCTGATTGTGGAGGCAACTTCTACTTCAACCTTATCTGTAGAGAGCTGTGTGGAGCCACACCTGATAATCAACTCCTAATTATGGCTAAGACCTGACTTATGCTATTATCACGCAATGATTGTCAGCTGCTTGCATATGCGTGGACCTATGGGCAGTGCCCACCTGGCAATCCGGAATTGGCGGCCCATACTTTTTTCAGGGCTGGGAGAGGTTTGACCAGAGAGAGAGAGAGAGAGAGAGAGAGAGAGAGAGAGAGAGGGAGGGAGGGAGGGAGGGAGGGGGAGGGAGGGAGGGAGGGAGAGAGAGAGAGAGAGAGAGAGAGAGAGAGAGAGAGAGAGAGAGAGAGAGAGAGAGAGAGAGAGAGAGAGAGAGATACAATTGTTAAAAAAAGGTCCTGAATAAACTGCTAGCGAGAAGAGCTCCGGTGTCGCGTCATCCTTGCAGGTCGAGGCTGAACGCGACACTTATCTGTCACCATTACTTTCATGCAAGAACCTTCCTCTGTGAGCCAGAAAAGTCTCTGTTCTCCTTAATTTGCTTTTAGTTGGGTATTTGTTCACAGTGATGAGGCAGGCAACTATGCAGTTGGCATGGCAGAAGGCCTCACTGTCGTGCAACGGCATTGCTGCCTTCAGGTAGTTGAAGTTCTCTCTCCAGATGTTAGCCTAGTACTAGTTCCAGAGCATGGCCGTATTTCACACTTCACCAATTTTATAAGTGCAACTCAATGGCAGTAAAATGGTCCTATCAGGAGTTACCATCGTCATTACCTTCAAAACTCTGTATATGGTAAAGAATAACACTGAATTTCCCTAGGGATTATATTACCTCTTCTCTCATCCCTATCTGTTATGCCTGGGTGAGTAACAGTCTATTTTCTATTGAATTAAATGAGGCTCTTTTCACTTCTTCCTTTAAGCATTCTATTTTTATGACTGGCTGATTCTTAAGGCCCCAAGGTTTTATTCATGTTATCCTGTGCAAAAAATACTTTCCTTTTAAGGACTGGGCACTATCTCTTTGCATCCAAGCACCAAAAGTGTTAAGAAGATATCTGTCATTAACCTCTTACGGTAGTTTTATTTCATTTTGATTAGTTGTTCGACATGATAATTCACATTCTTATTGACCATAAAACCGTGCATTTCTCATAAAACACCAGCATTTCTCATTAAACACAAACAACTCTTGAGCATCTTCAATCCATCTATACTGTTTGTAGAACTTAGAATGTCCTCAACCCATTTGTAGAAGCTTTTCTTTCTCATAGCCTCCTTCAAGGCAACCTTTGACCTTGGCTCTCTGTAGCAGCTCTGATCTCTCCTCCTGTGTCTTTGTTTAAGCTGCTGAGGGAAAAGGAAAGCTGAGGGGCTAAACATGGCCTTTGTCTTTCTTGTCCTTCTTGTAGGCTAATATTGATCCATCTATTAGTTCTCATATCTGTGTTCCATAGTGGATAGCAAAATTCATATTTTAACCTCATCAGTACTCAGACACACAAGATTTACTTTAAAATACATACTAAAAACATGGCATTTACTATAGAGATAGAGGTTATTTTTAATAGTTTTTTCGTAGCCCTTGATACTGTACTAAGTTATGATATGGAACTATATTCTCTCAAAGTCATATGCTGAAATAGTTTATTGTGGAGCCCTTTCTTTCAGGCTTGCCATGCTTATTAGAATCTTGAAATCACAACAACTGGGCTGACTCACTAGACACCACCAAAGTCCAGGCCTTTGTGGAGTTATTCTGGTCATGAGTCTGGAGTCTTCATGAGAAGATCATACCCTAATAAGAAAACAGCATGATCCCCCAACCTCTATGTTTGAGAGGCTTAAGAAATCTTCATAGCAGGAAACAGAACCTACCAGGCACTATATCCACAAGTACCTTGATCTTAGACTTCAAAAACCCCCAGAGCCTGGAGCAATAATTGTTTGCTCTCAAATCATCCAGTCTACAGGATTTTCTTACCACCACCTGCTCATGCTACACAGTAGAGGTGCACACTACTGAGGGCACCAGGCAAAACTAAAGCAGCATCAAGGACAGAGATACAAATCAGACCCTACTCATGGGCAACACTCATCAACTAGACCCATGTGTGCACTTGTACCCTTTCTGGGCCTTCAAGTTCATTTAATATTCTGATGTGATGTAGCCTTTAGGCTTTCCATCTTATTGAGTTTGTTTCTTCTAGTTTTCTTTCCTTTCACCTTGTAAATATTATCATCTGCCCTTTGTTTAATCATTTCCAACTTACAGTCTATAAAAACTTAGAAAGATTTCTGTCCGGTGCTCCAATGTGGGTCTCTGTCTCTGTCTCCTTTCATCGCCTGATGAAGGTTAATATTCAGGAGGATGCCTGTATGTTTTTCTTTGGGTTCTCCTTCTTATTTAGCCTCTCTAGGATCACGAATTATAGGCTCAATGTCCTTTATTTATGGCTAGAAACCAAATATGAGTGAGTACATCCCATGTTCCTCTTTTTGGGTCTGGCTTACCTCACTCAGGATAGTGTTTTCTATTTCCATCCATTTGCCTGCAAACTTCAAGAAGTCCTTGTTTTTTACTGCTGAGTAGTATTCTAATATGAAATCTCAAGGTCCAAATCAGGAGCAGAAGGAGAGAGAGCACGAGCAAGGAACTCAGGACCGCGAGGGGTGCACCCACACACTGAGACAATGGGGATGGTCTATCGGGAACTCACCAAGGCCATCTGGCCTGGTCTGGAAAAAAAAAAAGCCCCGGATAAAACCGGTCTCGCTGAACATAGCGGACAAGGAGGACTACTGAGAACTCAAGAACGATGGCAATGGGTTTTTGATCCTACTGCACGTACTGGTTTTGTGGGAGCCTAGGCAGTTTGAATGCTCACCTTACTAGACCTGGATGGAGGTGGGTGGTCCTTGGACTTCCCACAGGGCAGGGAACCCTGATTGCTCTTTGGGCTGACGAGGGAGGGGGACTTGATTGGAGGAGGGTGAGGGAAATGGGAGGTGGTGGTGGGGAAGAGACAGAAATCTTTAGTAAATAAATAAATAAATTTTAAAAAAAGAGAGAGCATCTCAGAAAAAAAAACTTAGAAAGATTATGTAATGCATGTTCTCTTGGATATATTTCTCATACTTATAAATTTAAATTTTTGTTTTGTTCCTAAATGTTTAATAATCCTTAGTTTGGCAATTTTTTGATGCTTAATTGATTATTTTAGTTCATTTTTATATTCTCAGTTTGTTTTACATTTATAGCTTCTACTTATGACAAGTTATATATGAATTTTTATCATTTTCTATTAGTATATGAAAATTTTCTCATTAAAGCATAAATTGATATTCTAATTTTGAATACATATATGCATCTCTTCTTTATTCTTTACCTTTCCTTATTTTTTAAAACTTCCAATAGCTGTCTGGTGAGTCAAGAGAAACTTCACAGAGTATACTGCCCTTTTTTAGCAAACTGTATATTAAGGTGCTGTTGTCTTTCAGTAATTGCCAGTTGAGTCAAAGGGGTGAGCTAGGCTAATTGAAGTCCTACTTTTCTCCACTCAATTCAGTCTTTTACTCAGCAGGTTCACAATAAATTAATCCTATTGGAAAGCAATCAACCTAAAAACCCACAGACTTTGTGTTTGATAGACCAAATACAATTTTTCTTGTCTAAGCTGCTTTTGTTTTCTTAGTAATTTTTCCTGCTATCAATATGACAGTTCCCATTTCACTGATCAGTTCCTTCCCCTTGAATTATTCATTTCCAGTTGGGAGTGTTTATTCCCTCTCAGATGAACAGCATAACAGCAGAGCTGTTGTGGAATGACCATGTATCTTCTTGTCTTTTTCAGAAGATTTTCGCCTTATGTGGTATTGACCTGAGAGAGAAAATAGTGCTATAAGAATGATTAACTAAAAAGTGGAATCAGACATGCTTTGTCTAGAGTGTTCTCAACAAACTGCAGTGTTGTTTGAGAAAGTGTCCATAGGAGCAGACTCTCTAAGTCAGTGATTCTGAACTCTCTTCAAAAGCAATCCACACTTGAATCACTAAAGGTGCTCATTTCATGCTTATTCAACCATGTTTACATGGCTTACATCAGGATAGAGACTAAACATTAAACTAGAGATTGTACAGTCTTAAAACCAGACATTATGCAGTCTCAAAACCATCAGTCTGATGAAGATCCAGGAGGAGCCCAGTAGTCTGAGGACAGCCTGGCCTATGTAGTCTTCTCTGGGAAATCCAGAAGTACAGAGAGGCACTGCCTCAATGCCCTTCCACCCGCCTGAGTGGCCCAGAAAGTACTCATTTTGATATGCCTCAAGGAAAAGACTCTGATCCTCCTTGTGTGATTATTGATCATCTAAAATGAAGCACAGCTCTTCAGTGGTCAGATCTCCTTCAAAGTATATTGTATTATCTATAAATTGTAAAATTCTGAGCGATATCTGCTATGTCTGAAAGGCAGAACTCACAGCTCATAACACCATCTATGTACAAACTTCCATAAACAACATCGATCCCTTCAAAGGTAATGAGAAGATTTAAAATACATTCTATTATTATTATCATCATCATCTATTTTTATAGGTTTGCTATTTCGAGCATTTTATCCCTCTTCCTCTCCTTCCTCAAACTTGTCCAATGTTCATACACCCTGCTCCTATTCAAATTCATAACCACATTTTCTTTATATTCTTCTTAAAATTTATTTTTACCCTTTATTACACATAGTTTTTTTTCCTCACAGAATATAATCTGAATACAATTTCCCCTCCCTCTTCTTGTTCCAGTTCCTCCCCATCTTCTCTCTCACCCAGATCCTGTCTCTCTTTAGAAAAGAATGGGAAAAGCAGAATGTAGCAAAATAAAATATAATAAGATAAAACAAAAACATCATATTATAATTTGGACAATTTAAGGCAACAGAAAAATAAAAGAAGCCAAGGAGAAGTCACAAGAATCAGAGACCCTCTCATTTGCACATTCAGGAGTTCCACACACGTCCTAAACTGAAAGCAATGGTGTGTATGCAGACAATCTGGGGCAGACCCTCGCACACCTTCGGCCTGCTGCTCAACTCTGTGAGTTCGTAAGAGATTTTCTCAGGTAACTAGGATCACCTTGTTGTCCTGCTGCCCTCCATACCATCTGTCCCCCTGCTCCTTCTGTCTCCTCTTTTGTGGAGTTCTCTGAATTCCCAAGGAGGGGGGATTTGCAGCTGTGTCCCAGTATCTCCTCTGCCCCCCCGTGTGTGTGTGTCTGAGTGTGTAATGTCTGACTGTGGATCTCTGTATTTGTTCCCATCTGCTGTAGGAGGCAGCTTCTCTGATGATGAAGGCATAAGGTATCAATCTATGAGTATAGCAGAATACCATTAGGAGTCATTTTATTCATTTTATTGTTACTTTTTTTAAGAGTGGCAACATTTTGTTCTTCCTTATGTCTCTAAGCTATCTAGTCTCTGTTTCTTGGTCACCCAAGGAGTGTCTGGTATGGGTGCCCCTGGCAGATTGGGGTTTAAGTCAAATCAGACATCAGTTGGTTACTCCATCAAAGTTTGTCCCACCACTGCTCCAGGAACATAACTAGATCCTCTGAATGTGGGTGACAGTTATGTGGCTTGATCTGGGCAGGGAGCTGGCAGGGGAACTAGGACCTGGCCCCAGTGCATGAACTGGCTTTTTGAAGCCCACTTTCTATGGTGGGATACATTGTCCAGACTTTATAAAGGGGGAGGAGCTTGGTCCTGCCTCAACTTGATGTGGCATGCTTTGTTCCAGCCCATGGGAGGGTGAGGTACAGGGATGGGAGGGGAGGAGGGAGGGTAAACTGTGGTCAGTATGTAAAATAAAGGAAAGAATGTTCATTAAAAAATGAGAGAAGAAAAAAAGCAAATGATCCTGTGTGGTTTTTTTGTAAAGTGTTTCTGGTGGTTCAGCATCTATAAGGAATTTGGTTAATACATTAAAAAGATACAGAGAGACAGACAGAGAGATGAAGACCGAATGTCACAGAGAGAAACACAGAGTCAGACACACACACAAAGAGAGAGAGAGAGAGAGAGAGAGAGAGAGAGAGAGAGAGAGAGAGAAGAAAGAGAGGGGAAGAGAGAGGGGGAGAGAGAGGGGGAGGGGGAGAGGGAGAGAGAGAGAGGGAGAGAGAGAGATCTTCATTTTCAACAGCAAGGAAGTTCATATTTCCACTAATGATGTAAACCACTGTCTCTTCCTGACCATACCGTCTATTCCAGTGATCTTCTGTAAAGCTCGGTCTGTCCTGGAATTCATGGAGATTCACCTGCCTCTGCTTTACAAGTGCTGACATTAAAGATTTTTTTCATCCCAGCTGGCTATTCCATTGGTTTTCCAAGTAAATGTGTCCATGCATCTAATAGGAGATTCAGTATATTCTAAGTCAGCTCTCAGACATGTTCAAAGTTTCTGAAACTCTAAATCCAGCATTTGATAAGATTTTTTTGAATAAAAAGCAATTTTACATAATAAAAACTATCAGATTATACCAATGTGGATTTCATGATGACTACAAAAATCTTTTTAGTATTCAAAATTTAATTTTATTTATGACATATTAGATGCCTGTAAAACACTCATTGACTGAGTGTGCTTTATATGGACTTCAATGTATATATCTGCTGTTCAGAGATTTTCCTCTGCCTCCCAAAGCTGAAAGCACTTTTATTTACTTCAGATAGCCAAAGGGCATTGCTTATTTTAATTTTTTAAAGTGACCCTTATTAAATTATTAATTTAAACATTTTCATATATCTCTACCTCCACACTTTGTTTCTATGATGCTTAACAAAAAGGTGATTTAAGAACCATCTGCTCTTTCATTATTAAAAGTTATATGTGAAAGTATTAAAGAAGTTTAAAAATTGTCAATTATACTTTAGTTTCATGGCAGCTATGACTGACTGAACATGAATAATGAACAACTCAGTCCTCTGTCAGGTCACAGAAGATGCTGAACTGTGACTGATGAGACTGCTTCTCTCTAGGTGTCTACAGACCTGCGAGACTCTCATGTTCTTCTTCATTCTGCTTTTCTTTCCCCACAGCACAGTCCAGACAGTTATGCACTGGGGATATGGAATGAACGAGCATTCATCAAAGCTCTCCCAAACCTTTTTCATTTCTGACTAGAATGTGACAAGTGGAGGCACTTGGTTTACAATTCTGTGTGAATATATTGTAGGAACCAGCCAAAATAAGCTAAGTATGGACAGGTCACCCAAAGGAAGTTCTTTACTTCCAACAATTATCACCTGTCAGAATAGAATTCAGCCATAGGTAAATTTATTAAGAGTCCTGAGTCTCAGTAGTTCACCCTAAAGCAATACCTGGTTTCAGGAAGAACCACAAGCTGAGATTATGTGACCACCACCCAAGAACAAACCATTCAAAAGAAATGCCTAGCATTTCAATCGCTGTAGATAGGATCACCTGCCAGCACACTCACCAAGACACCCCTAGACAAATATCAGACAGCCAGAGGTCCTAAAACCTCAGAAACCCCTCACCTCCCCCTCTAATACTATAAAAACCCAACTCTAACTGAGCTCGGGCTTCGGTTATTCCAATACAGTTGGACATATGGAAAGACTGAGTTTGCAAAATTAATTAAAATGAATGCTATTTGCTTTTACATACAGGACACTGTCTCCTTGTTGGCTTTTGCGGGGACTTTGCAGATTTGGGAATAACATTATGTTACTGGTGTAATTATTGTTCATACCTGTTGGGAAATGTGGGTTTATGTTGTTGAAATTTTAAGATATTTTATAGATTTACTTGTGTAAAATTGAAACTCTTTGACTCTGTTCTTTAGTGTGCCATAGGAATGGTGATATTCAAGTATCTCCCTGAAATTATATCTTTGATTTAAGATCTTCCTAATATAACACTTGATATGTAACTCCAGCCTCTATCATGCAAAAATTCACTTTTAAATAACTAAATTATTTGCAAAACATCTCCTTTATTCTCATAACTTGTTTCTGTGAACAACAGCACAGAGATAAATGATGGGTTCAAATAGACTTTAGCATAGGTAGCAAGGCTCACTTCAACTTAGAAAGGCTTTTTCATATCGCCTTAAGCCTTTAAATAACTATTTGCAAAGAACAACGACTTAATTAATATATCTGTCTGCTTTTCAGAGAACAGCCTGTGTCCCCAAAAACTAAAAATATTGTTTATTTTCATGAGATAGCCAAAGGCTGTGAAGACTTAGAGTTTCCACAAAAAGGGAAAAGATGCACCCACAAGGGCCCAGGTGCTCAGCAAGTTCAAGCGTAAGCTGTGAGGCACCATGGCTGTGCTGACTCCTTTCCACAGACCTAATTACCACTTCTCTTCACTCAGAATCCTCCCATCTCATGCAAATGAGCCCCAGCATCTGTTCTCTCTACTCTTAGAGAGCTTTTATACTCTTAACAGTCTGTGGGCTAAACCCGCTCTGCAAAACATCCAGGCACATCAGTATTAGTAATCTCTCATGAGCACTTACACATTCTATCAAACATCCAGGCACATCAGTATTAGTAATCTCTCATGAGCACTTACACATTCTATCAAACATAAAGTAAAGAAAGCTCATTTCAATAGTTCTGTCATATAGAGAGTGAATAAGGAATTAATCCTACTTTTACCTGTTACTAAACTGTGAGTCCCTCTCAAAGATTGAAGGACATAAATTCATAGTATTCATGTGGAGGAAGCCATAAAAACTGATCATTCTGCTAGCCTTGAGAAACGTTTTTGTGGCTCCAGAAAGCAGGGAATGTACTGGTAACCGAGAACCCATCTTCTGAAATCATATGAAGATATCATCCCTGAAAACAATATTGAAAAGACTCAAAGTTAAGTGAGGAGGAAAATAAACTATCACAAAGATAAAGATCCAAAGTCAGATAGGATAAGGACGTGATTACAAGCCTAGCTTCATCAGCTAGTTCATTCTGTGTGTACAAATGTAGATGTACATTTGTATTTGTGCATGCAAATATGTGGATATGTGTGTGCCTTTGTATACATGTGTTTATATGTGTCTATTTACTTGTATATGTCTTTAGTTGCACATTTCTATGCATGCATAGTATAAAAATGCTTATTTGTATGTATATTTATATCTATGTGTGTACATGTGTATGTGTGTTTAGAAGTGTATTTATGTTTATGCATGTATATGTATGTTTAATTGCATACTTGAGTTTGTTCTATATGAGTATATTTGTGTATATGTGTATGGATATGTGTTTTTGAGTTCGTGTGTATTTGTATTTGTGCATGTATGTGTATATATTTATATATGCATAAATGTGTGTGGACAGTGTAGATCGTGTATGTATGCATTGTCTTTTGTATATGCATATATGTATTTGTCTGTATGCATATGTATATAATGTATATAATGTAGCTAGGTCCCCCCCTCCTTTGAACTGATGTTTCTTCCCAGATAAACAAAGCTGTTTGTTTGAGGCTCTGCTTCTTTATTATAATGTTAAAATCATTGTGTGTCCTTCCCCTGTGTTGTATCTCAATCTTCTCGATGTTTACTTTAATGCCAAGGTTTTCACTTAATTCTATCACTTTATTTACCATGGCCTACAGCTCATTTGGACTTTCAGCAAGTAGTGTTACATCACCAGCAAAACACAAGTTATTGATTGGCATACCACCTATCTGCATGTCTACTCATCCTCCAGGGCGGGTGTTATTATTAGTTCCAGAAATATATTAAAGGGTAGCAGTTAAAGGATGCATCTCTGCAACATTCCTACAATGATCTTTAACTGGTCACTTAGTTCTTCACAGACTTTGACTGATGTAAAAGTATCTTTATAGGTATTTTCTGGTATTGTTTGATTTTCTCTGGGTAACTGTATAACCTCAAAGTTCTTTCCTCCAAATGCTATTGAATGCCTTCCTGACTTTGATGTAAAAGACATATAAGACATCAAGAGGCACTAGGAAAGGTTTGGTCAGCAAGAAACATAACGACAACAACAAATTACAAGTATATGAGACACTTGTCTTGAGCTGCTCTCCGAAACCTGGAAAATAAAATGCTCCTCAGAACAGCAGCTGAATGTGTTTGAGATGGCATGTCTCAGAAGAATTCTAGGTATCACACGAAGAGATAGGCTGTGCAATGACGACATTAAGAAACATCTCCAGCTACAGAAGAAAGTAAACTACAGGAAACAGCAATAGTGCTTGAGATACTTCGACCATATTATAATAATGAATGATAACATATACCAGAAGATAGCACTCAGTGGAGAAGTGCATG
Organism: Microtus agrestis; assembly: GCA_902806775.1. Taxonomy (NCBI): domain Eukaryota; kingdom Metazoa; phylum Chordata; class Mammalia; order Rodentia; family Cricetidae; genus Microtus; species Microtus agrestis. The sequence continues at coordinate 32,320 of CADCXT010004348.1, read as the reverse complement.
GGATAAGGTGAAGAGAAAGGCCCAAATAAACACTGGATAGACAGCATAAAAGAAAACAATGGAATATGGGTATGTCAATATCACAAGTATCTAGGACTTCCCAGGATAGGAACAACTGGATAGCCACCATAAACGGCTGCGCCTGCATGCTTAAGCATTCCTGGGCATAAATGAAGACAATGATATGTACATGATTTCATTTTTGCATGTAACCCAGTGAAGGTACCTATCTTTATACATATGAATAATAGTATGCCTGTTTTCTGAATCATATACATACATTTGTATGCTTCTGTATGTCCATGGTTATGTGAGTATATGCATGAATTTTCACACACATCTTTATGTATATATGTATGTATAATTATGCATGTGTGTATGTGCTTATGTATTTGTGTGTATGACTTTATGGGTATTTATGTACATGCATGGGTATTTGTGGCTTTGAATATGTGTGTACATTGTGCATTACAATCTCTTCAATTACACATAAACCAACTCCACAATGGGCAAGCAGGTGAAACATGAGCAAATTAATGATGTAGGATGAAATGACATGACTATTGAGACAAGCAAGGCAACACATGGAGAGGATGATGGCATCATTTCCATGGTGACTGTTTGAATCAAGACTCTTTATCAATGTGACCTTAACTTGAGCAACATCTGACTAAAGACATTACCACCTGCAATATGTGGCTGAGAGGATGGTACCTTGTTCCACTGGAACAAAAAGAATGAGTTTCCCCGTACATTTCTTATTGATCACCTATTAATTAATATTGTCTAAAAATCTACAAATACAACTTAGAGTTTGAGTTCTTACATGCTATGTAAACTAGCATGGTCAAGAACCAATAGTTTTGCTTTCTCCGTTACTTTTCCTCCTCAGTGCTGGATAAGCTATTGGTCTTTCAAACCCACAGATGCATTAAAATTTATACTAACCAAAGGTAGAATTAGTGCAAAAGTATGCCTACATAATTATCTTCTTATTTGAAGAAATTACTCATCAAATATTGTTATTCCCTTAGCACTAATTATTTGATTTTCAATTACCCAAACTGTTCTAGAAGAAGAGATATGCGTTAAGCACAACAAGTTATGAATACCTAATTGTTATAGCCTTTCACTATAATAAAACAATTAAAATTTAAATTAAAGCAAAATAAAATGAAAATACAGTTTTATATGCATAACACAAACTAGCCAAATGCAGCTATTTATGAATAAGATGAGTGGGACATAACTGGGCTAATATGTGGTAGCATTACACTTGTAAGCCTCTTTCTAATATAAGAATACAAAATGCAAAAAGAATTAACTACTTAATAACTCACTAAAGTTTTATAGATCATATAACTGATGTAAAAATGAAAGAGCAATTGCATACATGTCATGTGATGTAGGAGGTTCTTCTTTCTATGTGTTGCTTTCATTGGTTAAATAAAGAGAGTGCCTTGGCCTTTTGATAGGACAGCAGCTTAGATAGGTAAAGTAGACTGAACAGAAGTCTGGGAGAAAGAAAGCAGAGTCAGGCAGCCTCCCTGGTTCTCCTCTCCAAGACGGATGTAGGTTAGACCCATCCCTGTAAGCCACAGTCACGTGGTTCTACACAGATTATTAGAAATGGGTTAATTAAGATTTGAGACTTATTTTGTGTTTTGATTATTATATGGCGAGGGGATGTTTTTCTTTGATCCAGTCTGTTTGGTGTTCTGTATGCTTCTTGAATATTCAAAGGAATATCTTTCTTTATGTTGGGAAAGTTTTCTTCCATAATTTTGTTAAAAATATTTTCTGGGCCTTTGAGCTGTGACTCTTCTCCTTCTTCTATTCCTATTATTCTTAGGTTTGGGGATGTTCTATTGGGAACTCACCAAGGCCAGCTGACCTGGGTCTGAAAAAGCCTGGGATAAAACCGGTCTTGGGAAAAAACATAGAGACAATGAGGACTACTGAGAACTCAAGAACAATGGCAATGGGTTTTTGATCCTACTGCATGTATTGGCTTTGTGGGAGCCTAGGCAGTTTGGATGCTCACCTTACTAGACCTGGATGGAGGTGAGTGGTCCTTGGACTTCCCACAGGGCAGGGAACCCTGATGGCTCTTTGGGCCGAAGAGGGAGGGGTACTTGATGGGGAGGGCGAGGGAAATGGGAGGCGGTGGTGGGGAAGACACAGAAATCTTTAAAAAATAAATTAATTAATTAATTTAAAAAAAAAGATTTGAGACTTAGCAAAGAAGAGGCTAGATTTAATGGGCCAGGAAGTGTTTAAATGAATACAATTTGTGTGTTGTTATTTTGGGGTATAGGTTAGCCAGACTGGGCAGTGGGAAGCAACCCACCACTCCGCATTACAACAGTCATGTGGGTATAATTAAGTAAGTATAAATAATATAAATGATGATCATTTTTTAATGAAGATCATACTTTAAGCTTTCATGTAGGAAAATATTGTATTATTGGTCATCTGCACACACCAGCAAAATTAGTACAGAAAATTGTGTGTGTCAGGGATGAAAATTTGTTTTGCTCTGCTGTATTAGAGCTGGGTATGGTAATGATGGAACAACCAGTTGATTAGCCAGCTGGTGGTCCTGAAGAACATTCTCTGTACTCAAGGTATACAGAGGCGCTCAATCATGGTCAATTCCTTTCTGAGTTTCTGTGATTTAATGAAAGGAATTCATAGATGTACTAGTACACCTTTTTTGACATAAAGTATATAACCACTGTGTCTTATTTTTTGACATGCACTGTATATAATTTGGAAGTGATTCCTAATATCAGATTTAAAAAAAATGTGTTGGTGCTTTTCTTTAACAAGTAAAATTCCTTCCTTTTTTATGGAAAAAAAACCTGCCATACATTCAATTTTATCCAGGAAAAGTCATTAGTCAAATGGTTTCTGGCTACAGGTCTCACTAGAAATGCAGGAGGCTGAAACAAGAAACATTCACAAGTTAAAATTGCATTTCATGTAGAACACAATCTTCAATCAACTTTCTTTTCTCACTTCAACTAGCTATGATCTTTCATCTCAATATGCAGGCATGAGTTACAATAACTGTCACAAATGAAACACATTGAAGACTATGTTTCTTTTGCCTGGCTGGGGATTGAACTAAGGACTTTGTCTAGGCTGTTCTAACCATCATATTTCCCAATTTACACACTATTCAAGAAAAATTTTATTGACATGTCAAAAGCACAGTCACCTCAACTTGCAAACAGCAGTGTTCATTAGACTTAAATGAGTTTTCTTTTTTTTAATTTTTTTTTATTTTTTTAAATGAGTTTTCTATGGTCACAGAAGTAAACTCAGGTTCTGTCCTCAGGAGAACTTACCTTGATATATAACAATCCTCTGTGTTTTATCAAAGCTTCTTAGTAACTGTTAAAACTGGAATAAAAAGTTAAAAGTTTTATATATAAATATATATAATTTATCATCTATTGGTATATATATATATATATATATATATTTAACAGGATATATATATGTATATCATCTGTAATTCCCCTACCATTCTTCTATATCCTACCTATATTTATCATATAATTCTATATTCTATCTATAAACAATCCTTGAATGTGTCCATCTATTTTCTGTCATCCCTCTGTCTTTCAGTCTGTCATGTGTCTATCTCTTTCACCTTGTTTGAATATTACTACAACATTCCCCATGTGAATTTGCTTTTGGAATTTTATCAACTGTTCTTTACTATAAAAACTTTTCCAATCATATGCTAATTCTAGTCTCTCCCAATGTACACTGTTTTCACCTAATTTTTCCCCATATTTCTCAACTGTTTAAGGCACATATATAACATGCATCTCAGGTAATTAAGAAGTCATGTTTTATTTCTACAACAGCTATGTCTCTTGCTTCACGAAAATAAATTTGTGAATGAACATACAATTTCAGTCAGAAAAAGCCATTCTTTCAAAGATTTCTACTAGCATAGTTATTTAGAAATACAATGTGAGCCCTCCATCTTACACAAAAGTGGCAAGAAACTATGAGATGCTGAGAGTGGGCAAAATCATGAAAATATACATAATAAGTAATGTTATATAGATGGAACAGGTTGTAGTTAGGAATACATATGTATATGCATATACATAATACATGTAATAACAATTAATGAAAAACTGGGCCATGAGTTTGAAAGAGCTCAAAGGGGAGTATATGGGAGAGTTTGGAGAGAGAAAAGAGAAGGTAGGAATGATGCATTATCATTTAAAAACAGAAATAATTAAAAAAATGTAAGAAAAATGCAGATATTTAAACAGCAGCAAATACCTTGTCAAAGGTTATACAGACGTGTTACCACTGCAGTCCACACCAATTATAATTAGAGAATAATTGCTTTAATACATAAGCCTGAGAGTATGAGGTGCAGAAGTGTATTTAATCAGCTTTACTGACTTTCTGGATGGCTGTTGTTTGATCAAATAAGCCATCTTATTTGCTCAGAAGATCTGTGTTGATGGCATCTCCAAGTATTTGAACTTTGAAGTTTAGCAGAATAATAGCTTTGTTTTCAGGAATATATTTTATGTTTAATAATGCAGTGTAAAGGTCACAATTTCAGATGCTAAGTCACGGAATATTCAGTCTAAATTTTGACAAGTTTGACCTTTCAGGAAAAAAATATATATATCCATATGACCATAGGTGGGCTGTGGAAAATATGTCTTCACTCATTTTCCAATTTTTTAATACTCCTTAAAGACTTAGCTTACTCATATACAAATGGTTCTAACACTACATACTTTTAAGGTCAGTTTCCATACCTAATGCAAAAAGAAAAGGCTTTTGATAGGATTGTTTAACTTTCTAGAACTCCTTGTTTCCACAATTGGTAATGAAGAACAGTAGAGTTTACTCTTCATATCTGTTCATCTTTGTACTATGTTAGTATTGCTTAGCCTTGAGACAATACTCACAGGACTTCCACTAGGTCTTCTTTTCATGATCCTAGCCTGGAAAAAGCCAGGACAGGTCCAGAGACTGTATGCTCATGGCAGAAGTATGTGCTGGCTAGTTTTATGTCAACTTAACACGAGCTAAAATCACTGGAGAGCATGGGATCTCAGCTGAGAATGTGTCAGTGTAAGAGCAGGCTGAAAGAAAAGCTGCAAGGCATTTTCTTAACTAGTGATTGACAGCAGACAGCCAATCTCATGGTGGGTGATGCCACCCTATGCTAGTGGTTCTGGGTTTATAATAAAGCTAGCAGAGCAAGCCTTAAAGAGCAAACCAGTGAGCAGCACCCCTCCATGGCTTCTACATCATCTCCTACTTTTAGGTTCCTACCCTGCTTGAGTTCCTGTCCTTACTTTGACGATGAACAGTAATAAAGAATTATAAGCCAAATAAGTCCTTTCCTACACCATTTGCTTTTGATAATGGTGTTCTATTCTAACAATATTAACTCCAGCGTAGACAAGATATGAAATGAAAAGTCTGTGATGGAGAAGTGAATAAGTGATGATGAGAATAAAGTTTTCAAGTACAAGAAAATCAAGGTTAAAAAGATGTCTGGGGCTGGTGAAATGGCTTAGTAAGTAAAGGAGCTTGCCACCAAGTCTGATTGTCTGAATTCAATTCCTAGGACCCACATGGTGGAGGGAAAGAACCACTTTTGACCTGTGACTTGCACCCACACATTGTGGGACAACACACATGCTTGCATGCAAACACACACATGTGAATACAAAATAAACATATTGTAGTAGTTATGTTTAGTGTCACAGTGATAAAACATTATGATCATAGAGACTAGGAGAGGAAAAGCTTTATTTCACTTGTTCTTCCACATCTCTGTCCATCACTGAAGGGAGTCAGGGCAGGAACTGAACCAGGACAGCAACCCAGAGGCAGGAGCTGACGCAGAAGCCAGGGAAGAACACTGCTTCCTGACTTGCTCACATGGCTTGTTCAGCATACTTTCTTAACCCAGGACTATCATCCCGGAGAAGGAAGCACCCACAATGGGTTGACTTTTCTCTCATCAATCACTAATTAAGAAAATGCTCTAATGGTTTGTCTACAGCCTGATCTTATGGAGGAAATTTTTCAATCAAGGTTCCCTCCTGTCAGAAGAACATAGCTCATGACAAGGTAGCATAAAACTACCCAACTGGTGTAAATAATATAGTTTCAAATTTTAAAAAAGAAAAGTTCTAATGTCAGAAAGTTTTCAGATTAAGATGGAAGTAAAGCAATGTAGCCATTCTATCAGGACAGAATACAAAATGAGTCCATGTGCACAAGCGTTATTAAGGACTAAAGAGACAGACGATAGTTACCACAGAACTCAGACTTTCTGTCGCCTGCTGGTTCCCTGGTCAGCTTTTCTGTATGACTTTCTACCCACCAGAGATTTTTCTCCTCACTCATTCATATGCATTTCTTGTCAGAAGAAAGAAAGTTTTCCACTTTTCTCAGAGGCTCATTGTAGAAACTCTAACAACTTTCTGAACTCTAGATAGAAGTTCCCACACCTTCCCAGCTGCTCATACCCCATTACTGTAATCTGAGGTATTAGGCATCAATACACTGGACAGTTGCTCTGCCGCCACACTATCGATCTCTGAATTAAAAAAAAAAGTTCTAGAAATGTGCAGCAGAGGAGCATGCCCTGCAAGGAAGCCCTGGTAGCAGGAGGGTCTTCAAAGGGGACATCTTCTGTTTTCTATGTGACATTTCACATCAGGTGATTATTAATATATAGAAGGAATTAAAAGAAACCAGAAGGAAGATGTGAATAAAGATTGATATGGGAAAAAAGAATTAAAATTTTAAGTTTATATAAATTAATAAGATACAGCGATGAGGAAAGCATGCTGCTGAAAACAATAATGAAATAAACACGAAGCTGATTTATTTGTGCTTTTCTGAATCTCACAACATTTTCTAAATCTTTATCCTTAAGCAATGAGTCTGGAAATGAGTGGGTTACTGATACATTTCATACAGAAGAGTTAAGCCTCGGCTAAGGCATAATATAACAGAGTGCTGGAAGAGATTTGAGATTTTAAAATAAAGAATTAATACACAAAACACAGAGGGAAAACAGGGCAAATACTAAGGTAGAAAGTTATCAAGATCTCCCACTCAACAGTAAAACTGAGAAATATCCTGTTGCTACTGCAGGAGTCTGTGTGCCAAGGAGAAGCCTAAAACCTTGGATTCAACCAGCATAAAATCTCTTCAATGGCCTCTCATAGTCACACTTAAGCTGTGTTTCAAAGGCATCCTGGGAAAATGACTGACTGGATTGGAGTCCTTGTTCAAGGTCCAAGAACACTGAACGCCATTTCTGAATCCTCTAAAATCACAAACTAGTAATTGCACACTGTTCACAGAAAGTCTGGCCAAACACCTGCTACCTCATCTCTTCAGAACTGGGTGAAATAAATATCCAGTTCAGCCGTCTTGCTCAGAAGTAGGCAGAGTAAGAAAGTCTCTTTACCTACAGTTTGAAGAGAACTCTACATTCTCTGGTAAGTGACACAGAAGCAGGAATTGATTTATCTTCCCCACACTTTAGAAAGAGAGCTCAGGTGCTCTGGCAGTGATACCTCTGAAAGGAACTCGGAAGAAGACCCTGAATCTCCTATTTTTTCACACAAGAGGTCCCTTGTCTGTTTTTCACACTTGCTAAAATTCAACACACCTTGCAGCTTCTCTGATCGTATATTTCCTGGGTTTCAGTAAACATATCTCTTAAGCTAAAGGACTTTTCCCATCCTGACTGCAACATTTTAATGTGTGAACATTTTATTCCCCTAGTCACAAAACTGACTAATGCTCTTATATATGATTTTTGCTTCTCTGAACTCCCCAGACTTAAGACTTAGTTTAGACTCTATAAATAGAATCCCATGCATTTTTATATGCATTTGACTTTGAAAGACACAGTTAAGTTCTAAAAAAGAAGTCATACTTCTCAATTCCATCAACACATGCTTTTATGAATTTCCAATAATCCCCTTAGCACTCAATCTTTGCTTGAAAATGTGATGAAGTGTTGTTGAATACCCCAGGATAGGAGCTCTTTGCTACACAGATAAGCGTTTTTGCAAATGATTTTCAAAATTGCTTTGCAAATAGTAAGTCCCACTTTCTACAGTAGAGTGCACTTCACGGTGACACACATGGTGCCCACTCTGTTCCTTACTCTGTCACTGTGGTCTATTTTGTGTCTTGGCCAGTACCACAAACTGGGCCACTCATGCTTCTGTCATGGAAGCAAAATAACATTAACTGCATGTTAGGGTTTCTGAGGAGGTTAAGGATAAAAAATAAGGTTCAACAAATAGAAAATATATAATACACATCAGTTTTACAATCATATCTGTGTTTCATTATTGAGCTTCATACCATGAAACTGCATTCTTGCGTCAGAATAGGTCACTGACTACTCACATCCTGAATGAGAAGGGAACAGTGGAAATGTCTTCAAAGCATGTGTTTAAAACATTGATCATCACCGGGAAACTGTCTCAGAAAATAAAATACCATTTATTAACCTGAATTTTGTAACTCTGACACTTTAAAACTAAAAACCAAAAAGTGTTTGTTTGCCTCAAGGGGAACAATTTTAGTTACACAATGATCAAGCAATGAGTTCAAATGAATTTATTTTGAAATAAATATGTATTAATGGTGGAAAAAAGTCACCATTCTACTAATAAAGTAGTTGTTTTATGGCAGTATGTTATTGTGTTCAATGTTATTTTTTCCAGTCAAATGATTCATGATATTTAATTCAAATGTCTCTGTAGGAAGATAGACAAAAAGACAGGTATATGAGTTTGAATTTTTTTATTTGTGTTTATTTTTGGTTTTTTGTTTGTTTGTTTGTTTTTTGAGACAGGGTTTCTCTGTGTAACAACCCTAGCTGTTCTGGAACTAGTTCTTGTAGACCAGACTAGCCTCAAATTCATAGAGATTCACCTTCCTATGCCACCCGTGTGCTGGGATTAAAGGCATGCACCACCACCACTCATCTGGATTTGAATCTTAATGCTGTAATATCTGTCATTGGAGAAAATCATCCTCTTAGTCATGACCATCATGCCACAGAGCGTATTAACTAGAACTCCCACGACCCACTGCTGACAAGGGGTGTGATTCTGTTTCTTTATTAGGAAAGAAAAATATAAAGGAACCAATGTCTATTGTAGGAACGTAAGACTACACTATTTAACTAACATAATCAGTGCAGAAGGAAGTGAAGTAAGCCTTTAAACTGCTGCTTTCCCTAATTCATGTATGACTAGGGATTAAAGACCAGATGGCTCTAAATACAAACCCTACAGTGTAACAGGAGGGCCAACTTCTTTTTTTGCAAGGAGCCACCCATGGGTCCTGGATACCCATAACTGAACTAATCACTCAAAAACTGTATTAATTAAATCAGTGCTTGGCCCATTAGCTTTAGTTTCTTATTGGTTAATTCTTACATGTTAATCTAACCCATTTCTATTAATCTGGGTATCGCCATGTGACAGTGGCTTACCAGGTAAAATTCCCAGCTTCTAACTCCGGCAGCTGTCTCAGGCAGATACATGGCATCTCTCTTTCTCTTTCTCTCTCTCTCTCTGACTCTGCTTTCTTTCTCCCAGCATGCCATTTAGTTTTTCCTGCCTACCTAAGTTCTGCTGAATAAACAGGCCAAGGAGGTTTCTTTATTCATTTATGGTAATCACAGCACAGAGAGGGGACTTCCACATCACCTCACCTTTTCTGTTTAAATAAAATGAAAGGTTTATTTTTTGATACTGTGTACTTATTTATTGTTAATGACCGAGCATTTAGAAATTTCTTTTTTTTTGTTTATTTTATTTTTTTTAGTTGTTGCAAAAAAAACAATTTCCGTCCCCTCCCCGTTTCCCATTTCCCTCCCCCTCCTCACACACATTGTCTCTTCCCTCCACTCCCCTACCCCTCTCCCCCTCCCCCCCACTCCATTCCTCCTCCCTCTCAAGAATGAAGAGCAGTCCAGATTCCCTGCCCTGCAGGAAGTCCAAAATCCACCCATTTCTATCCAGGACCCAAACAGGCTAGGCTCCCACAAAGCCAGTTCATGTATTAGGATCAAAACCTAGTGCCATTGTCCTTGGCTTCTCATCAACCTTTATTGTCTGCCACGTTCAGAAAGTCCGGTTTCATCCCATGCTTATTCAGTCCCAGTCCCTCTGGCCTTGGTGAGCTCCCAATAAATCAGTTCCACTGTCACAGTGGGTGGGTGACCCCTCGTGGTCCTGACTTCCTTGCTCATGTTCTCCCTCATTCTGTTCCTCATTTGGATCTTAAGAGCTCAGTCTGGTGCTCCAATCTGGGTCTCTGTCTCTATCTCATTATGTTAAGGTTTTAACTTTAACATAGTAAAATTACATATAAGAAAACAAGTATCAAACAAGAATTAGTTATAATATTTATATCTACTTTATCTTTTATCATAACTAAAAAAACCTATAACTATAAATTCTTCAACTCCTTCAATGACTTTAGAGGGATATAATATTACCTAAGTAAATAGGAAGTGCATTGCAAGCAACTTCCAAAACTCTAGAAATGACAAAGACATCTCACTGTCTGGACAGTCACCTAAAGATTTTCTTTATCATTGGGGCATTCATCCTCAGCCTACAGGCCCCTAGTATCCAGCAGACACTTTCATGAAGCAGAAACCCGGAAGGACCATCTCACTTTTAGTCAAGTTCAGCATTCATCTCTCTGTGGGTACTGCATGTCCAGTGAAGCAGTCCAGGCAAGAGCAGTTTCTTGCCCAAATGGCTAAGAAGCCTCTTAGATGCTCATCTTTCCCTTGAAGTAATTGGTGTTGCCAGGAGCAGACATGTCTCAGCATCATGAAAAGTCCTAAGTTATTAAAACATTTTAAATGCCATATTCTGAAGGTCTCTGAAAGATTTGAATAATAACTATCTAACTGAAATATATCTCTATCCGTCTTGAAAATCTAACTAATATGACTACAAAGTTGACTATTAAAGGTGACTCTCTATTAACTTATATTTCTTAATTATACATTACATTTTTAAATGAGCTATATAATCATAAAACCTTAATCAAGAGCAGAAATATAATTATAACAAAATTGATTTTAAATTTATATCCATATAGCAAGATTCATACCAATGCAAATCTCTATAACATATCCCCCTTTAAATGTAAAGAAACATTTATAGATAATATTTGGGAATATGGGCATAGATTTGTCCATACTGTTTCCTGCTGTTTGGGGGTGCTGTCAATCAGATCTTTCATGGTGTATCCTATATGCTAGGCTTATCTCAGTCAGAAGTTGGGCGAAGTAATTATTTGAGGGTGTTCACGGCAACCTTTCAGGGGGCATGGTCTATCATACCATAGTGGTCTAGAAGCAATCCACAGGTTTTCATCTTTTGTGAAAACAAAAGAAGAACCTCTTTTCCAAAACACCATATCCTTAGACACAAATTCTGAAGTCAAGATACTTTTGTAATATACATACTGGTTTAGCTTAGCAGCCCATACAATGACATGTCTCTCTATATGTAGCTCCTTCACAGTCAAGAAATTCAAAGAAAACACAATAATATACACAGTCCAGACTCTCTGAGAATTTTCCATCTTTACGTGGCTTATTTTTCTTTACTCCTTTTAATCTATGTCTGTACTCTCTCTTTAACTACTTAAAAAAAACCTATTTACTTCTTTTTCAACTCTTTATACTCTTTTTCTTCTCTCCAAGCCTACATACATCTATCCAACACTGTGACCCATTGAGAGGTCTTTCATGTCTGAGTCTGTCCTTATTGTGTTATTTGAAAATATTTACTGATCATTTCTTAAAATGATAAGCAACTTGGTCTCAGTGGCCCCGGGTTCTGGTTCTGCCTCTTTCAATCTTTAAATATGGTGGAGATAGTTCACCTCAGCTCTAGGACTGCCAGTTGGGAGTCATCCTCACCACCTGAACTCTGGGTAGCACCATGCAGCATGTAAACATTTTTTTTCTGAGTAAAAGCTAAACCCACCATGTAGCACACTGCATGGCCTGGAAATATCTATGTGTATGGCAGCAGGAATCCTCCATGCTTTCCTGCTTGTGCATGCCTAGTAGATCTGATCCTGCCACCTGCCCAGGTGGGGAACACTGAGCCAAGGGCTTAGTCTCAGCAAATTTCCTCCTTACCTCGAGTGGGCACACAAACAACCAGGCCCACAAATGCCATTGAAATGCTCCCTAGCCAGAGTTCGTGAAGGCAGCATAGCCAAGGAAACTGTTTTAAAACCATGCAGGTTTTTTTTCTTCTACAGCTGATTCAGGAAAATCTCTCTTAAAGGAGCTACAGCATGCTGCCAGCAAACAGCAAGAAACTATGTTAAACTCTGTATTTTTGGGTCTAGAATATCTTTTCAAGCTTTTGCGGGTTTTACATGGATATAGTCAACCATGTTGGAGCACCAGTTGTAACACAAGGGCCCACTTGTTTTGTTGCAAGGAGCCACATATTTGTCCCAGCCACCCAGAACTGAACTAATCACTCAGAGACTGTATTAATTAAATCACTGCTTGGAACATTAGCTCTAGTTTCTTATTCATTAATTCTTACATCTTAATTTAACCCATTTCTATTAATCTGTGTATCACCACGTGGCAGTAGCTTACAGGATAAAATTCCCAGCATCTGCCTCCGGCGGCTGTCTCCAACAGATCCATGGCCTCTCTCTCTCTCTCTCTCTCTCTCTCTCTCTCTCTCTGATTCTCTTTCTCTCTCCCAGCATGCCATTTAGTTTTTCCTGCCTACCTAAGTTCTGCCGTATCAACAGGCCAAGGCAATTTATTCATTTATGGTAATCACAGTACACAGAGGGGACTCCCACGTCACTATAGAGGTAGATGTATGTCAATGGTAGAACACTTGCCTAGCAAGCGAAAGCTCTGACTTCAACCAGCAGCAGCACAAAAAGAAAAGACAAAAACAAAGAATGGGCTTTTGTAGGTAATATTCTGCTTAAATTGAATGGAATTACTTATCAACAATTTGTTGAGCTCTTGCTATTTGCCATAAATAAATAAGCATTACTGAGGCATAGTCAAAGAATACCTTTAATATAAAAAGCCAAGAATCAAGGATATTTTATGTGAAATCTAGTATTTTGAATTCAAAATTTGTAGAAGTCAAAATTCCTATATTGTGGTGACATTCTACACATCCAACCCAGAAATCTTGGAGCCACTGCCTCTATTTCATCCTTTAATTTTAGTACTGAGAATCAAACCTAGCTCCAACCTGGCCACAAAACTATATTTCAACTCCTTGGAGTCAGCCTCTGTTCTTTCTTTCACTGAGTCCAGAAATTTTTATCATTATTACTCAACATACACAAATGCAGTCTTACGGGACATTCATCTTGTTGTAACAAAGCACTGAGTTTGTAACAAATACCAGGGTCACTTACAAATTTATTTCACATTCCTCTGTTGTAAAGGACAGTTAACAGCTTTGGTTCATAGGATCATTAGGGACATGAATAAGATTGTTTTTGAAAAATTATTCAAATACTTATTTATTATTACTTGTTCAGTTCTGTGTGTGACCTCAACACCACATTGAGTTTAAAGTATGTTAATGAATTCGGCTCTTAGAAAAACACATTATTTCTAATTCCAGTCAACTGTAACAGACCTTAGCAGATAAACAGAGAGCAAATATATCAGTGGCTGTAGTGTTCCTCTGATTGTTCTATTTTTCTTTCATCCAAATGACATGATTCAAATGGAAGGGAAAATGATTATAGTAAGTCAGTTCTTTCTATGTAGATTTTCAGATGATGTATTGTTTCCCACACTAAAATATGAACTTTAAGAAAAATGAGCAGAAGTTTTCAGAATTGATAGTCTCCATATGCCTAAAGAACCCCTGCTGGCGAGTCTGTCCTCACCAGTTTGCATAGAATAGCTACTTCAATGCAAAATAACAAATAGATATTAAACTTACTATTATTTTGTTTACTTTTGAGATGATAAAACACAGAAAATGGTGTTAAAGTATATGATCCAAACCGATTTATTTATGAGAAAAAAGTAAAAGCCATAGAGTCAAATGCCACGCCTAGCTTGTCACAGTTGGTATGAACAGAAATGAACACTTGGTGTTCACAGCTAGTGATCTTCTAAAGCACGTATGATATCATGGTCTTGAAGTCAAAATTAAAATTGTTGCTTGTGAATTTTTATGATAAATGGATGCTGAACTTGAACAATTTCTCCACCTATGAAGTACATAATGTTGTATTATCTTTTATTATGTCAAAGTGATATATTACATTATGGTTAAGGTTTAAATCTCATTGGACATGGTATTTAATCAGTCAAATGTACATTGAATTGTAGTTAGTATTTTACTGAGGTCTTTTGTATTGATGTTCATCAGCAATATATTGGAAATTTTCACCCTTTTGTTTATGAAATGATAAAGCTCTTTATGTGGTTTATAATAATTAATGTATCAACGCAAATTATGTGTGTTCAAATATTTGCTTTTGCTACCGTAGCTCTTTACTATTTCTTAATGTCCAGGGCTGTATTTCTTTCCTTTCTCCTAAAGAGGATTTTAACTGGTGATTTTCTACTCCATGTTGGCTGACAAGTATGAAAACCAATAATATGTGTCTAGACAATATAGGAATCCTAAATTTAGCTACTGAATTGGTTTTATAATTGATAGTTTTATCTTATACATCTTCACTGTCCTAAAACTTGGTCACATGGGACCTGAGTTCTGCGGAACACCAATTTATCTCCCTTGTCATTTCTATTTTTTCAGTTCATTTGTGTTGCATTTTTCATTCTATCTCCAATCAAGCTATTTTTAGCCACAACACCAAGCAGGTGCTGCAAAGTGAAAGACTGAGATGAGAAATGTCGAAATCTGACAGAAATATGTGTAGCAGTAGACCAATGGCAAAGTCTGCTCTCAAAATAGGTATCTAATTACAATGTCAAAATAGCCTGCCTCTTGAGACTTCTTGTTTTCACTCAACCCAAAGTCTGTATTGACACTTGCCTTGAACAAGGCAGCCTCTGTATCAGGGGAACTTTAGCCTGGGCCAGACAAGATGCAGTCACTCTCATGGGGCTAGAGGTCTGTTGAAATCTAAGCTCTAGGCGAAGCTTTAGTCTGAAATGTTTGTCAAAAGCGATGGCATGTATTTTTGCTGATTGTCACCAGGCACAAAAATCCTCTGTATTTATGTGAGTGGTCTGGACATTTACCTGGACAGAAATCTGAATAGCTCTCAAATGTCTTGACATAATTTATTAGAAAAATTTGGTATGAAAGAAAGGACTTAGTATTGAACTAGCAGGCTATAGCCAAAACTTCCAGTGTCGTGCTATTCACAGTGAGAGAAAAATACAGACATTATATTGAAGCAAGTAGAATTAATCTATGTATAGTGCTACTACTGTTTAAATAGTGGGGATATATTACTGAAAATCC
Source organism: Microtus agrestis (assembly GCA_902806775.1). Classification (NCBI taxonomy): domain Eukaryota; kingdom Metazoa; phylum Chordata; class Mammalia; order Rodentia; family Cricetidae; genus Microtus; species Microtus agrestis. The sequence continues at coordinate 16,784 of CADCXT010004348.1, read as the reverse complement.
AAGAAAGAGAACAAATTCTAATGGGATTATAAGAAGTCTAACTATTATTTACCAAACATAAACATAAATGTACTTTCTTCCAACCAAGTTTATTCCTTTCTCAGGGACTCTGATGGAAATTTTTAATCTTCATGAGGCATTCCAGACCCCATTTCACATACTGCTGTTCAAATACTCATCCTTCCATTGATACTTGAATATTAATAGAAATATTCTTTATTGACAGCTGCTAGAAGGAGTTGGCAAAAAGATCATTTCAATATGTGACTAACTCTAAATGGTCTTTTGTAGCAGTTTAAGGGACAGAATGTGGAAGCTCTCCCTAGGAATAAAGCTTTAGGCCAAGTGAAACAATCATTGTCTGAGATAAGGTATACTGGTGCACAGATAGCAAAAAACAGTTCAATAGGCCAGTGAGGGCTTTACTTTATTTATAGTTGATTTGCTTATTTACTTAAGTTCAATAACAGAGTACACATGATATAAATTTTGAAAGCTATGCAAAATTTAAATGTACTGAATCCCTTCCACCAAATATTAAAGATAAGTTTCTTCACAAATTGAGGAATCAACAAAGAAGACTTACACTGAGACTACTACATGCACCTCTTCCTGAGACCATTGCTAGTTGCCCACTGTCAAGAGATTTGTCTGATCTTTTGTCCCTGACAGGTGGCCCATCAATTTTCTGTAGAATAGATGCATTCAGAAGGTACTGGCTTATCTTTCTTGTTGCAAGAAACAAACATTCTGAGTTCACAACATAATCCTGAACCATTTCTTGTGAGAGCAGTGAATAGATTGTGAAAATAGATGCCAACTCAAACTGTGAGACTCTCTTCTTTTCTCACACTACTTAGGGGACCCAGAGTAGTTGGATTTGTAGGACAGAAAGACAGTCATGCCTCCAATACATCACATGACAATAACACCACTGGATACAAGAAACTGGGCACCCAGGATGTACCTCAGTTGGCAGAATGCTTTTCTCCCCATGTTGCTTTTGATGGTGATATTTTAACTCAGTAACAGTAACTGTAAGGCACAGAATTTACCTGCTGATAGATTGCATGGATAGTATGCTTCAGGGATTCTCCTGTCTCTGCCTCTCCAGCACAGGGACTACAGGTACTTGTACTGGGCAAGTCTTTGTGTAGATAGGTGCTGGGATTCCGAACTTAGGTTGTCACGTTTGTGTAGGCAACAGTTACTTACTGAGCCATGAACCTAGTGTCTATTGTGCATTCTCTAAACAATGGATTTGTACTGTTTTTGATTTCCGTGTTCAGAGTGACCTACCCAGTAAGCATCTGTAGGTAGTGAATAGTTCAGCTAGAAAATAAGTAATATTTTAAGACTTTTTAAAGAGACAATTGTTATTAAACTGTGATGAACTAGAAGCAAATTGAGAACATAAAGAAAAAAAAGTGAATCCTCTTTATATGCACCAAATTCAAGCCAAGGAAAAGGCTCCATGTAAGACTATCGACTTTATTTGAAAATACCATTTGTTTTGTGTTACATGGTGTGAGAACTCTTGCTAAAAGATTATAATTCTACAGTGTCTCTCCTAATCTAAAATAAATTGTTCTGTCATCATACACTTTTTGACTTGGTAAGAATAGACTGCAATCAATACCCATGTCATGTTTGGAGCACTCAGTTCCTTCAAACAGTTATTTACGTTGGATCTCTTTCAGGAAAGCTTTACAAGTTCAATTACAACAGTTGCTGTTTCATCAGGTCTGCAGAGCATGAATTTAATAGTGAGAACCAAGTTGCTGTCATGCCTTAATTTAAAAAAATCAAGTTAAAAGTTCCTCACTGATATTCCTGACCATTCTCTAAAACTAGATTTCCAAATACAGAAATTATTTCCTTATAGACATGGCATGAATTTCAAGAAAAAATTCTAAGACATAAAATAAATTATTATTTTGAAAATATATATTCTGAAATAAACAGGTTATTTTTATATAATTCAAGTTCTTGCTTGATTTTTTAATCAGTTATGCTTAATGGTCAAATAAAGAAATATTTTATAATGTACTCCAATACATTATACTATAAATATAATATATTATTTTATATTTATATTGGTTATTTTATATTTATAATGATTATATTATAAATCATTGATTTTGAAGAATCTCATTTCTGTTGGAAGATAAATTTCTCAGTTTTAAAATATATGAGGAATGATAGAAAATAAAGGTGAAGTATACTCACACAGAGATTTTTTATTCTAGTATGTCTGTTGATGAGAAGGCTCTTTTCTCTTGAATAATAATTATTTGAATTCTGTAAGATATTATAGTTCTAATACCCATAAGCCTGAAATGCTTAGATGTATTAACATATATTCTTTATATGATCTTGAGTAACTTAAGGTAATTTTGAGACTATTTCTTTTCCTTTGCCATAAAAAGATTAGTAATTAGGGTTACTAAAAATGTTACAGACTTTAAAAATCATCATACTACGGTGGATATGCCTGTGATCTGAAGGGCAGGGCTGTAGATCAGAGGTAGAACACTTGACAATATTGTGCAAGGTCCAGTTTTTGGATCTCAGTAAGCTGTAAGGGAAAAGTATAATATGTCTTATAGGAATGCATCTGAATTTGACAACTGCCCTTTGCCATTTGAATAAGCAGGAAATTTATGCATTTCTCTGAATGATATTATCTCTCACTTTTTCCCTGGATACTGGCCAACATAACGTTTTAAAGGATGAATATCATCTACTGAGAACAGTAGGTTTTCATCTATTAAAGACAATCCTGAACATCAGGGCAAAATTCTGATACTGAAATAAAAGAAACAAAAAATAAAATTTTCATTTCAAATTTTGTTTGTGCTACTTTATGGATTTCATTTTATATTACCACACACATAGTGGAATGGGTTTTATAAATATAACTTTCCAGAGTTCAAGCCTAGTTCTATTGCTGTTGGTTTACATAGTTATTTTATTTGGAAAATTTATTACCCTTTCACTCAATCTCATGGTCATTGAATGTGTGCTAGGAAAAGAGGAATGGGCCACATAAATCAACTTTGTTTCTAAAATGTAACTATCTCTCTAGAAAATGATGGACTCATGTGAGTGGACCCCTCTGGAAAACAACCCATCCTTACTCTTCCATCCCTTTCATATGTACAGATGAAGACATTATAAACATGTTTCACTCTCATTCTCAGACACACTGGCATGGATGTTTTTCCCATAGGGCTGTTTTCCAAATGCAGAAATAATCAGTAATTTCTTCTAGAATGAGATACATCTTGAAAGGATTTGCTCATCCTAATGACCACCTTATCCTATTGAACACTAAGGCTTTTGTTATAAGGTAGAAACTCACCATTCCTCATGTTTTTTTCCTCTGTTGTGAAATATATTCTCTAAAGTGGAGTTTCATGGTTATTGGGAGACCAAGGAAAAGTTCAAGAAAACAACGGTAAAGCAGATTACACTTATTAAAAACAAACTTTGTCACCAGTCTGGATTGACTTCAATGGCAAAAAAAAAAAAGCAAAGGTCCAAATTCTTAGAAAAGTAAAGGAGGGTGATGTAATTATTCACAAAAAATTTTGTTCTTTGATTCCATTTCTGAACCTTTAGATAACAAGACAAAAGGGCAAACAATCTAAATATTGACACAAGTATGGAATGTTCAGTGTGCACAAATCAAGTAAAGATAATTCTCTGTTCTATATTTGAACAGGTAAAAGGCATCTGCCAACTTTATAAGCGTGTTTGATATATATATATATATATATATATATATATATATATATATCCATCCATGTCATATGAAAGGGTGCCATTTAATAATAAGTCACGAGGACTCTATAGTTAATAAAATTTATCGTGTCTCATGCAGTCTCAGAACTATTCCCAGGTGGGGAGATCAGCATATATATCATTTGTCTTGTAATTTTCTTTGTTTTTTTTTTCAAGTCTGTAGCCATGATTTTCAGGAGATCTCCCCTACTCAAATCTGATCTTTATCAATTTTGAAGAAATCCAAAGCTTTTTGTTCCTCATGGGAAAAAAAGCATAGCATCTCCCCCAAAATAACACATTTTATGAATTACATTTGGACATCCTTAAATATATAGGCTGGTTTATTTCAGCAGGTTTGGTATTCCTGCAATCTAATGTCGCTTAGCAGCTGCCATATTTTGCTCATTAGCATTTAATAAACTGAAATTAGTAAAGCACTATAGGGACCAAATGCCCAATGTTGAAATATTCCTCATCCCATGGCTTGTTGTTTTTATATTACTTTACTCTCTCTTTAAAGACTATTAAACTCTTTATTTTTATCACTGTCCATACCTATTTTATTTTCTTTCTTCAGCACCTAATCACAGTTTCAAGTGTACTGTACCTGTTTAGAGATTGTCTTGTTATAGATATGGATTTCTGTGTACCTGCAGTCTTCCAGATCTCACACATGAAATGAGCCAGCTATTAACAGGCCTATTCAAGTGCTCAGCTGTACAGGAGGAGCTGTACTCTGTAAACCATGAATACTGGCATTGCCTGAGAGACTCAATTGCTACGAATTCATGTCCAGCTCCTCCTCTAGAACTTTTCGATGGTTTCTCAAGCCCTGTGGCTGGAAATATGGGCCTCCACATTGGATGTCGAAATGTTAACTGTACTTTGTTTGCATTGCCAGTTCCTGGATCATGACATTGAGACATTATTAAATATAGAAGGTCCGCCACATGGCTCTTTGCCTCTCCTCAGTACTTTAAGTTCTATTTCCTTTACATGTGACCGGTGCATCACCATGCTGGATTCTTTCCCAGAGTTCCTATCACTTCCCAGAAGACCCACATATTCTCTCCTGGTTGGCTATTAGTTGTTCAGCTCTTTATTAAATCAATCAGAAGTTGTCTTAGTCAGGCAAAGGACAGAGACACATCTTCACTCCAAGTGATCAGATAACCCACAACAGTCTGATGTTTATTCTAAATAAATTTCAAACTGAAAATTACATTAAAATCTTATTATTCAAATTACTGTGATGATATCCCAGTGGACCCTGAACACATTCCCCCACTTCCTTTCTTTCTGAAAAGGCCGTTCTTATTTCCCTTAGCAGAGATTAAATTGGATGTGTGAGAATCAGATTGCCTGAAATAAAGTTCTGATTCTTTGATTTATTTTTCAACTACGTTTTAGAAATTATTCTCATAGAAACTGCATTTTCCTTGCAGAGTTGTAAAAAAATAAATGTCATTTTATGTGAGGTGCAAATTAGAGGTGTGGTGAAAACAGGAGTGAAGCAGCTTTGTATCTTCCCCTGGATTATTTCTTCTGCCTCCTTACTGCATTACAATGGCTGGCAAGAGAATGTATAAATTGAGGAGCTATGTATTAAAAATATGGTTAAAAATCTAAGCTCAATATTCCTTTTTAATGGGGCACCTTTCCAAAGCTCCTTCCATTTCCTTAGTCCTTGCACTGCACATGACTTTGCCTTTGCAATGACCCTCTAAATCATTTCTTTAAAAATGTGTCTACAAAATGAAAACTAGCACAAAGGTCATGTCTCACTCTCGCCAAGAAGACACAGGGAAACTTAATGAAATGTATAAGGATTCAGGGCAAGAGTTAGAACATGAATATTCTTTCTGTAAATTCTCTTCTTTTCCCACACACAAAACTAGCCTGAAATATGAAATCACCCCATCACTTGTAATCAGGGATACTGTTTTATAACCCTTGACATGGAGAAAGGAGGAAGCACAGACCTTACAGGTCAGGCTTGGGTGGAGGTGAGCAGAACTGAGATGATCAGCAGTTCAAGTCCCATGGACTGCTTCTGCCTGCTGACAGAGTAAACACTGCTCACTACCCCAGATCGCCTTGCTTTCCTCTGTCTTAATGAGTTGCCTAATGAGCTAATGATTGCAGTGAACTGTGAAATTAAAGCAATGTGTTTTCTACTGTGATAGCCAAACATTTCCCTGGACAGTATGTGTTTCAACCTCACTGTGATGTCCCTTTTGTCTATTTGTAACAGAATAAAAAGGACAGCTTCAAAGCGATGCAGGTGTCTAATAGGGAATAAATAAACACTCCCAGCATGCGGAACAATTAAATAATCTCAAAGCAATGAGATCTGAGGCAGATGTAGGAACCATAGTAACAACTCTTAAACAGAACAAGAGGGTCCAGGGGACTTTCTGTAAGGGAGCCTAGCTCAGAAGGCCAGGTGGTCATACTGAGGCTTTCCCTCTGGATGCCATCGGTGGAAGATCTCCAAGCAATAATGAAGTTTGTTGTTGCCAAGAAATTAGACAATGGAACAGTAAATTTACAAAAATATTCTCTCCACAGCAAATCCAGAGTAGGCACTATTTCCTAAACCACAGCAGCACTGTTATAAGATCTGTAATTCTATTTCAACCTAGCATAATATGTTTTTCACTCTTATTTTTATTTTTAAATAATAATACTTATAAATAATTAAGCATTACTATTTTCTTATACCTTCAACTAATAAATCTGGTGATTTAAAATAGTGCCTTCTTTCTTTTAGCAATCTTTATAATTAGACTTACAATACAAAGAAGAAGCACGGGGGAGATATTTACTGTATTTCATGGAAAGATGAGCTACCTGGAAATAATGCAGAGCAAAATAGTGGTCATGAAAGCCAGACCCTGCAGTAGTGATAGCTTGGAAAACTCACATGTGATATAGGTGCTGAATGTAACCTATAGGAAGAAAATGGTCTTAGTCTTGAAGATCAGAAAGAACTTTAAAATGCAGAGATTATCCTTGAAAGTTCCACTAAACATAGGAACAAGATGAAAGGCAGAGTCAAAGAAAATCATCAATGGGATACAATGGGGTTAACATATGGACCATGGGAATTTAAAACAATATACAAATGAACCAACTTGACCTTTGTCGGAGAGAAGAGTAGTAGGACTTTAAGCCCAACTGCAGAAGTTAAGTCAGGAGATGGAGGGGAGCTCAGTTGGAAGCATCAATTCTTGTACATATTGTAAATACTCCATTTAATATTTGGGGAGCATTAATGATCTGATGTGGAATTTCCCTCTGTATGCTGTGAATAGTTTTATTATCATAGGTTAATAAAGAAGCTGCTTTGGTTTATGACAGGGCAGAATAGGGCCAGGCAGGAAATTTGAACAGAGATGTATAGAGAGAGTAGGTGGAATCAAAGAGATGTCATGTAGCTGCCAAAAATACCAGAATGCCAGAAACCTACTGGTAGCCCAAAACCTTGTAGTGATACACAGATTAATAGAAATGGGGTACTTTAAGATGTAAGAGTTAATTAATAAGAAACCTGAGCAAAAAGGCCAAGAAGTGTTGTCATTAATATAGCTTCTGTGTGATAATTCAGGTCTAGGCAGTTGGGAAACAATCAAGCAGTCTACATTTACATAATGATTCCCAATGTTCAGCAACTCACATTCACATAAAGCCTAAGAAAGTTTTTGTTGTTGTTGTTTTTTAAAAAAGCACTTATACACCCCCCAAAATGGAGCTTCTTGTAAGCACACATTTTTAGATAGGTTCTGTTTGCTGGTGGTGAACAGAGGCAAGACTCCTTTAAAAGTCTTGAGTCAGCATTGCCAGCAAAAACTGCATGAGTTCTTTGAGAGAGGGCTTTATGGTTCATGCTGGCAGCATGAACTCTGGCTCTTTTGGGAGGTCCTGCACTTAGATGGGGTTTGTGAGCAGCATGCTACTGGTAGCTTGATGGCAACATAGACCCAGTGCATCCCTGGAGCTGTGGTAGTGAACATGGCTTGCAGAGCTGGTGGTGAAAATACCTCTACCATATTAGACAAGGTGGATCCAACAGGAAGGGCTATGGTGTTGATTCTAGCCATGCATGCTTAGTCAATTTAAAAAAGGAGTTCCTGGTCAGAAAATAATTACACATAGGCAATAAAGACAGATTCATACAAAAATAAAACTCTGAATGGGTCACAATGTATTTAAAAATATATGTAGGCTTGGGAGAGAGAGGAAAAGAATCTAGACATGAGTACAGGCAGTCATAGATTAAAGGAGTAAAGATAATAAAATAAATATTTTAAAAAGTAATAGAGTAAAAAATAAGCCATGTAAAAATGGAATATATACAGAGTTGGGGTTGTGCATATTATTGTATTCTTTTTTTTAAATTTTTTGATTGCAGAGAGATTTGATTCTGGGGTCGCAAAGCTAAACCAACATTTATTTTACTTCAAAATTTGAGTCTAAGGATATGTTACTTTGGAAAAGAGATTCTGATTTTGTTTACACAGAGGATAGGAAACTATGGATTCCTTCCAGGCTAATGTCATTTTCTGGAACAAGACCCTATGAAAGGTTCTTGTAAACCGTAAAAATACTTCACTCTACAAAAAGCAGGAAACAATTTAGAGAATATTTTGCCCAAATTTCCAAAATGATTGTTTATAAATGTTTGTTTTCATTTAAAGGGGGATATGATATAGAGATGAATACTTTACATTGATATGAACTTTAGTCTATTGATATCAATTTAAGGTTTATTTGTTACACTGTGTGTGTGTGTATGTGTGTGTATTTCTGCTCTTGTTTAAGGTATTGTGTTTGTGAAGCTCATTAAAAAGTAGTGTATAGTTAAGAAATACAGATTAATAGATAGTCATCTGTAATAATAAACCTTTTAATTATGTTAGGTTTTCTAGATATACAGAGATATATTTAGTTAGATAGATAATCTTCAACATTTCAAAGACCTACAGAATATGTGGCATTTAAAATGTTTTAAGAACTTAGACTTTTATCAACAGTGGGACTTGTCTGCTTCTAGCAGCACCAATTACTTCAAGGGGAATGATAGCCATTAATAAACACATTATGGAATTTTCCTTCAATGTGACAAGGCTCGCCATTTGGGCAAGAAACTGCTCTTGGCTGGAATGCTTGATGGTACTCTGTATAAACTGGACATGCAGGACCAACAGAAAAATGACTGCTGAATTTAACTAAAGAAAATGAGACAGTTTTTTCAGGGTTCTTGCTTCTCAGAAGAAGCCACCAGGCATTCTGTAGGACACAGAAAAAAGGGACTGACAAACTGCCATTTTAGGCAGTTTCAATTTTCCTGCTTCATGAGAAAGTCTGCTGGATACTGTGGGCTTGCAGGCTGTAGATGGATGCCCCAATGTTATGGAAGCACTTTGGGTAACTATCCAGGCACCAAAATGTCTCTGCCCATTCTAGAGTTTTGGAAGCTGCTTGCAATGAACTTCCTGTTTACTTTGGTAATATTTTATCTTTCTGTGGTTTTTAATGAAGCAGAAGACCAAAAGATACAGTTTTCCTTAGTTATGATAAATTATATATAAAACTTGAGACACATAAAGAAATGTTGTAATCTTAATTCTTACTTGATACCTGTTTGGTTATATTAAATTTTATGATGTTAAATTTAAAGCCCTCCTTTTTATTTAGACAGAAAATCGGAAATGATGCAAGATTTCACTATGTATGCTGTGAATATGTTTTATTACCATTGGTTAATAAAGAAACTGCTTTGTCATATGTCAGGGAAGAATATAGCCAGGCAGGAAATCTGAACAGAGCAATATAGAGAGAATAGGCAGAGTCAGTGATGCTATGTATCTGCCATGATGTCAGAACTCAGGAACCTTGTTGGTAGGTCACAGCCTTGTGGTGATGAACAGATTAATAGAAATGGGTTAGTTTAAGCTGTAAAAGATAGTTAATAAGAAACTTGAGCAAATAAACCAGACAATGTTGTAATTAACATAGTTACTGTGTGTTTATTCAGGTCTGGGCAGCTGGGAAACTAAAACACAGTCTCCATTTATAGTCACCTCAAGATTGAAGAACATTAATTAAATTCTGGGCTTACTAGATTTGAAAGAAATTCAATATTTTAGGAAAAAATATGTTTTATTGTGAAAGAAATGTTAAAGAGAAATATGGTGGCAGTTGTCAGCATTTAAGCATTTACACTAGCCTGTCCTTGGGGAAGGAACAACAGCAAAACAGGTCAACAACAAGAGACAAATGTGACACTGTGGCTATTGTCAGCACAGAGATGCCCACTGTCCTATATGCCTGTCCTATAGCCCCTTACAAAAAGCAAGGGCTTTCTCTCCCCACTCTTTCTTTGTTTTTGCTCAGAGGTCAACTCTGAGCCCTTCCCTCTCCCCTATAAATCTCTCGTATGGGCTCTGTCACATGGTGTGACTTTGTGGGACCCCTTGTGTCAAGTCCACTGAGGTAACTTCTACTATTAAATCATTAAGGTTGTACTTTAATAATAAATATTTGGAAAGCACAAGAAGCCTTGAACCCATAAGTTAATGTGCATATCTATATGTTATACATAAGAGAAAACCACTTGTTCTTCCCAACTACACGGCTTGCTTAGATCTGAAATAATCCCACAGAAATTGTATTAATTAAATCACTGCTTGGACCATTAGCTCTAAATTCTTATTGGCTAACTCTTACATATTAATCTAACCCATTTCTATTAATCTGTATACTGCCATGTGGCTGTGGCTTACCAGCTAAAAGTCCCAGTGTCTGTCTCCAGCAGCTCTGTGGCTTCTCTCTGACTCTTTTTTCTCCCAGCCTACAGCCTAGCTTTTCCCACCTAGTTCTGTTCTTCCCTGTCATAGGCTCAAAGCAATTCTTTATTCATTAACCAATAAAGGCAACACATAGACAAAAGGACCTCCCACACCATCTATAGTCTCAATAACTCATGCTAGATGGAACCAGAGGGTTAGAACTTTGTGTGTGTGTGTGTGTGTAATTTGTGGCATTCAGGTGTCCACGGAGACCAGAAAAGATGTTGGATTTCCTCTAAATGAAATTATTGGTGAAAGATCCAACATAGTTGAAAGGAACTGAACTGGGGTATTTTACAGGAGCAGTAAATGCTTCTAACCAACCATCAAGCAATCTCTCCAGCCCCAAACATCACAAATTTGAAGATAAACTGGACTTCATGATACACATCTACATCAAGAATAAAACACAAGGGATCAGTTATTTTTCCATTGTCCTCATAAGTCACCATAGCCAAGGCAATTTTTAAAAGAAAAGATGTTGGGTGTCCAACAGTTTCATAGAAAGAGTACATGGCAACCACTGTGGGGAGCATGATAGCAGGCAGCCATGATGCTGGAGGATCTTGACATCTTGAGACACAGCCAGGAGACAAAGAAAGCTAATTGGGAATGGCACGGGCTTTGAAAAAACAAAAGCATTTCCCTGTGACATACCTCCTCCAACATGGCCACATGTGCTATTAATCTTTCCCAAACACTTACTCATATGACAAAGGCAAAGAGAATGCTTTCCAAACATACATATGTACATACACACACACACACACACACACACACACACACACACACACAACTCACACACATGGCAAAGTTGAAGAGAATGATGATGAATACTTCAAAATACATTTCGATTGTAATCCTGGAAGCTGTGTGTCAGATAAGTGTTCCTGTAGTGAACTTCCTGACAGTCTTGGGGGACAAACAGAGATTAGTGAAGTTGAGGGCATTTCCAGAGACTTGCCAGGAAGAACAAAGCTTAAACCACCTCACAGAATTAGAAAATAGCATAGCATATGGAACCCAGGTCAGTCAGCTCTATCATAGCATTTTCTACGGGGCAGAGCATCTCTTGGCAAGGAAGGTTAAGCTACAGAATTCACATCCCTGTGCCGTGCCTTTTCTTTCAAATCCCCATTAAGACAGGACATTTGAGCCTCACAATGCAGAACTTAGCATTGGAGTTAAAATCACAATAGAGACTGAGGCAAACCTGGATACTCACAAAACAGAATCAGTGATGATCCAACAAAGAACAGAGACCACCCTGAGTGTGGGTATTTACATCCCATAGCTGGGGTCTTGGTTATAACAAAAGAAGAAGAAAGTGGATAAAGAGTTTGCATTCCTCCTCTCTTCTGGGTCTTCTAAATTTCAAGTTAGTATAGCATCCAAACTTCAACATACTTATATCTAGTTCTGCTTGGTGAGGTTTATAGAGTTGATTCAAATCAAAACAGAAAGGTAAGATGTGAAAAAATGTATAGTTTAATGAGAAAGAGAACTGGATTGAGTTTTAAAGTGTGGACAAAGTGGATCAGACAAAGCAATTGTTGTTAAAGTTTAATTAAGTAAATTGTCATTTAAGAAGATCAGGTGCATTACACCTGTATCTTTTGTCTCAGGTACCATGAAACAAAATGCTTCTCATTTAAGTTCTACATTGTAATGATACTTTAAGACATTTCATTTGAAAATAGAACCTGAAAAAAGAGAAGCTTTAAGACACTATGCTGTGGCTGGACTTCCTAAGGATTTGTTTCTCCAGTTCAACCAGATGTGTTGTGTGAGAGAGCATTGCTCCTGAAGTTTAAAGAAGAAAGCTTAGATAAGCAGGAGAACTTGGCTTTCTATACTTTACGACAGTTTATAGGCAAGAAGGATGCCAAAGTGAGAAACTCATAAAGGCTTGCACCAAAGTTCTAGAAAGCTGCTGAGACCATACTGCAAGGTTGGATTCCCAGCATACAAGTCCTGAGTTGGCTGTGCTCAAATCTGTGAGGGTGATGCATCAGTTGCAATGACTATATAAAAAAAAAAAAAAAAAAAAAAAAAGAATTCCAGAAACATGGACTTCTCTAATAAGAAAGTTGTATGTACTAAGAAGCTAGTTACAGAGAGAGGTAACAAGTGCCTTTGGCCACAGAATTAGTAGATGGTTGCAAAGCCTTTTGACAATGCAAAGTTTATTTTCCCACCAGATTTTGGTCTTGCTATAGCTCTCTTTCCACAAGTCCTGATCTTCTGTTTTAGGACCAGAATATTTATATCATTACTTATTGAAAATAAATTATTTGCTTTTTGATATTGCAAGGCCCACAGATAAAAGACAACTTTGAGTCTTAGAGGAGAATGGAATTTTCAGTTCCTTTTATTTGTGGACTCCCTAGTTTATGATTGTAGTCATTTTGTGTTTTGGCATGGCTGTAATACTATAAAGGCAAGGATTAGATAGTTTGCATTAACGTAATGAATTTGGATGTCAAATTTGCAAGGTATCAATGTTGACAGTTAATCTGCTAGAGTAGGCTTTTTCTTCAACAGTATAACGATTTTCAAATGGTTAGTGATATGATAAGTGACTTTATTCTACTTTAATTATTATGCAGAGATATATGGCACAGAACCCACAGACAGGAAGTATCTCTAGCTTAGCTTTTTAGTATAGTATTAAGTATAATTAGAAATGAGTCACTCTGAGTGCTCAACATGAAACTCAAAGAACCCTTAAATAATGAGATTAGTTTATCTTTATTTGCAATGGAGAAAGGCCTTTTCCTTATCAAAGTGAACATACTAAAACAGATCTATTTGTACACAACCTCAGCATAAAATCAAAATAATTTGGGCCATTTTCCAGAGTCATTCAATCCCAGTGGAGATTAGCCATTACTTAGTAGAAAGCATCCCACGTAGACAAGGCTAAGAAAGCAAATTAAATTTAATACTACAAACTCAGGGATGTGCTGATAGTCATTGCATAGTCACAATCCATGGCCCGAACAACCTTCCTCTGGTACTCATTATTCTGTATTGTCGTTTTCATCAATAGATGCTTCATTAGATTTCTCTTTAAACAGCCCTTCTCATACGTTTTCCCAGATAGCCTCACTTCTTTGCCAAGCACTAGAATGGGCTGAATTTCTGAAGTATATAGCGATCAGGCCCTTGACATTGAGCATCACTGGGCTCCTTTAAATCTTACTTCTGTAATGCGCCAGGTATGAGACATGGCAGACAGTGCAACCTCTAATGTCACTTATTATTTATTATTCAATAAACCAAGACAATAAATGGAGAGGAGTATTTTACTTATCAAGGTATCATGATTTGTTATTTAAAGAAATATTTTTTAAATATAAAAATTATATGTGCAAGTGTCATTAAACAAAGTGTACGAAATATAGTTTAGTCTTGTGGGGTTTTTTTTGCAATATCTACTAAATCCTACCAAAATACCATCTTTGACTTAAATTTTGAAAATAACTTGAACAGAAATGATCCCCAGAAGAACAAACGTCTCATGGAGTTCAGCTAAATATTCAATGGAAAATGCATATGCATATAGTTTTTCTATAACAACAAGGAGCATGGCATAATTACTTTGATGTTTTCTTTGTAATCTTTTTAATCCTTTTAGCAAACATATAGCCCGCTTTTATATCCATTCCTCAGCAATGCAATAGGTCATAAACTCTATAGTTACATGGACATTTTGAGCACTTTCCCTCACAGAAGATCTTTGCTGCAATAATGAATATGACATGAAGATAAATGACGACAATTAGTTTTAAATAGGATTATTTCTTTAGTCATGACTGATTTATCTGTTTCATTATCTGGAAATCCATGTTGTTTCCTGACAGGCACCAAAAGGAGGAAAATGAATTTAAGTTCAAAGTCTAGAACAACTTGGTTTTTTGTTTTCCAGAATGACCTTTGACTGACAAATTTATAAGCCTTTGCACGGGCCTGTGGGGAAATGACCTGTTCTATTGAAAAAAAAAAAACTTCTGTATAAAACACAGAAATCAGTTTCAACTCCTAGAATAAAAAAATTCATATGAGTGTACCCAGAAAACTATTTAAAACCCCATGTTAAATTTTCTCTCCCATCCCCTTTTTCTCTTTTTCTCCTTTTTCACTTCTAAAGAGGATCAGGACAGAGAGTATGGGCAAGTTCCTCAGATCAGTAACTTAATCGTTTATTGAAGATATAAGGTTTCCCTTAGGTGGTCAGGGTAGTGAACTGAGAATAAATATGAAAAGCATACTTAAGGTTTGAGAAAAACTGTGGTCTATACCTACATTAGCAGAGGGGAGAGATTTCTTTCTTTTTTTTTATTGTTTTTTTTATTTTTATTTTTCTCCATTAACAGCTTCAACTGGGTGTGGGGCAACAGGACCATTCCCAGCACAACCATGGGTGTGGGGTTCCCCGCAGTCTCCCCAGGGCGATGGTTCCTGCAATGATCTCTAGGGGGAAACGGCTCCCAACAGATCCCCTCCCCCCTCCCATACAAAGGCAGGCAGCTATCACATGGAGAGCACCAGTCAGAGTCATCCATGGTGTCAGACCAAAGGAGAAGGGACTGAGACAAGGAGAGACCCTCCTCTCGAGTGGTGAAGCAATCCATCTCTCCTGGGAACAGAGGGGTGCTCGATGACTCCTAGGTCGAGTGGGGACCAGGCCTTTTTTCTTTCCCCCTTAGGCGTCCTAGGGTTCCCAGGGCCCTGCCTTAGGTTGGGGGATTATCCTGCCATAAGTCGCCCGTCCTTGGAGCTCCTCAAATAAAAGGCATCTAGCAGGATTAAAGTAAGCAGATCACAGGGCACCCTGTCTTAGGCCATGTGGAGAGCGCCCTCATACCTGTACCATGCCATGTTGAGCTGGTTTCTACAACCTCTGTATGGTGTGCTATTCAGGCGAGGATCCACACTAACTCCCGTCATTGGGCCCCTGCGTCTATCATTAATGAAAAGACTGTGAGGAGTTCCTCAAACAAAAGATATAATGATATAATTTTGGCACCAATAACTCCATCTCCAGACGAGAAGAAAGGGCTTTTTCCCAACCCAGTATTCACCTTTTAGTCTGGCCTATGGTATGTCCTCCTTCCTAAGTGCCTACTCCACATAAAGTTACGTGTGCTGCCTGCCAAAAATTAGGGCAGTGTAAAAGGGATCAAAATCTAAAATTTTAACATATGCATTAAACCCAAACCCTTTACAGCATGTGTCAAACTTTTCTCAACATCTATAAGCAGTTACAAATATCATTTGATCAATTACAGTAGGAGTACAATGACATACATTGATGTTATCAAAATACCACCAGTTCCAGTCTCTGAGCAACAGTGACAGGAACCCCCAGTTTTCCCCCTTCTTAAGTGAAGAGAGGTTAATATTTTAATTAAAATGAGTTCTGTGTCCCAAAGTTTAAAGCCGTCTGATGTTTAGTCTGCAACTCAGCTCCAAAGCAGACTAGAGTTCAAGCTGCAGAAGCAGTTTAGCATTTGTGCTCCAGGACAGGTGGGGGAACCTGGGTGAGGCAAGTTGAATTCAGCTACATGAAGCACATCCTGGCACTTATGTCAGCCGGGTCTCCCTGGACTCTGGAGGCAGGATGACCCTCTGCAGAGTGGTGTAGGTGGTTTTGTTAGCAGGCACTCCTTTCCTTGGGGGCAGGGAAGACCGGACCAAGGACCTCTCCTCAATCATCTCTGGAAGTCTGGCACTCCTCTGTGTCCGCAGCCTCGACATCATGTCCAGGATTCATTTTCTTTCTGTGAAAAAAGCACAAACATGTCCTCGACCCCAAATATATATACAGGTCGGGTTTTTTCATAATGCATTGCAAGGGCTTTTTCACCTTGTCTTATCAAAGGTAAGCTTGGTGTCATCAAGCCAGATCCGTTTGCATCAGGATCTGCTGGCAACTTTTATGAGTTGCTTTGAAGGAGCCTTGTTATGCTCTATAATTTTTATTATTGTTAGCCATATATGCAGTTCCTCCATTGGAAGAGCCATTTGTAAAATTTAGCATAAAATCCTTTAAGGGATTTTTTGCTATAACATTAGCTAGATACAGGTGCATAAATAGTAGCAGTGATCTGGGAAGAGACCATTGTTTTTGGCCTT